>BMAC01000114.1:635931-718821 GCA_014905375.1 Phtheirospermum japonicum
GCAGTGCCGCCTTCGCCATCCCACCGCTGTGACAGCACGCCTCCGTGCCGAGAGGTACCTTGGCAGTCCACGTTAATATATATAATATATATATATATATATATATACGTGGACTGCCAAGGTACCTCTCGGCACGGAGGCGTGCTGTCACATATATATATATATAATTTGTGTATGTTATATATACATATATGTAGTATATATATGTGTGTGCAGAATGGCTAATATATAAGTGTGCAGTGTATATATATGATATATTATGTGCATGCTATGTGTATGTGTGTAATTTGTTTTATGTATATGCATGCATGTTGGTGTGTTTATGTGTATTGTTTATATATGAAACAAATGTGTGTGCTGGTGAATTGCATAAATTTAATAATGTATTATAAATATATATATATATACTGTTAATATGCATATATGATATGTATATATATATTATATAATTAAATATGTTATTAATATATTAATATATATATATAATTGTTATATATAAGTTTAATATATTAATATATATATATATATATATATATATATATATTATTGTTATATATATATATAATTTATAGAAACCGATCTTGCTTATTTGATTTTACGAAAATCGAATTATTTCATTTGAAAAGCAATTAAAACATTGTTTGAATTAATTGATTATAAAATTAAAATGGACCGTCGTCATTTGAATACGATTCAAATTCCTTTTATTTAAAAAATTTTGTTTTCCGCTGCGCGACGGTACCACCGATTCCCAACACAAACACCATAGCTATTGTACGATCGTGCACAAGTGAACACATTACTGTGCACATGCTGACACTTACTTGTGCACAAACCACATCACACTTGCATCAACTACAACGACATCAGGCGATAACACGCACATAGCTTTTAAACCATCTATGTATATACTGTGCACAATTTAATGCATTAATTCGCACATAATAAAACATAAATGTGCACAAAGAACATCAAACTTAATATCAATATTGGGAATATAAAATTTTGCATTCACCATCATACTCTTCTTAATCGTCTTGTACATTCTATTTGAACACGTGTAAAGTAATAATGAACTGAAAACATCAAGTTTTATGTCTGGGCTTTAATATAAAAATCTCAAATTGTAAATATGAAAATCAAAACTGGCCTCCAAACTCAAAAACCCAAAAATCAGATGAAATTCTAAAATTAGATGAGCTACCCAAATTCAAAAAAGGAATTTTACCTGGTTCGTTCAAATTTGAAGGCATTGGGGTGCAACCAAAATTCAAGGCAGAAAAAAAAGATCAAGTCGGGCCCTCCAAAATCGAAGGAGGTAGAAACCAGACCGAATCGAATGGGAAAGGAACCAAATTGAACATGAATTGTTCTCTAAAACTTAGATGCGGGTTTGAGTTTTGATCCCCACTGAAATCGAACAGGATTATTCCTCCAGATGTATTTGCTGAAAATCGAAATCGTTCCCCGCTGAAATCAAACAGGATTATTCCTCCATGCGTATTTGATGAAAATCAAACAGGATTTTCTGCACAGGCGATGAAGATGATCTCTTGCGACTGATCGATGAAGGTGACGGAAATTTTGATCAAGTGATTTCTTACGGCTGAACGATGAAGGAGGCAGAATACTTATAGGGTTTAAGTTTTAATATTTTTATCTGTTTGATTAAATTAGATCCATTAAATTAGATTAGATATAATATCTAGGATTCATTCTCATTTCTCACCGCAGGAACCATTCTCACCGAAACCTAACCATATATATATATATACACACACACACCATGAAGATGTCAAATAAATTTTGCTCGAGGACATTTTTCTACTCTTTTTGTAAAGATGATACTTTTTCAAAACTGAACGTTTATTTTGGTTGATTGGGACATACAAGAATCTGTAGGTTTATAATATGATTGCGTATAAATCATACGCCAGAAGTCGCTTTGGCCGAGTGGTTAAGGCGTGTGCCTGCTAAGTACATGGGGTTTCCCCGCGAGAGTTCGAATCTCTCAGGCGACGATATCTTTTTAAGATTCAGCCATTATTGTTGCATTTCTTTTTCCTTCAAAATTTTCCTACCATTCTTTGAATAAATAAATTCCATAAATCAAACTTTACATACCTGTGTCACTCTTTGACGCGGCAATTCGGTCCTTTTTCTTGGTGGCCCACTTATTGTGAGGCACGTGGCAGGTGTGCTAACTAAAACCCCACAAAGAAATGGTCCATGTTTCTCGTTCATGCACCTCCGCGTGGTTTGGAATCAAATCAATTCCCAAAAAACATCTTATTTTTTTCTTTGGTTAGATAGTTTTGTCCCCATATGCACCTCAAGAGCCTCTATGACTATTTGTCCACCATCCTTGGGGGGCGGTCAGTCAAGTCAACAAGTGCTTGCTTATTGCCCTTTTAGCCAGGTCAAGTGAGGGGTTTATGACCTTTGACTTCCAAAACTTAAAAGTCTACTGTATATTTATAGTATATATTCCATAATGACAACCCCACAGTTACTAGCAGTAGTTACTATGGTTTAGATGTGAACATTTGTCCACTTCTTAATTTGATATAATAATTAGGGAAAAAAAACTCTTTGTCATCTGTATTTCTAGTGATTTTATAGTTTGTAAATTAATGTTTTTTTATTGTTATTAACAACCCAAATTATACGGGTTTTGCTCTTTGCAATTTTTAGACTATTTTTCATTAAAAAATGGTTGAATCGAAGCACGTAAACCTCATGCCTCATTCTAAAAATATGAAAATATTGCCCAACATAATAATTGGTGATGAGGCATGAGGTTTACGTGCTTCGATTCAACCATTTTTTAAATGAAAAATAGTCTGAAGGTTTGCAAAGAGTAAAACCCGCATACTTTGGGTTGTTAATAACAACAAAAAATATATTATGTTGCAAACTATAAAAACGCTACAAGTACAGGTGGCAAAAAATATTTTTCCCTAATAATTAACGTGCAAATTATGTCAGGTGCTTAAATTGAATTGAATATAAATAGCGCTCAGCATCTCGATCAAGTGGTGTTAAAAAAAATTTAAAATTGAGACTTCAAATTAATAAATAACACATAGTATAATATTAATGCAAAATTTTCTTAATTTATAAGTCTATTTATATACTTCGATTAACATATAAAATTTTTTGGTATTTAGTTTGCTTATGTGTCATTCAAGCCTATATATATCTAATTTAATATTTTTATTTTATTATATTTTTCTCTAATTCAATATTTTTTTTTTGTTCTCCTAATATAAAAATATAATCACGTCATATATAATTAGTAGAAAATTTTAAACTAGTTCTTTTAATTAAATGATAAATTACATATGAAATAATATTAATTACAAAAAATATAATTATAAAATTGATTAAATAAGTTGTATTTATACTAAAAGTTGAAATAATGTATTTTTGGAGTTAAATATTGTATATATGTAAATTATAATTTATTGCAATAATTTGAGTATGTAACTAAGTATTAGTAATGAATTCAATCTAAATATAAAAATATAAAATTATATAATAATAATTGATTGATATTTATTAGACAACGACACAATGCTACAAGCCTTGAATGTATGACATCTTTTGAGTTTTTCAAAGCATATAACTAATAATTATTAATGAAGATAGTCAAAATATTAAAATATAAATTTAATAAATAATAATTAATTAATATAAATCAGACACGGTTTGAAAATATGATATCTTTTAAATTCTTCTAAGTATGTAAATGAAATTATTAACGAAATTAATTTAAATATTAAAATATAAAATTATTTAATAATTATAATAATTAATTAATAAATTAAGCATGTACAAGACACGAGTTGAGAACACACTCTTTCAATTTTTTATTTTAAATTTAAAATTTTGTAATTTCACAAAAATTTAAAGAGAGAGAGAGAGAGAGAGAGGAGTTTTCAACCATATGCACAAAAATTATCGATTTAAGTTAAACATCAAAAAAATATGTTCATATGTTTCAATTAGATTTAGGGTCTTTTATTTTTAATATAATATTATACATAAGAATATAAGACTTTAATTGTCTCTTTTAAAATATTTGTGTAATCTCATTTTATTAACTTATTTAACATAAATACAAATACTTAAAACTCAATTGCGTGCCTATATTCATAGCCCATTTTTTAATATTAAAATTGCACTTCAAAAATCCAAATACGATAATTCCAAACATCACCCTATTTTTGTGCCATTATGACTCTTTTTAAAAGAATATTAATAAGAAAAAAAGTTAAATGATAATTATACTATTACAATATCACCCTATTTTTGTGCCATTATGACTCTTCTTAAAAGAATATTAATAAGAAAAAAAGTTAAATGATAATTATTCTATTACAGCACAAATAATGTTCGTCAAAGTGGATTTGAAGTGGTCTTATGTCCTAAAACAACAACATACATACAATAAAATAATAAATAATTTTGTTGAAATGAATAATCCAATTTTCCACAAAATAAAAGAAGTAAAAAAGAAAAAACAATCCAAAATTCTTAAATCAAATATTGATTGAAATGGCCAGGTTGGTTTATAAAATAAAATATTTTAAAAATAATTATTAATAATTAAAAATTTTCTTGTGTTTAAGAAAAATATTTTTGTAAAATTTTAAAACAATATGTTACTTTATAAAACAAAATATTTGTGTAATAGAAAGGGATAAAAATGATAGTTTGCAATCATCTAGTAGCTTATTAGAAAAAAAAGTATAATTTGTAGCTTATTCTTAACATAAGATTATTAGGACCAATAAACCACCGGGAGTTTATTAGGAGCCCTTACCAAGCAGTCGAAAAAAACTTATTAGAAGAGGAAAAATTATAAACTCCTCCAAGAAAATTTTTTTAAAAATTCAATCAAACAAGGTCATTAACTCTTTGAAAAAAGTGACAAAGTGAGCTTATAATTTATCTTTTAAATGCATTTTACCTAAAGTAATCATCTTATTCAAACGAACAGGTAAATGATACATTGCCATAGAATCAGGGACACTCTTTAATATCACTTTTTTAGTAACAAAAAAATGGGCGAAAAAAGCCTAACAATATTTTTTTTTTAGACTACTTTATATATATCAATGAATATATTATTTAATTAGTCATAGATTGATATGTATTGTAAGGTTTGAAAATAAAAATAGGAAAATAAATCGAATTCGTACCATTACATTTGAATTGTGAAGTTTACAATTGCAATTAATACAATAAAAGATTTAAACAACTAATAATTATTGGCAAATGATCTTATTATAATCCGTCACCAATAATTACAAGAAATATCATAATTAACTCATCTCTTTTCCATTTGAATTAAGATATATGAGTTTATTTTGAAATCTCCAATTATTAGTAAGACATACAAATATTGGGATCTTAAAGTCTGCCAACTGATTATTGACATCTTAATGTATGAAAAACTAACATTCTATTTACTGTTTAAATACAAACATTGTCAACAAAAAACTAATAAAACCGAAAATAAATTTGAGAATTTGTAGAATGAAATGCACAACCAAACAAATATTCAAGTTTCTCACATAGAATGTGATTAAGTTTCACCATCAACGTAAAATAAAAATACAATTATAATTTGGAGAATGAAGGATAGAATGAAAAAATGTAGCAAATCATTTTTTTAAAATCAAACATGTTCTCAACTCATGGAGGAGTTTCTTTCTATTATCACCGTCATATCATAAAGATATTAAAACAAAATTCCATTTTTTTTTTTTGAAAAATCAACCCATTAACTACCACAAAGAAGAAGAAGAAGAAGAAGAAGAAGAAGAAGAAGAAGAAGAAGAAACACCACTTATTCAAACCTCTCAAATACATGTTTGATAGACTTATTCCAAAATTTAAATATCTATTTGAGACTTTTATTTAAACTTGCCACAAATTGATTTGAACATAAATCTATAGAAATCACAAAATAAAACAAATCTAAAAATAGCAACATATTTTTTTAATAGAATATAGACATAACGTCATTTTTAGGTTTGATATAGAAAATATAATCCCAAAAATACACGATATAGTAAGAAACTAATGTGATTAAATATACGAATTTGCATGGTATATAATCACCGAGAAAAAAATATTTTAAAATGGAGAGGTAAACCATAATATGTGGAGTCCAACATTAAATTAAAACATAATTGGACAATTCTAAATACATACATGCATGTAGTTTTGAGCCTTTTTTCAAATATCACTTTCATAATATGTGGAAAATCTCATATATTTATTCATTAAATTAAATATATATTTTTCTTTAAATGTCAAAAATTGATGATTAACATAAATCTATGCAAATTACAAAATAAATCAACCTAAAAATAGCAATATTTTTAATATAATATAAACATGACGTCATTTTCATATTACTATTTGAAGAAATCATAATCCTAACAAAAAAAATAATTATAATACAAATATTAAATATATATTACTACAAATAGTAATAGCAATGGGTGAGGAAAAAATTGAAACACACACAGACACACACACACACACACACACACACACACACACACACACACATATATATATATATATATATATATATATATATATATATATATATATATATATATATATAGGATTTGAATTATGTGGGAATCAATCCCCTGTATGGGAACCAAGAACCCATATGATTCACAAGATTAGATTTTTTGTATGGCCAAGATCATCCGCATTAATTATATAATTAATATGTTTATATTAATGGAGAAGGACTTATATGTAATTACTCACAATATCCTAAAAATAACACATAATTTAGCCATTTTTTCCCCAAAAAATCAAGATATTAATCACACGTGCATGCTAAATATATTCTAATAAAAATGGAAGGAAAAATCAATGACATACTAAGAACATAAAAAAGTAACGTACGATCGGCAAAATACTTTTCTTCTTTGTTTACAAAAATCATTGAAGCATATAATTCATCCTCTCCCAAAAACTAAATGTAATATCCAGGTTTCTGTATATGATCATCAATATTTTCTTATTTTCCCGTGATGGTATTTTTATTTGGTACTAATCTGTGTGAAAAATCGGTTATATAATCCTAATTCTTTTTTGTTGCATACTCATTATTTATCATAATCGGACACAAATCTCGCATGCATACTTCTAATATTCTGCCAATGGAAATAATCGATTGTTCTTGGTGTTTTTACAAATTATGTATTCCTGCTAATTATATTTTTTAGCATACTCATTATTTAGCATACTCTGACACAAATTTCGCATGCACACCGCTAATATTCTGCCGATAAATAGAATTGATTGTTGTTGGTGTTTACAGATCATGCATCCCATGTATTATGAGACAAGAATTTTCACGAGCTTGTGTTTTGCAAAAGAAAAACCTACTACCAGATTTAACAAACTCTTCACGAGCTTGTGTTTCACTATTTTGGTCGAGTTTTTATGTTTTAATTAGCAGTTTAACAAACGTTTCTTGTTAGCAATAAAGGTGTTATCAACTAACAATAAAATTCGAGCACCACATTACAACCGACACTCATGACTTTATACAGGTTCCAAAAGTTCGTGCGACACTACCGTCCGTATTGATAATACATCCCGATTTGCGACCCCAACATTAATCCATACGATGATCAAGTGTTTAAATCACTTAAGGATGAAATTAAATTTTACAAGACTTATGCGACTGTTTGCGGCTTTGATGTCCATCTTGGGGGCCATAAGAAGGCTGGCGACAATTCTACGATAATATAAAAACCTGTATATTGCAACGAAGAAGGGAAAAAGAACACCATGGCTGACGAGGCTGATGAGAATGAAAATTCTATTAACAAAAAGAGACGCAGGTTGTCGTAGCGTGTTGAATGCATGGCTCGTACAATTTTTAAATTTAATGGCAATAAAGAGACTGCTAATTATGTTCTTAGCATGCCATTATTGTATTATTAGAATACACCTGCAAGTTAACCTACGGAACATACATTAACCACACAAAGGACCATGAGTAGATTAATTGGCCAAAACATATGCCTTTTCATATTTAGCATAAATTTTAAGAAGAAATCTCATAGTATTAAGCATACCCCAATAAATCTGATTTTTAACAACAAGCACAAACATATTTGATAGTTTTAGCATACTGCCATCACAATCATCATACCCCCTACAAATAGAATACAATACTAATTATGTTTTCCAACATACTCTAATAATATTTTTGGGAATACTCATTCATTTTAGCATTTCAGTAACGTAATACCAACAACATCAATCTACTCAGCGTCTTTCCTACATATAATTAGCAATACTTTTTAGGCATAAGCAACAAATTATTAAGAATACCCCTACAAAGCAGAAATCAACTACAATTATCACACATCTAGTAGTTTTATCATATTGCCCTTGTAATTAGCATACAGTTAATTATGTTTTCCAGCAGACTGCTAATTATGTATTTTTGCATCTTAATTCATTTTACCATGTCAGTAAGGTTATATCAGCAGCCTCAATAAAGTCAGCAAGTTTAATAAATATAATTAGTAATCTTTTTTAATTATGTATCACATATGTTTAAGCAGGCCACTATGAGCAGAAATCATCTACAATTAGCGTACATTTTGTAATTTTGTCATACTCTCCCTATAATTAGCATACATCCAATTATGTTTCCCAGCACACTAACTATTTTGTTTATAATACTCATTCAATTTAGCAATTCTATTACGTAATATCGGCAACTTGAATCTACTCAGCAACGTTCCAATATATAATTAGCAATCTCTCAAATAGATTCTAGCATCGACATATTTTTAGAACGATCCAACCCATAAGAGGCTTTCTAAAGGAATATCAATGCCTAATTATATAACCCTAATTAGTAAAACAACCATTTCATCGAGCATCCATATTTTTTTAGCACAAACCAACCCTGCATTAGCTTTTTAAAATAATAACAATCAATAACCCTAAATATAAAACCCTAATTCATAAAAACCCTACTTCCTAGAAAACAGAATAATCCATCCAATGCGGAACTTCAATCAAAAATAAAAAATAGACGATAAATATTCCAAAGATCTAACCTCTCGCTCTTAGCTGTCTAGCACGGCCCACAACATCGCCTCCATTGTTGCATTCCCCATAATTGCTATCGCACAAGCAAACGAATGCTTCGATGTGACTACAAAAATCTAACCCTATTGTAAAATGATTCTGATTTTAAGGACATGACCCGCTCGAATTTTGTTTGGAAGGTGAGATCTTAGAAATCCGCTTGCTATCTCGCGTGGGTGGAACGGCGAAATTTTTGGAATGCTTTGATTTATTTTGGGTTGCTTTGATTTGGGGAAGACGCTCAAAAAACTACCAAATTTTGTTTGCTGTCCGAAAAAATGCGAATCTTCCGCTGATTTTGGGGGATATGAGAAATCCCAAAAATACCCTATAACAGACAAAAAAACAAGCCTGCGTGTGATACCATACCTTATATACAACAATTAACTAGGGTCGTTTGATCAACAAATTTTAACGATTAATATTGATTCTCAATTCCCACACAGGGATAGTTTGCATAAGATCCCACCCCTATATATATATATATTTATTTATGAGAAGAATAGGTTGTATATTTTTGTTGATGATAAGTACTATACCTATATAAAAGTAATTAATGTAGCTATTTGATCAAAAGTGTGTGTATGTATGTGCAAAGGTAATGTAGCTATCTGATCAAATTGTGGATGCGTACACACTTTACTATATTATATATATATATATATATATATATATAATAGAATAATACCATGTTTTGTGTACCTATTATGGCTACAAGCTTGTGCATGAAGTCATAAACTATACACCATCATTTTCAATGGAATGCGTTTCACTGAATATTTTCGAAAAACAATAGGCAGAATATTTCGGACACAAAAATAATAATTTACAGAAAGTTATACCTTTCTTGGAATCCAGTCCTACTCTCCCTCATGGCCTCATTCATTATTAGTTCAATTATTTCACTGTGCGATAAGGAATAAGTCCACATGCAAATTGCACCAATTATGGCAATTTGACGCTTGATATCGAAACATTGAATGGGCACAAGTGCGATATAATAGTCGATTCATTCGAAATTATTAGACCGAGGAAAAGTAGAGTCGGTGTAAAATGTTTTATCTATCATGTGTATATAAATTACTATTTTATTTTATTTTATATGCGGCATTCACCTGTTGTATTAAAATATATACAAGACAAACACCATAATGAATATTAAATTTGAATGGTATATTGGTATGTTACGGCTTATTTATTGGTAGAACAAGTGGTGATCAACATGCACAATAAAATTACAATTTATGCACACATATACTACATATCACCATTAGATATATTAATGCAAAATTTTATTGATTTATTGCATAATAAACAAAAAAAATTTAATGCTTCGATTGTTTATATGTCATTCGAATATGATATCTACTTATTTTTAATATTTTAATATTTTAATATTTATTGTATTTTATCTAATTTAATTTTTCTTAATTATATTATGTCTAATTCATTAATTTTCTTTTATTTAATTTAATATATTTTATTCTCTTAATATATATATATATATATATATATATATATATATATATATATATATATATATATATATATATATATATATATATATATATATACTAGTTTAACACCCACGTATTACACGGGATTTTTAAAAAACTAAATATGAAAAATAGTTTTGAAAATTATAAAGTTTTGAATTTAAAATAAAAAATTGAAAGGATGTGTTATCAACCCGTGCCCTATTCAGTTTATTAATTATTATAATTACTGATTAATATTATATTTTAATATTTAAATTAAATTCGTTAATAATTATATTTTCATACTTATCAAAATTCAAAAGATGTCACATTTTCAACTCGTCTCTAATCTATATTAATTAATTATTATTAACTCATTTTATATTTTTATATTTAGATTAATCTGTTAATAATTATAGTTAAATACTTAGAAAATTCAAAAGGTGTCATACTCTTAAACCTTCTCGCATTGTGTCATTGTCTAATAAATATTGATTAATTATTATTATATAATTTTTTTTATATTTAGATTGAATTCGTTACAAATATTTAGTTACACACTTCAATTATTGCAAATATATCATAATTTACCTATACAAAATATTTATAATTTAAAAAATAAATTATTTCAACTTTTTTTATAAATACAATTTATTTAATTATTTTCAGAAATAAGTTTTTTTTTTGTAATTAAAATTATTTCATATGTAATTTATCTTTTAATTAACATAATTAATTTAAATATATGACTGGTTTATATATTTATATTAGAAGTATAAAAGAAAATTATTAAATTAGATAAAATATAATAAAAGAAAACTATTAATTTAGGCTAAATATAATAAAAAGAAAATATTGAATTAGGTAAGATACAATGAAAGAAAAATATTAAATTAGGTATATATTAGGCTCGGATGACACACAAACAACCGAAGCACCAAATGTTTTTATTATCCAAGCGAAACATACAAAGCAGACACATAGATTAGAAGAATTTTGCATTAATATATATTTATTTAACACTCGTGTATCACGGGACATCAAAAGATAAATATAAAAAATATTTGTGATAATTACTTAATTTTAAATCTAAAATAAAAAATTAAAATAATGTATTCTCAACCCGTGCATTGTGCATGTCTAGTCTATTATTATATTTATAAATATTAAGTAAATTTGTATTTGATGTTTAAATTAAATTCATTAATAATCCTAGTTACATACTTACAAAAATTCAAAAGGCGTCACATTCTAAACCCGTATCTAATATCTATTTATTAATTATTGTTATTAAATTATTTTATATATTAATGTCTAGATTAATTCATTAATAATTAATAGTTACATACTTTGAGATATTCAAAAGATGTTATACTCTCAACCCGTGTCGCTTTGTACTGATGTCTAATCAATATTTATTAATTATTAGTATATAATTTAATATTTTTATATTTTAGATTGAATACATTACTAATATTTAGTTACATACTTAGATTATTGTAAATAACTCAATTTTACCTATATAGAATATTTGAAACTCCAAAAATAAAATTATTTTAAATTATATTATCAATAAAACTTATTAAATTATTTTCATAATAAATTTGTTTTTTTGTGTAATTAAAATTATTTCATATGTAGTTTGTCTTTTAATTAAAATAACTAATTTATATCTTATCTATTAATTATATATGACTTTTTTATATTTTTATATTAGGAGAATCAAATAAAAGTATTGAATATGGAAAAAAATGAAAGAAATTAAATTAGGTAAGACACAATTAAAAGAGAAGTATCAAATTAGGTAAATATTAGACTCGGATGACACATAAGCAAATGAAGCTCCAGAATTTTTTATTCATCAAACGAAGCATACGAATTAGACACATAGGTTAGGAGGATTTTGCATTAATATATAGGGGTAATATATATAAGTCATATATAATTAGTAGATGCATATCCCGTTTTTGCGTAGCAAGGTTATGAAAATCCACGAGAAGCGACTGGGCGTATTGTATGTGCCAATTGCCATTTGGCTAGTAAGCCCGTGGATATTGAGGTTCCACAAGCAGTACTTCATGATAATGTATTTGAAGGAATATAAAATTATGTAATATATATATATTAGACACATACAAGATACAAATTGAAAATATATTTTTTAATTTTTTTTAAATTTAAATAATTATCGTAAATATTTTATATTTATTTTTTAATAAATTTTGTGTAATACATGAATATTAAATTAATTATATTTAAATGAAGCTCAAGTCTAATACTTATGCAATTGTCATGCAAATACATAATTCACTAAATAATTGTAGAACGCTGGCATTAATTACATCACTCTTATCATTTATGTCTACTACTTGTATATATAAAACAAACAAATGTCTCTTTCATGACATAATGTCGAATTAATATCACTTTCCATAACGCATAAACTAAAATTAAAAGGTAGGGGTGAGCAAAAATCGAAATAACCGATCGAAGCGAAGCGAAAATTTTGGTTCGATTCGGTTTTCGGTTTGAGAATTCGAAAAATTCGGCTATTTCGGTTCAGTTTTACAAATAAATTTCGGTTCGGTTCGATTCAGTTTTAACCGAAATATAATTAAAAAATAAAAAAAATATTTTTTTTATATTTCTTATTGTTATTTTTATTAATTCAATTCAGTTAATTCGATTTAAACATATTTTTGATTTAGTTTGGTTTAAACTTTTATAAATATTTTGGTTTTCAGTTTTTTCGATTTTAGACCTAATTTCGGTTCGGTTTGAAATTTTAGGTACAATTCGGTTTCAGTTATTTCGGTTCGATTCGGTTCGGTATTCGACCGAATGCTCACCCCTACTAAAAGACATACGTACTTAAATATATTGAATTGATTATCATCACGTATAATTCTCATATATTCTATTGAAAATATTGAATTTTTATATAATCAATATTTTTTCATTTAATTTAAATTACTAAATAAGAATATTAGTTTAACTTTATTAATCATTTCCTCTGTTTTTCATTTTTTCCAGTTTTATTTTTATTTATTCAATATTTAATATAACCAAAATTCATACTGTTCCATGATATTTTTATACTACCCACCATCGTTGTCGTCAATTGTTACCGCTCGAATTTCATATTACACTATGCATTTTCATACTACATAATGGAATTTCATACTTGTATTCGTATACACTCGAAATTTCATACTACTAATTTTTATAGGCAAAATTTTACACTACACCGTGAGATTTCATACAATATCATGTAATTATTTTATACAATATGTCATACAAAAATATAATATCTTTTTCACAAATATATATTTTTAATTTTCAATTTCATACTATATATGAAATTCAAATGGATATTATGGATTTCATACTAAAACTTAACAATATCAATAAAACTTCATACTATTATATTTTTAAATTCATATTACTATTATCAAATTACATACTATTATACTTTAAAACTCATACTACCATTATCAAATTCATACCTCTACTAAAATTTTAAATAAAATAAAACTTTATACTATTATATTTTAAAATTCACACTATTATTATTATTATTATTATTATTATTATTATTATTATTATTATCATTATTATTAGGTTTTTAGGTGTAGTTGTATTATTTTTCTTCGACTAGCTTTCAGTAGTTCTCGTATTTATATTCCATCTATCTTCAATCAACTTCTTCAAACTTCAAAATGTAATATGATTCAGCCATTATGGTCTTCTTATCAAGCATATCAAATTTTTTATAAGATTTCATTACATTCATGACCTTGTTTTATATTGCCAGTAGAATGAAATTTCAAATTTTAATATCATCTACTACGTAAAAAAATGCTCTTGTGGCATAGTCCAACATATAACAATCTACAGGATTTCATATTTAATCTTGGTCAAATGATTACATCAATAACTTTTAATTAAACTCAAAGTATCATCTTTGCTATCATTAAGCTTGCGAGTATAAATATAGTCAACTTACTTTCTTATTGATTCGATTTGAATTCATTATATAGACATAATTTATCGAGATCACTTTATATTAGAATTATCATCAGGTAATTGAACCTCTTCAAAGGTTTATGATTCATTATGTCTGTTTACTCTACTGGAGATAATGCTTAATAAGAAGACCATAATAAATAATCGCTCCATATAAAGGGTAAATATTGAATCAATCATTACCATATTTCAGGTATTCCATCCTAATCCTCTTATAGGATTTTATATAAATATCAAGTTGGAGCCTTTAAAATTGAAACGATTAGTAAACCTTACAATTGGTAATCTAAAACGCAGATTTTCTCTACAATGACATGTCTCTTCATATTTTAATTTTTTTATGATTATATTTATGCATTTCATATTTTTGGTTACCATGACATGCCTCTTCTCCTCCTAATTAATGCCGAGAATATTATTTATTGTACAATAACTAAAAAATTATGCAAAAAATATAAATTAATTTGATATATTCTCAGCATTTATCTTGATATGTGGTGGGGCGATTACAAATATCGAACTTGTTAGTATTTGATGGAGGCATCTGATGGTAAGCCATAGATAGGGGTATCACACATACTTTCATATTTGGCATTTTCATGCAACTAATGAACTATCAATTTCACATAGCTACAAAACTTATTCTCATCAAATGATATATCAAATATCATGAAGCATATCAATTGCTTTTTCCAGCCATAGTTAACTAAATATAAATCATCAATGAATTTCAAAACTAAATTCACTAGCAAACGAGTAATGTCTTTATATGATACACTACAAAAAAACTGGCGTTTGCTGACGGCCACTGACGGGCGGTATTTGCTGACGGGCAAAGGCCATTAGCGAGTAGCCCGTTAGCTACCCGTCAGCATTTTTATTCAGCGACGGGTTTGCTGACAGGCCGTTGACGGACGACTTTGCCGACGGGTACCAGCCCGTCAGCAAAATAAAAATAAAATATGCTGACAGTATCGTGCCCGTCAGCATTTCTGTTTTAAAGCAGACCAGATCTGCTTCCACGAATAGAAAGGAAAAACAGCAGCAAAAAAAAAAAATCGTCGCCGCGCCAACCCACCCCCGCTCACGCCCACCCCAGCCAGCCGCCGCCGGTAGCCACCAGCTAGCCCACCCCGACCGACCGTCGTTCACGATTCGCCGCAGCCAGTCCACCCCCGCCACGCGAAGTCGCCACCGCCAATCGTCGGTCGCCTGCCGTTCGCCTAGCTCCTCCTTCCGCCGACATCAAGGTAAGGCTTATGTTTATATATATATATATATATATATATATATATATATATATATATATATATATATATATATATATATATATATATTATGATTTTATTTATTTATTTGATTTAATTATAATTAATGGTATAATTAGGGTTTAATATATGGATTGTTGTGTAATTAGAGTTTAATATATGAATTATTGTGTAATTAGAGTTTAATTTAGGAATTATTATATAATTAGGGTATAATTTAGGATTTCTGCATAATTAAGGTTTAATTTAGGTATTATTATGTAATTAGAGTTTAATATATGGATTATTGTGTAATTTAGGTGATTTTGTATAATTAAGATTTAATTGAGGTATTATCGTTAATTATAATTAATTTAGGATTCTTTTGTATCATTAGGATTTAATTTAGGAATTATTATATAATTAGGGTATAATTTAAGGTGTATTGTATAATTAGGGTTTAATTTAGGAATTATTATATAATTAGGTTATAATTTAGGGGTATTTGTATAATTAAGGTTTAATTTTGGAATTATTATATAATCAGGGTATAATTTAGGGGTTTTGGTATAATTAAGGTTTAATTTAGGTATGTTTGTATAATTAGAGATTATTTATGGGAGTTTTGTATAATTAAGGTTTAATTGAGGTTTTATTTTATAATTATCGTTAATTTGGTGGTTTTGAAATGCCATGGTGATCGACAAGTTGTGTTTAATTAATATTTATATTTTGATATACATGTTTGATTGGTAGGGGTTGGCGGCGGTGATGATGTGGTGTACGACACCGACCGGGAGGTTTCGTCCCTCCAATAATGGATTTTAATTTTCTTTAAATGTGATGGTGGTTTTAAGACGTTTTAAAAAGTGCGTGGTGGGGTTTTTTAATGCCGTGGTGATCGTCAAGTGAATATTTTGTTTGATTGAGATTGAGATTAAGTAATGCTTTTGTAGTTGCATTAATTATTACACTGTTTGTTTGATTGATAGCTTCTTGGTGCAACTTATGAATAAAGTTGAATTTATAGATATGCTCTTTGCTTCATATAGTCGGCCCATTTAGCGTGTTGTACTCAAAAGTCACCATACATTAGTTAAAGACACTATGTACTATATAGCATACTCTACCAAATTATAAAAAACCGAGTATTGAAACATCACATCACGGATTTTAAGAGCGTGATTTAGCATCGATAAGTATAAAATCTTTATACACTGAAACACTTACCTTAGTCTCATTTGAGATTTAGTATCAAATAGGGAGTTTGATACTAAATTTTGAATTGTCCATTGATTTGGACAGTTTGAGAATATGATTGTAATGTGATTATCTTACGGCGTATGTATTTTGTGGACTTTTGAAGTTTGATTTTCATCTCTCCTTTGTTCTCGAGTGCACTGCAATATATGTGTACTTAGAGAACTAAGGAGAGGTGTTGCCGAAATTTTTAGGTTCTCAAAATGCATAGTAAGATAATTTTTATTACTGAACATCACTTTCTTGAATGTGATAGTGCCCTTACAAAAAATTTAATCATTTTCTATAGGCACCTCATAGCACTCGATTCTCTACAATTGAGCATCTATATTATTAATTACAATTAAGATATTATAGGATGAGTTCTGATCATAGTTGGATGTACAAACGAAGGGTGATAATCACATTCTTCTGGACGGTTCAGATTAATTATAAAACTGATAGATACATATATAGTTAAAATTTGATTAGATTGATTGAATTGGTTAAATTTTCCCTGTTCAATTGTGCTTAAATTTTAATATTTGTTTAGATGAAAGGTAGAGGTCATCGGCGTTCTTCTTTAGGCCCATCTTCAGGACATGCTTCTCTTGGTTCATCGTCGTCTTCATCTCATCATCATATAGATGATGATATAATGGACTTATCGGTAGGGACTCCGCTGAACGTTCCGGCCACCCCGTCCGATGCTAGTACATCAAGAGGCCTCATGCCACCTCGTTCTGGTATATCAAGATCTTTGTCATCCTCCCGAGGTAAGTAACTTTAATTTAACTTTTGTAAGTAATAAATTCTTTATTTCAATATTTTTCCCTAATAAACTCTATATTTTACCAGGATACGCAGTGACTCGTCGGAGTTACCGATGATCCTTCGACTGATCCACGAGGCTCGTGTACACCCCGATGGGTGGAAGTATGAGCATATTCCCTATTCTCATCGTCAGTTGTGGTGGTCCGAGTTTTTGGTAATTAAACTAATATTGTTTTGAAAGTTATTATATATAATGATTTTATTACACAAATTATTTTGTTTTGTTTTGCAGAGGCCCTGTTATTGGGACCCGAGTGTATATTATGAGGAGGTCGTACAGATGAATTTCTACAATTCTATGGCCGCCTCGTGGCACAGCCGTCTCCACGAGTGGAAGGCAAAGTGGAGAACGGAGGGGAGGGTGCCCACGTGCGTCGGTGAGGAAATCTGGAGGAGATGGCTGGTGGAGTTCGAGAAGTCAGAGAATAAGAAGCAGTCGGAGCAGGCGAGCAGGAAAAGGATGAGCGAGCCCAGCGGACCTGGTACTGGGATAACCAAGCACATAGGAGGGTCTCGGACTGCGATTAGTCATGCACGTCAGCTCGTAAGTAAAATTAAAATATGTTTGTAAATTTAGCTCATAAGTAATTAATTAGTTCATAATTAGAGATAAATTAAAAAATAATTTAAATATTTGTACACAGCGCGAGAATTTGGGTAGGGAACCTAATGCATTCGAGCTTTTCTTGACTATGCACCAGAGACCCAACGGCTCTTTCACTGATCCTCTATTGCAGCGGAATTTTGTAAGTATTTTTTAAAATGTAATTAATATAAATATATATCTTTCATTTCCAATCCTCGTAACGGTAAATTATTCATCAATCTGAATATTGCAGAAGGAGTATCAGAGACGTCTGGACGAGGCTCGTGCTTCATCACCGGATCCTGCCGCTGTTGCGAGAACACGGTCTATCTATAGACCATCAGGGTGAAGAAGGGTCATCGGTTTGGCATGGGATGTTTAGGAACTCTTCTGGCTTCGAAGAGTTCCATAGGCGGTACCTCCTCTATTCCTGATAGTCGTGTCTCGGAGCTCCAGACGCAGATGGAGGCTTTGAAGAGTCAGGTCGAGAGTCAGCTCCAAGCGAGCGAGCGTGGACATCAGGAGCAGCTCCAGGCCATACGTGAGGAGAATGCACGTCATCAACTCTAGTACGAGGCGGCTCTCCGTCATCGGATGATGCAGGAAGTCACCGCAGCAATTGCAGTGCGACGTCGACGGCCGTCCTCTGATGCTCCAGCTGCTGCTGATGTTACTGATGATGATGATGCTTCTGCGGTTTAGTTGATTTAGGAAAAAATAATACTTATATTTGTACTTTATTTATGTTTTATACATTATACGATAAAAATATTAATTAATTATATTTTATTTTTAATTATATATATTTTTTGGGAAATGCAAATTAGTTTTCGTATTAAATTATTGATTTGTGAAATAAATGCAGGTAAAAATATCAAATAAAATTAAATTAAAAACTTAACAATGCTGACGGGTTGGCCCGTCAGTATCATTTGAAAAATGTTGATGGGTAAAGTCTGTCAGCAAATGTTGATGGCAATACCCGTCCACATTATTTGAATTTGCTGACGAGTAAGGCCCGTCAGCATTTGTTAACGGGATTAACAAACCCGTCATCATTTTCTGACGAGTATCAGATTATGGCCGGAGAATTTGCTGACGGGGCATACCCGTCAGCATGCCATCAGCATTTGCTGATGGCTAGATTAATTCCGTTAGCATAGCATTTGTTGACGCTAAAAATGCTGACGGATGTGACCCTTCAGCAAACTGATTGTGACGGATCACGCCCGTCAGCATTCGCTTATTTTTTTTCTAGTGATATATATGACAATTTGCTCTTCTAGCCAATAAAGCAAGTATTATCATAAACTTCTAGTTATGAGATAATAACTCATGTAATTTTCTAGTGAATCCAAATATCTAAATGTCAACATGGACGGTGAATGGGCCAAAAATACTTCACTCCTTAATATAAAATGTGAGTATTATTGGAACCTATTTCCAATCAATCTAGTAATAATTAAATGATCAGCTTTGTTGAGAACATACAACACAAGAAATAAATAAAAGAATCGTCCTACTCTTCACAAATTAGTAAACAAAAATAGTCATAGCAGTCATGCCAAATCATGATAATATTGAACTTCAGGTCAGAATCTCGGGTCAATAAAAGAATATTTGATTTAATACTAATTAACTCGGTGATAAATTGTCTCAAATAAACTCTTATGGATATTTCAAGTAAAAATCAAACTCATGGTTTGATTTATTTTCTAAACTGTAGTAAATCAATTATAGAAATCTTACTTGCGATATTGTTGAGGTTTGTACTATTTCAAGAGTACAATCAATTGAACTCTTAGAATCATCAGGAGCTAGTACTATAAATTTAGACTTTTCAAATATATAGGAATCATTAAGACTATGATATGCATTTTTCAAAATGTGCTAAGTTTTGGTTTAAGATATATGCTCTTCAGGGTATTATCAAGCAATAATGATTGATTTGATGTGTTACTTCTTCATGAGTATACTTGATTTTAATATTGCAACTGATACAATGTCATTTTCAAGAGCAAGTAGTATCCAATTGAGTATTTGACACAAATAGCACTACTTTAGGAGCAATATGAACTCCTCATTAACAATAATAGTTAATAAAAATATTGATACTTTTAGAGTGTATATTATTTATTTTAATGAGTTTAAAATAATATTTATATTCCTATGAAATACTATATTATTTTTCATCAAAAAAATACGGATTAAGTTTTATAATGTTCAGGAACATTGTGGGTTATTGGATAAGATTTAGAATGAAAATAGTTTGTTACTCTATTATAATATTTTATTTTGGAAAATAAGAGATTGAACTCTATTTGGGATATATTATTCTATTTGTAACATATGATTTTCCATTATTTGTTCTGCTAATACTTCAAGCTCAAGTATCGCACTGTCTGAAACCATAAAGTCTTTTGAAGCTGTCGATAAAGCATTGCCAACTTTTTTTTTCAAGATGTGCAGAAAAAATGGTCCCCTTGATGAAAAAGTATCCTATCTTCTTTGCTTAATCAGATGAAATTAAATCATCATCTTCATTAAATAGAACAATATATTGTTTCATCAAATTAATCGATCATGGAGTTAGCTAAAGGGTTACGACTTAATTGAAATCTGTTTTTATTTATATTTTTCGACATTTCATATTTGTTCTTTTTTTTTAAATTTTGGAGATAATAATTTTGAAGTGTGTTCAAACTTTAAAAGACCCCACATTGGAGATTCTTCAATATTATTATCTATCAAACTATAATTGGAGATCATAATGTGTGCCAAAACTATGTACATGAAGCTTGATTTAAAGACTCCATATTGGAGAGTTATTTTTTTTTATTTAGATTTTGACTTATTATTTTTGATATGATTGATTTTCGTATGTTTTTGATTTTTTCTCTATAGGTTTAATCGATCATCCTTTTTCTTACGCATGTGATGATTCTGGCAACAACTGTTTTTATTATTAATATGGATGAGACTAGCTTGCCTTAGTAATTTCTTAACATCATTATTTCTATAGGATTGCATATCTTAATTTGGCAACCCAACATTTCTTGAAATCATGCTTTTCTTAGTCACAATCTCTTCAGTTCCGATTTAATTTCTGATAGTTTCTTATGAAATTAGAAATCTTGTGATATTATAAGCACTTTTTATTCTTTGCATTATTTAACTTCATTGTTTCATTATTGATTCTAACTTTTTTCAGAAGTGGGATTAAGATAAAAAATAATAAAAAAATTATTTGAACTGGAGAGTTTTGCTCATTCCATATGGATTTTAATGTCGATGGTCTTCGCATCGATTTTCATATCAAAACACGAATGTGGTCAAAATTCGACTTCGAACCAGGAAAACCAACATCAACAAAAAGAATATCAGATATGTTGTATAAAGATGGATTTTGGAAGCCTTATCTTAAAAGCATTCATCCTGTCTGGCTGCTCGGATATCGAGTTTTTGCATTCGTTGTGCTTTTGTTGATGCTTATCTTAAATGTTGTTGTTGATGGTGGGGGCTTTTTTTCTTCTATACTTAGTAAGTCATCTTGATTCTTTGCTTTGATATTTTGACGACTTTTAGTTTGTTTAAGCTCTTCTGTTATGCTAAGGGATATTTACAAAATCTACCCTGAGGTTTGAAGTAATTACAGAAAACCCCAGAAAAAACTCACAATTGTAGAAACCCACTTGAGGTTTGATCCATTTTGCTATTTTTCTCCAATGGTTCTCGACTTTCAAAATTTATAAATAACCCAACTTTTGTTTGGGTAATTGTAATATTCAGAAAGTTTAGGACGCACTATACAATGTAAGACAAAAAAAAAAATTAAAAAAAAAAGAAATTGGGCTTATTTGTAAAAGTTGAAAAAGTTGAGGATGTGATTATAAGATATTTGATGAAGCCTTCAAATTTCGTCACTTTAATTAACATTTGGGGTAATATTGTAAGATGATAGCAAACCTCGAGGGGGTTTATGTAATTTTGAAACTTTTCTTTTTGTCACATGAAACACAAATTCCAAGTATGAATCTATTCTCTCTGTTTTCTGAACTCCATACATAACTCATTACATGAAACACAAATTCAAAGTATGAAGTTTTTCTCGCTATAATGATTAATGATTTGTGTGGTTTTGTAGAATTATGACTTAGAAAAATGATGTTAGGTTTCGTGATAGACGTCACCAGACCTAACATCAACTAAATCTCAAAAACAACAGCGGAAAATATAAACACAGTAAATTAATTCCAGTTCGTAAGTAATCGTACTTACAAACTTGGTGTACAAACCCGAAAATTATATTACTTTTTAGTTGTTCAAACTCAATTACAAAATATAGAAGTAATATATGAAAAACAAATTGTATCAAACTCTTGATACAAAATACTTGTCCCTACGCTTGATATGATCTCCTCCGTTGGTTACGCAATGTTGAAGATCTCTTGATTCTGAATTGCAGCTCCAAGTAGACTCCGTGCTTTGTGTACTGCTCTTGAAATCGTCGAGTGCTCTCTTCGATTTTTCCTCTTTTTTATGCGTCACTTTCTTGCGTCTTGATCTTATCCTATAAATAAGACTCCTAGACTTGATGGACAAGTTAGAGATAACCGAAGGAAATAAAATAAAGTCCTAATCTATACTTAGAAAATAAATCTAGAGTCCTAAAATATATTGTGTCCTAAGAAAGGCAACTACAAACAAGGAATAATATTGTTGAAAATAATATTCCCAACAATCTCTCCCTTTTGCCTTTCTGGACAAAACTCCCTAGACGCGCAATGAAAGTTCAAAGGACTAAAATCTCCCCTAAATTAAAACTCCCCCTAAACAAATACTCATTTTTTAGAATAAACAAATAATCAATGGCTCAAACTAGAAGCTACCCTCCCCAGTTGCGTCTCTACATGTTCTCCCCCTTTTTGTTCTGAAAGCAAAAGAGCCTCCAACCAGGAACCACGCAACGCCTGGAGCTGGACAATCTGGTTGTCAAGCAAGGCCAGTTATGCACGCACAACCGGGGCAGATAGACGAACCATGTTGGGACCTATGATGGGAACATCAGAAATGCCATCACTCACAACACCAGCTCGAAAGGGCACTGGCCCCTCAAAGAAAACCAATTGGCCTCTCCAGTATACACATCATCATTATCAGGCCTAAAGCCTGGTGCCTAAAGAAGGCAATCAGATTCTACATCACGAAAACATCAATGAGGATTTGGCGCTCAGCAATTACGCATTGATTTGGAAATCCCAAGAACAGCTCCTCAACTTCACTCGTCAAGAACCTCGTGGAGATTGGTTCCATTTTTTCAATCTCGACGGCTTGAGACGGAGCCTCATCAGAGCTTGTAGCCAATGTAACTGGGATACTTCCAGATAAAATGGAGGTCAACTTAGTGGTTGGGGAAGGAACAGGATCAGCAGTAGGCGATGTTGGGATCCGTGACAAATCACCGGAACCAACATCATCAATCGGGTCAGCAGCAGGCAAGGGAACCTTGCCTTTCCTCAGTATGGCCTTCTTGGAAGGTCTAAGATCATGAATAAGTATCTCATCAGAGGGATCGGGGGAATACTCGAACCAAAAACCAGGTCTGGTTCAGGATGATCCTCAGGAATAGGAGAAATAGGAGTTGCAATCTCACCAGGCGGTGTTGCAAATGGTGATGGATTTTGAAGAAAAGAACCACCGATTTCCTCACGGATATCCAGGCCACCGAACCTCGGAATGTTGGCAAGAACCTGTTCATCAGTAGAGCTCCTTACGCCGGCAGGGAGCTCTAGGATTTTGCTCGTAGAGGACATCCTGTTGCAAATTTCAAAAAGAAAACAAAAAACAAAGGCAATTCGAGAGAGACTGTGAAGAAGTTGAAAGTTAGAGAGTTTTAATTGCAGAAGGATTAAAGGGAAGTGGAATAAAAACGGTAATAAATCCTAATTTACCAATTATCTATTTTTTAACCCACAAAAGATTTTTTTTTCATCCAAAAACCCCACTCCCCCTTAATTAAGGAATCCATATCTCTACCAAACCGCCAATGAATTCCACTATCCAATCCACGTATAAACATATAGAAACCGAATTTTAGTTGGAAAATTGAACCATCACCAAGAACGTATAAAAACCGTACAAAGTGAAAAATCCAAAATTCATATCAATCTCATATTACCTGTCCAGCACACCCGATCACAACACCACTGAAACAATCAACTAACTCCATCCTCAAAAAAATCAAGAGACGTCAGAATAAGACGCAAGCATGAGAAACAAAACACTCAACAATACAGACAAATTCACAAAATATGAATGTCTTAAATTATGCCCAAAAAATGACCTATAAAGGTTAAATATTTTCACATAAAGATTTTTAGAGACTTGATCAGTGTTGCTTTTCATGACTGATGACATTAGACCCAACATTGCATAAGGTGAAGTCAATGAAAACAGACCCCTTAACTCAAGTTAATGACAACGTCAAAATCTCTCAAGAAGGTGAAACTTAAAGATCAGACTTTTGTTGTCCAAATTTTCTTCATCCTATTTATATTTGAGTTGTTAACACCTTTTGTTTTTGGACCTGGGAGAAAACCTGTTTCTGCGGGAAAGTTCCACAATCACCAAATCGAAGAGGTTAGTCTTTTCGTCATCACTTTTATTACAACACATGACCTTATTTCTCTTTAAATCAGACTCAATGCATTCGTATTATGTATGAAAAAGAAAATAAAAATGCATGCAAAATATATGTTATGACTGATGACATCTTTGGGCGTCATAACATCAAACCCTACACGAACTAGACAATGCACATTCCGAGACCTCTTCTCAAACGAGAGAAGGTCTCTAAATCTAATGCTTTTGTGAATATGTCAGCAAGCTGACTGGCCGTCCCTACATGTTCAATACTTACTATCTTTCTCTCAACCAAGTCTCGGATGATGTGATACCTGATGTCAATGTGTTTTATACGAGAGTGCTGAACTGGATTTTTTGAGATGTCAATTGCGCTCGTATTATCACAAAGTACGGTCAAAATACGACTATGGAGACCGTAGTCTTCAATCATATGGTTCATCCATAAAAGTTGTATACACGCACTTCCAGCTGCAATGTATTCAGTTTCAGCAGTAGAGAGGGATATACAATCTTGTTTCTTACTGTACCATGAAACCAGGTTACTACCCAAAAAGAAACATCCTCCAGTGGTACTCTTCCTATCTATGACATCACCTGCCCAATCTCTAATGAATTGATCCGGCTCTTCTTGCACAACATTGATCCAGAAAACATCCTTTAGAGCATCCTCTACTCGCTTTGCCTCTGTTATGGAAAGAAACAAGGATTCTTGAATTTTAGAGTAGTTAGTGAACAAGAAAACACACCTTACCATTTCAGTGAAATTTATTTGTCGCTTTCGTGTACTTCTTTCATCGAGATCCCCAATGATTTGATCCGTAGGATAGTTCTTCTGGATTCGTGAGGGAATATTCCTCTGATGTAAATCAGTAGGTTCAGCTGGATCGTCCTCATCTGAATCTGAAACGGATTCAAGATCAGTCTGAGTTGCTATTGCTTCTGGTGACATGTCATCGGAACAGTCACCACCTCCATCTTCAGTTTATGTACCTACAACTTTATCCTTGATCAAACTTTTCACCATCTTGTACCTGCAGAACGCATCACCAATATTTGGTAATAATTTTCAGAAGTCCTCTGACCAGTGAGGATACAGGCACCATCCTCGTCATAGAATTCACACTTTTCATGATTAAACTTAACATCGAAACCACCATCACATAGTTGGCTTATACTTATCAAGTTTGCTGTTAGACCTTCAACCAGTAAAACATTCTCCATCTTTACAATACCAGGGACAATAATATTTCCTTGGCCAATGATTTGGCAATATGCACCTCCACCGTATTTTAACTTTCCTCCTTTAAGTTTTACAATGTTCGAAAAAAGGTCTTCTGATCCGGTCATATGTTTGGAGCATGCACTATCAAAGTACCATACTCAAGGAACATGAGATTTTAGAGAAGTATAAATCATGTTACACTTGACCTCCCCCTTTCTTACCTAGACTCGTTTGAACTTGGTGTTGTCTTTGGTGTTGACAACTTGAGTCTCATCACGAGTCCCAACATCTTATTTGATCCTCTGAAAATGACTTTTCTTCCCTGTTCTCTTCCAGCAGAAGGGGCGGATGTGGCCATGATCGCCACAATGATGGCAAACATACTGCCTTCTTCTCTTCTTATGGCGCTTGATGAACTCTTGGTTGTGGCTGACTTGATGCGATTGTTGCTCCGGTTTGTAACCGATTCCATGCCTTGAAGTTTCTGGATATGACATCTCCATAATTTCATCTAACTTCGCATTTTCCTTGTTGAGGTTTGAAATTGTATCTTGAACCTTTTTTAACTCAGCCCTTACTCGTTCCAATTTTAAATCTTTTCTCGTAAGAGATGTCTCCAACCGGGTAATGATTTTAACTTGATCATCCTTCTCACGGGTAAGTTTTTCAACCTTGATCATAAGGGTCTTTACTTTCAAAACCTGATTGCCCCAGTTGGCAAACAGTTCATCATACTCCACGCACAACTTTTTATATTAGTCGAGAGTATCTTCAGCCTCAGCATTTAGGCACAAGGTGTTGGAATTGATGTTGTGAACTCGAATGTCGTCATCCCAGGCAACATGAGCAAAAAGTGCAGGCACTGACTTAGACGAGTCAGAATCGCTTCCATCTTTATCAAATTCCTTTGCAATGAGATTCATTTTCCTCAACGTGTTTGCACACTCGTTTTTGCAGTGTCCCCAACCCTTGAACTCATGACATTGAACTTCACTAAGCGGCTTGGGGGAATTAACAGTCTTTGACTCAGAAGATGAGGGCTGAAAGTTGGGGAATTTTCTTTCAGAAGACTTTGGAGGTCGCGGATTCCCTTGAGCGTCCATAGGTCAGTAAATCTACAAAAACAAGGATCAAAATACCTAATGTCAAGTACCCTGCTCTGGTGGCAATTTTAGTTTTATAGAATTATGACTTAGAAAAATGATGTTAGGTTTCGTGATAGACGTCAGCAGACCTAAAATCAACTAAATCTCAGAAACAGCAGCGGAAAATATAAACACAATAAATTAATTTCAGTTCGTAAGTAATCGTACTTACGAACTTGGGTGTACAAACCCGAAAACTATATTACTTTTCAATTGTTCAAACTCAATTACAAAATATAAAGTAATATATGAAAAACAAACTGTATCAAACTCTTGATACAAAATACTTGTCGCTACGCTTGATATGATCTCCTCCGTTCGCAACGTTGAAGATCTCTTAATTCTGAATTGCACCTCCAAGTAGACTCCGTGCTTTGTGTTCTGCTCTTGAAATCGTCGAGTGCTCTCTTCGATTTTTCCTCTTTTTTATGCGTCAATTTCTTGCGTCTTGATCTTCTCCTATAAATAAGACTCCGAAATTTGATGGACAAGTTAGAGATAACTGAATGAAATAAAATAAAGTCCTAATCTTATATTATTTGCAATTTTTTTGTAAAATTGTTATAGTCTTATTCTGTCTTATGATTTCTCCTTCGAGTTTCTTCGATGCTTTATATCGGATTGAATTACAATCTCCTTTTAATTCTTCTCTCCAGTTTATCATAAACTTTTATATGATTAAAGAATTAGTGAAATCTTCTCCTTTTTATCATTCATTTTCTCCAATCTTGTGATTGGTTAACTTTAAATATATTTATTTATTTGGTAAAATATTACCATGAAAATCATAGTAAAATTTGAGTAGTTTTCTTTTTTTTTTACTCATGGTAAGATTTGAAAAATAATAAAATAAATATATCTAAAGCTAAATAACATACAATAATAATAAAACAATGTAATACTTGACAAAATTTTCAAAACACATAAAATAAATATTACTGGTCAATAGATTTTTTTACTCATGATAAGATTTTAGAAAAAAACAAATGAATATATTTAAAGCTAAATCAAATAAAAGAATAATGAAACAAGGTAATACATGACAAAATTTTCAAAACACATAAGATGTGGAATAATAGTGACAAAAAACTATTTTAGATTAAAATCGTATCTGAATGGTCATTTTTTATAATCATCCAAATATAAACAAGATTTGTTTACCATAATCAATTATTTTAAATCAATTTTGATACTCCCTAAGTCTCAATTATATTGAGTTAAATTTTGACTTTCACATGAATTTAAAAAAAATACTGGAAATAATAGACATACAAAATACTTATTGATATGCAAGGATGATTGACGAGGGTAATACAAAAGGTAAAATAGTATTAAATATAAAAAAAACAATCTATATATTCGAGACATTTCTAAAAGGAACAGGGGACGGGAACGGAGGAAGTATTTGCTAAAATTCTAAGAGAAAAGTTAGTTAGGGTATTATTTTCCACATCCTTAAAACATTACATGACATTGATCACGTGGTTTGTAATTAGTCACTTCCTGATTATTATTATTATTATTTTGATTGGTTTTGCATTTTATGCCTTTTAATAGTTTTTATTTATTTTTAATCAATTTGACGTATTTTTTATATTTTCTATATAGGCCAGCGAAAATTGTGGGTTTTAAACTAATAAAAAGGAAATTAAGCCTAACTCGAAAGATATTATAGAGATATTGTGTAATTAACCCCATAATAAATAATAGAAAAATCTAAATACTTGGCAGGTAAACGTTACTTCAAAGTCAAGTGGCTTACTCCGCGTAAACACGAGAGGTATTACAAAATAAAAAATAAAATAAAATTACGATTTTTTTTTTTCATATCCTCTTCCGCCGTTCCGCGTGTGAAAACCTAGTCAGTATTATTAGTTCATTTCCTTTTTTCATCCTTTTTCCTTTTCCCCCACCTATAAATTGCTTCCACCACCACACCCACAAAACACACACACTATTTTTGTTGTGATTATTTTATGTCTCTGAGGTCTAACGACCCCCACTTCTCCTCCATAGCTTTCGGCATCCACTCCCATCTCCGATGAACTCCAATTCCAACTGCCTTTAAATTAATTACTTCTTTATTCTATTATTATTATTATTATCCCTCTCGTTCTCTCTCCCAACCATATTAATTAGCACTCTTATTCTTTTCTTTCCAGATTTACTTACTATATTCTTGGGATTTCCGAGGAATTTCTTTCTTTCTGAGTTTTCTATTGTCTGATTTCTTGGTTGGAAGTTAATCAATCGTTAGTGTGATTGATTGATTTGATTTTTGGGATATAAAATGGGTGTGAAGGGATTTGTTGAAGGTGGGATAGCTTCGATTGTTGCTGGGTGTAGTACGCACCCCCTCGATTTGATCAAGGTCCGTATGCAGCTACAGGGGGAAGCGGCGGCGCCGGCGACGGCGAATCTCCGGCCGGCCCTGGCCTTCCACACCGCCCCCGCCCCGCCCACGTCCCCGGGTGGGGCCCGTCTCCGTCGGCCTCCGGATCATCCAGCAAGACGGCGCCGCGGCCCTGTTCTCCGGCGTGTCCGCCACCGTCCTCCGCCAGACGCTCTACTCCACCACCAGGATGGGCCTGTACGACATGCTGAAAACGAGATGGACCGATCCGAACACCGGCATCATGCCGCTGCCCAGGAAGATCGTCGCCGGGCTCATCGCAGGCGGCATCGGCGCCGCCGTCGGCAACCCTGCCGACGTGGCCATGGTGCGTATGCAGGCCGACGGCCGTCTCCCGGCGGCGCAGCGGCGCAACTACAAGAGCGTGGTGGACGCGATCGGGCAGATGAGCAAGGGCGAGGGCGTGGCTAGCCTGTGGCGCGGCTCGGCCCTCACGGTGAACCGCGCCATGCTTGTGACGGCGTCGCAGCTGGCGTCGTACGACCAGTTCAAGGAGATGATACTCGAGAAGGGGGTGATGAAGGACGGGCTGGGGACCCACGTGACGGCGAGCTTCGCGGCGGGGTTCGTGGCCTCGGTGGCGTCGAACCCGGTGGACGTGATCAAGACGCGCGTGATGAACATGAAGGTGGAACCCGGGGTGGCGCCGCCGTACGCCGGCGCGGTGGACTGCGCGATGAAGACGGTCAGGGCGGAGGGGCCCATGGCGCTGTACAAGGGGTTCATTCCGACGATATCGAGGCAGGGGCCATTTACGGTGGTGCTCTTTGTCACACTTGAACAGGTCCGCAAATTGCTCAAGGAGTTCTGAAACACTGAATTATTGATTGAATTATTGATTGATGATGACGACCAAGAATAATAATTATAATTGAGGAAATAAACAATACTTTTCAATTTTGTGCTTGGCTTTTTATCCTACTAGCATAATATCAATTTACATTTACATGTTGTCGTTTACTTTTGTACTATTATTATTATTATTATTATCTTAATCAGTAGTTTGTGATCCTCCTAAGTAAAGTAGTAGTGAAGTATTTTTATGAAAGGGGCTAATTGTTACAACTAATTAATACTTAATTGATGCCGTCTGGCCGACACAACCGTTTGATTTTGAACCCACGAAAATAACATGCTATTCTTGTGATAGAAACAAAATTGTGTTACGAGATTGAAAATTATTAGCACAAGATCTGGCAATCAATTTAAATTTAAAGCTTTCTTCGTAGATGCCAACAATAATGGGCCACTTTGGACGAGCACCACCAATACTTTCTCCAATGTCCCTTCCAACGAATATCATTATTATTTTCTAAATTACTTACTTTTGTGTCGGTGTAAAGCATAAAAGTAAGTAAATTCTGAGATTTGAGGCAATAATCAGAGTCTCCTTTAAATTAATTGAGCCTAAAAAACAAACAAACCGGGTACATAAGTACTAAACATACAATTATAACTTTGGGTCAATGATGGCGTGTGTTCTGCACATTGACATGGTCATTATTTTGGTAGCATAGGTTTATTAATATTATTATTACTCCCATTAGCGTGTGGACCCAAATTTGGTCTCCTCTCATCACTCGATTTTTAACCTTAGGACTCAAATTTTTATAATGCACTCATGTTTTCAAATGAGTATGTAACGAGCGAGTAATAAATATAAAATTATAAGTACATGTTTCAAGCACTAATCCAATCCTTGTATATGATGAATATACAATCCACATATGATACAAGATGAGCTAACGACAGTCGAACAAGATTAATCAAAAATAATTCCAAACCTAACCTAGCTCGCGTTTTTCCATTGGACAAAGTTTGGGATATATGATTTCTGCATCTGCAGTGTAAATAATAATAATCAAGGAGTACTTTTGTATTTGGATATATCGCACATATTTTCAATGGGTGAACAATATCGTCCATCCAAACCAAGGGAGAAATACGTTGAGCTATAATACTCGTAATGTGTTAGATTATACACTAGGTTCAATACAATACACAAGTGCCCAACTTCTTAATTTCTTATATAATACTATATAACACTAGCACTTGTTTTTTTGAAAAAAAACACGCACACGAACACGTGCATTGATTTATGCACCAAATGTACAACAAGAGAACGATCTATCCAAAATGTGCAGAGCATCTACATGATTGAGACATTTGGTGCAACTCATATTTGTTACGACTTATATTAAAAACTATGTAAATATAGGTCACAGTATACAAGTAAATATATTCAAAATTTATAATTTGTTAATTTTTTATAAAAGTTATTTCACACCCTGGGTTGAACCCCTAACCTCCTTAGCCCGAAGCGTCGGAGGTTAATTAGATAAAGAGTGGGTCTCCTGTGTGACAGTCACACGGATCTTTTTTAATATGACGGAGCCCAAATTCACATTCAACCCGAATCTGCTAAACCAATTCGGATTCACATATAAATTTAAAAAAAAAACTTCTCTCCCTCTCTCCTCTCCCAAATCTCTTTCTCTCTCTTCCCTCCCACCACCACGTCTGCAAATTGTCAATCGTCAATCCCTCCTCTGAAATTCCCTCGCCCCAATCTCAACCAAATCCCTGTCGTACCATCGCCGCCGATTAACACCGCGCACCGCCTCCAATGTAACACCCCCACCAAGTCCTTCCCCTTCATTCTATTTCTCTCACAGCTTCAGATTCTCAGTTTTCCCGATGAAAACCGTCGACAGGCACCGCCGGAGGAGCTAGTACGAACTCGTCGGCCGCGCTATCTTGAACTGGATTAAAATTTTCGATAACGCTATTGATCTGGCGATTCAAGGTCTTGGTACCTTCGATTCCAAACCGATATTTGGTCAGTTGGCTTATATTCCAATTAATTGATGTATATGAGCTTGTTGTGCATTTTTCCCCTTATAATTTGTTGTTTGTGTGCTGCTGTCGATTTTTCTCAGTTATGCTTCCCCCAAAATTTATATTTTTATGTGAATTTTTATTTAGCAAGGCTCCGGTTATTTTGGTTGATGGCTTCAGGCAAAGGTTATCAAATCTTTTTATTTATCTTTACCTTCACGTGAGCTTCTAAATAAGGATCTAAAAGTTGTGCTTCAAGCCGTAATGAGCTGCTAGCTTACGTGGTCGATTACAATCTCGTCTATGGTCATAAAGTGCTTGCCCGACCCAGTTTCCGCTCAATCTTTTCGAATATCGAGATTGTTGCCTAAAAGAGAGAGTATTGAGAACAGTGATTATAACAGTTCTGATGTTTTGCTTCGTGAGGCGGAGCTTGTAAGAAAATCAGTCGAGGCTTGTGATTCGAGTCCTAACGCGCCATGTGTTGTGTTTGTTTCTAAAATGTTTGTTGTCCCCATGAAAATGCTTCCCGTGAAGAGATTGCGAAAAATTATTCAATTATTGATGGCGGTGACTCGGGAGAGTGTTTTCTTGTATTAGCTAGGATCTTTAGTGGGACCTTTCTTGTCGGGCAGAGGGTTTTTGTGCTTTCTGCTTTGTATGATCCGCCCAAGGTAGAAGAATCGAAGCGTAAGCATGTCCAGGAAGCCGAGTTCCAATCGCTATATCTAATGATGGGTCAGGGTTTGAAGCCTGTTGCCTCTGTAACAGCAGGCACATGCGAGGCCGAAACGGTGAATGCGCACCTGAACTCCAAGAAGCTATTGCCCTTTTCAACCCACAACTTAACGACATGCTACTGGCTCTCAATAGCCAACTCGACGATAATTTCTTTATTGCTGCTAATACACAACTCACACACTATAATTTCATCAGCAATCCTCAAGACCTTGGTAACCATCTATACATCTCTATCCATGTCTATAAATTATATAAAATAAATAAAATAACATTTATTTATGATGATTAATTTGCAGGATTTATTACATCAAAGGTAGCATGTTGTGGACAAGGACCGTTCAATGGACTGGGCCTATGCACACAACTGTCCAATTTGTGCCCCAACAGAGAGGTTTATGCATTCTGGGATCCCTTCTATCCTTCTGAAAGGGCCAACAGAATCATTGTTCAACAAATCCTGACGGGCTCATTAGACTACATGAAACCCATGAATCTCAGCACCATTTTGGCCTTCTTGTCGAGCATGGTTTTTCAAGTTTCGCCCATACTTAAAGTTGCTATTGAGCCATCGGATCCTACTGATATGGTGCATATATACATTGTATTGTGAGAAAAGTTGAGACTATAAGATTGTGATAATTATATAAATGAGTTTGGATTATTATTTAGTCAGGTTATTTGGAAGAATATTAGAAAGTTACACTTTTCATTTATAAAGTGACAGCAATATCTTAAGAAGTGACAGTATTAAATCAAAAGTGACACTTTTTTGGACAAAAGTGACATATTTTAGAGCAAATGTGACAGATTTTTTAAGGAAGAAAAAAATAAAAAATAACAATTACTATCAACTATTAGAAAGTGACACCTTTTATTTATAAAGTGACAGTAATGTCTTAAGAAGTGACAATATTATAACTTGACTACTGTAATTTGTGTAGCAACTCTTTTTCTGCAAAAAATCAAAAGTGACACTTTTTTGGACAAAAGTGACATATTTTAGTGCAAATGTGACTGGTTTTTAAAGGAAAAAAAAATAATTACTATCAACTATTAGAAAGTGACACTTTTTATTTATAAAGTGATAGTAATATCTTAAGAAGTGACACTATCAAATCAAAAGTGACACTTTTTTTGGACAAAAGTGACATATTTTAGAGCAAATGTAACAGGTTTTTTAAGGAAAAAGAAAAAGAAATAACGATTACTATCAACTATTAGAAAGTAACACCTTTTTTTTTATAAAGTGACAGTAATATATTAAGAAGTGACAATATTATAACTTGACTACTTTAATATATGTAGCAACTCTTTTTCTGCAAAAAAAATCAAAAGTGACACTTTTTTGGGACAAAAGTGACATATTTTGGTGCAAATGTGACATTTCTTTACAAGAAAGAAAATAAAAAAATAAAGATTACTATCAACTATTAGAAAGTGACACTTTTTATTTATAAAGTGAAAGTAATATCTTAAGAAGTGACAGTATTATAACTTGACCACTTTAATTTGTTTAGCAACTTTTTTTCTGCAAAAAAATCAAAAGTGACACTTTTTTGGACTAAAGTGACATATTTTGGTGCAAGTGTGACAGTTTTTTACAAAAATTTAAAAAAAAAAATAACGATCACTATCAACTACTAGAAAGTGACACCTTTTATTTATAAAGTGACAGTAATATTTTAAAAAGTGACAATATTATAACTTGACTAAAATAAAGCATAAATCCAATAACTTAACGGATTTTCACATGACACTCTTATGAGTAAAAGTGACATTTCTTAGTATAGAAGTGACTGTATTTTTGCATAAATAAAATATTTTTATTCCCTAAACAAAGAGTGCAATAAAACTTTCTTCGATTGTGCTTGATTCTTCACTGGCCACCTTCATAAACATGCGACAACTAATCTCAAAGTTTACCATCAACACCAACTATAACACATTAAGCTCCCAAAATTAAGCAATGTATTTTCAGCTTAAAGAGCAGTCAATTTAACAATTTTTTTCATGGTTTGACAATAATTATGATTCTCAGTAGGATCTATTCAAACTGGCTTCAATTGCAAATAGAGCACAACCATACCAACAGACTGGTGATTAATCAAAATGTGGTAAAATACATGTAAAATACTTCAGACCAAATAAAAACCTCGACTAAGAATGCTCCAACTCTCATTCACTTCTTACTCCTGCTCTCGTCTTTGGCATTCTCCCGCTTCTTGTACAGTTTCTCCAACTTACGCTTTGCCTCGCAATTTGGGAAGTTTGACAGATCATAATAATGCGGTGCAATTTCAACCAACCGTTCACCGCGAATATCAGTCACTGTTCGAATGAAATTCCTGCTCGTAAGGACATACTCATTGTAAATAACCCACTCCGGCTTGTGGTCAAGACAACTCGAAGGGTGCAAGTGAACAGTCTGGTTGTCTTTCACAGTCAAATAGTGGCCAGTGCGCTCTGAATGCGCAACCTGCATGAAGTAGCCAGCTAGCATGGCCTTCCTGATGTTCACATAGTAATCACGGCTGTTAAAATCCATGCTGCATAGCCTCAAGTTGAATCTGGCCATAATCCGAGCCAACTGCTGCCTGACATTAGCCGCGGATTTCAGCGCCCTCTGATTGATAAAGTTCTCATAGCACCACTGTGGGTCTTCCTGATTTTGTTTGTAGGCATGGTACACGTTCACGAGCATAAGGTGATCCCCATCGATGTGACCAAACCGAGCTTTAGCTTCGTCAGCAGCTTTTTGAGCTTCCCTATCATTGCAAAAAATCATGAATACTACCACCACATTTTAACTAAATGATATATTTATTTCTAAATAAAACAAATTCCAACAACATAAACTCTAGTACGTGTAAATATACACACACACACACATATCAGAGAGGGTGAGAAAGGGAAAAGAACAATCTATGACAACAATTAAGATCACACACTCCATCTGATGTTTCATCCATGTAAACAAATATAGGTTTAGTAACAACCACATGACTCAACATAAACAAGAATCCATTAACCATCCATCAAATCTCATTTCATTGATAAAAACCCAAGGAAGCTCAAGTGGGAATTCGAAACAATAGGCAAGCAAACCCAAAATCCCCACAAAAGTAAAAACCACATCTAACAACTTAAATTATCTAAACAGACCAAAGAAATGAGAGGATGTATGTCATTGATCAAACCAGCATTCTAGGCCCAAAATCTGAACATCATAGATATGTCATTGATCAAACCAGCATTCTAGGCCCAAAATCCGAACATTATAGACATTAAAACCTTGAGTGTGTGCGTGTAAATTATACATACTGCGGTTTCAAAACAACGCACGATTCTATGCAATAAGAAACATTCAAGTTTCAAGTACCATATACGAATACCAGTCTAACCAAGAAAGTCGTCAACAATGGGACGATACAATTACGCTCAAAATTGAACATCGATAGCATTCATAATATCATAAAAGAATCTCCCAAAATTAAGCATTGATAGTTTCAGCTAAAACAGTAGTCAACTACTATATTCCAATACGTTGCAAATCATAAATCCTAAAAAACCACGTTTACGAAAAATGGATAAAACAAAAAGCTCAAACCCTAACTCCCAAAACACAGAAAAAAATCATACTTGCTCATTCAGTAGAAGGGATTGTGGGGTAAACACGTAATTTCAGATCTACTCCTCGATGGAGTCCTCACCGCTCTTGTTGTTGTGCTTCCTTGCATACCTCTGGTTCCTCAAGAATTTGGGATCCATCCATTTGGTAGAGGTGTTGCGCTGGCGTTTGGGCTTCTTGATGCTGTTCCTGTGGGCCTTGTGCGACTGGTTGTGGGCAGTGTGATTCTTCGATTTCGCCATTTCTCGCTGCTCTTCTTAGATTCTGGAGGTGGAGGACGGCGGGGTTTGTGGAAGGAAGGAGGGCGCAATTCTGATGGGAAAAAAATGACGGGGAGAGATAAGGAGAGAGATTGAATTTTTTTTTCGTCCCTTTTCGGTTTGGTGGATTAAATCCGGGTCCAGTACTCCGTCACACAATAGAGAATCCATGTGACGGTCATATTCGAGTCTTTGCCTTAGATAAATATGAAGCATGCGTATGATAATTATTAGAAATGTTCTATTCTCTTTATTTTCTTTGATTTAATAACACCATGATTATCGTGTTCCAGAAATAAGATAGATTAAAAAATGAACATCAACCTAATCAAGTTATATATAAATATATATGTGTGCGCGCGCGTGTGATTAGTTCGACTTACACTAACAGCAAACTTTTGTACCAAGCTCCGTTTCCTTTGAGAAAAGTGAGCACTTCCTGCAAAATGAGGTAACCCCGATTAGAACAGTAACTAATAAAAATAAAAAGATTTATCAATTGGGTTTAAACTGATTTCCACCTGGCCCATACGATCCCAGAAATCTCGGCAGACAATTACAGACACCTGAGGTTCAAATATGGTGTGCAATTGGTTGACAGTACTCGAATTATGTTTTGATGGAAATCGGATTATACCGAATTTTCCTTAGCATCTTGAATTATGTTTTTAAGCTTTGTAGTGTTTTGTAATTTTGTCTGCATACGAAGAAGAAAATAAAGTAACAACTCACACCAGAATTAAGCCAACTGTCAGTTGCTCTATTTATTAAACAAAGTAATTATATATTCTACACTCAATTGAAGGTGCAACTTGTAAATTAGAACCAAAATATCAGGGTGGTATATGTAATCTTCATTTCTATCTATTTCTACTTCACAGTTGGGCGAAACAGGTGTGCAACACACATCTCCACCTCCTTTAAGAAGGGTACTAGAATCAGAAATAAACCAACATGGCAACCAATATGGCTATCTGATTGTGTGGTTAACTGTTGTCCAGATGGCAATTGTAATCCTGATTTCTCATGTGGGGATGATGTGTTCCTGTTCTTCATATCCAATTCAGACTTTCCCTTTTCAACCAGCCACTGGTTTTATTGAGGAGTATGTAGCTTTTCATACAAACATTTCTCAAGTGCAAGAACCTAGAACATTTGCCCAGGCCATTAGGACCCCTTGTGGATAGAGGCTATGCAGAAGGAAATTTCTGCTTTGGAACAGAACGAGACATGGGAGCTCACTTCCTTACCTCCTACAAAGAAGCCTATAGGATGTAAATGGATGTACAAGGTTAAGATGAATCCTGATGGGACAATTGAGAGACACGAAGCAAGATTGGTGGCTAAAGGTTATGATCAAGTTTATGGCATTGATTATCTGGGCAGCTTCTCACCTGTGGCCAAACTGGTCACAGTCAGACTCTTGATTGCATTGGCCAACATTAGAGGATGGGAGTTATCTCACATAGACATCAACAATGCATTTCTTCATGGCGACATGTATATGTTACCTCCTGATGGTTATGATAAGGCTTTACCTGGCCAGGTGTGTCACCTTAATAGAAATCTGTATGGGCTCAGTCTGCTTCTGATCTTTGTTTATTTGTTAAAAAATCTTCACAGTCTTTCTTGGCATTGTTGATGTATGTGGATGATGTTCTCATCACTGGATCCAACACTGCTGACATTCTTGCTCTCAAAAAATATTTGCATTCATTGCTCACTATCAAAGATCTTGGACCTGCAAAATATTTCTTAGGGTTGGAGATAGCCAGGAGCACTACACCACTTATTTGAATCAAAGGAAATATATTGTGGATATTCTTACAGATGTAGGGTTATTACATTGTAAACCTACATCTACTCCTTTTCCACAAGGTCTCAAGCTAAGTGGCAAACAGGGGGTGCTTCTTCAATATCCTGACCAATATAGAAGATTGGTTGGCAGACTACTATACTTGAATTTCTCCAGACCAGATATCACATATTCTGTGCAGTAGCTTAGCCAGTTTGTAAATAACCCTTTTTCAGCTCATTGGGATGATGTTATACACCTGCTGAGATATCTAAAAGGTTGTCCTTCCAAGGGTTTGTTCTATCCCTCCCATTGTGCTCTCAACCAGAAAATCTTTAACTGGTTTTTGTATCTTCATTGGTGATGCTCTAATTTCCTGGAAAACCGAGAAGCAGAACACTGAGTATAGAGCTCTTGGTACCACTGCTTGTGAATTGCAGTGGCTTGCTTATTTGATTAATGATCTTGACATTTCAGTTTCTAGACAATCAAGCAGCTCTACAAATTGTCAAAAATCCAGTGTTTCATGAACGTACTAAATACGATTGTGATCGATTGTCACATTGTCCGAAATCTTTGCAAAGCTGACTTTCTTTCTCCACGCAAGGTATCCTCTCAGCTCCAGCTTGCTGATGTTCTCACCAAAAGCTTGGGTCCTGGTCAATTCAATGTGTTGGTATCCAAGTTGGGCTTGCATGATTTTCTACGTGTAGGAATCCGTTAATACTAATTAGTTGTTAGTTAGTTAGTTATAAGCTGAGTAGTTAAAGGAGCAGTTAGTGGATGTTGAGCTGGCATTAATCCATTAGTGGCCCAGCATACTTTTCCTTTTTCTGTCTTCTTTATAAATACCCCTCTTCAACGTTGCTTAGGGGATAAGCATCATAATAAGCACAGTTATTGTACTTTACCTTTCTTCAACAACTTAGACTGCGCCTCAGGCAAAAGTAAAATCATACAAAAGCTTGTAAAGTTTCAAAGCTGGAGCTGCCACTCCAGTAGCGGGCCCAAACGCATCAACTATTCCCGGGACGAGGGTGATAATTCGTCGAGCAACTTGTAATTCTCGAAAACCAAAACAAGCATCTCTTCGATTTGCTCGGACACTTCGCCCAACAGACAGACCTGATTAAAAAATGAGAAATTGTCAGAGTTGAAAACACAAGAATAAAGCTCGACTTGCAATCAACACTCAATAAATAAAATACGGGGATAATTACAAAACCTACCCCTCAGGTTTAGCCTAATCACCAAGAATTTATAGATACCTTTAAAAATTACAAATATCCACATTAAAGTGTTTGAAAGTACAAACATACCATCTTAAAGGTGCAATATGTAGAAGAGAGAGGATGGGTATATTTGTAATTTTGAAAGATCGTTGGTTTATTTCAACAATCACATAGGATAATAACCTGACTACATCATACTACCTCAAGGGAAGAACATTCTAATAGCTACCAACATTCGTCATTCACAATTACATGATAGCTCTAATGGTCAGTGAGCCACATAGGTCTATATATATATTCTCTTTCACTTTAAATACACGTTATTGCAACAGTCCCCGAAGACCCCTAAATGCACTCAAAATATAGAAGACAGCAATACACAAGGCAGAGACCAAAATAAACAAACAAAACTTCAGATAAAATTATGAAACTAATCTTCAAGCAAACATACCTCTTGGTGACTCAAGTGCTTTGTGTTGCCTTTAAATGCGACGGGTTGGAGCAACTCGTGCACCAACTAGAGACAGTCTGCAGTTGGTGTGGCAACATCCATAGAATATGAATAAAAATAAAAATTTTGACAATTAAGTAAATAAGCCTAAATGAGCAATAGCTAGCAATTATTCATTCATCTGACAAACATGTATGGTACCTTAGCTTCGTGTATGCATCCGAAACTCCAAAGTAGGATGCAAATTCCTTGACCAACCACTTCCAATCACCATTCAGCTTCAGCTTTCTTTTCTGAAACTATTTGACCTTCATTTCAGTCTCAAAAACACAGTCGTAGGCAATTCACCGCAGCCGAAGCACACATAAAAAATACAAAGTTAGCAAATATAAATATCCAAATCGAAAGAAATTACCATCTTTGGACATGCAAGCTAAATCATGTCGTAGCCATAAAAATAACGATCAATTTAACAGTAAAACTAAAATGCTATATAAGTGGATACAGTTTTGATGATTTGATGATTCAATACTGGGAAATATGTTAACCTAGTGGAGATGAAAGGACCACAAAGCTACAGACTTTAAATATAAGTAGGAATTAAATTATCTGAGGCTTGTAAATTCAACAAGTACATCATGATTAACTAATTCATTCTTCATACAATAAAAACTGGACAACCTAAATAGAAAATTAAGATCATAATTAGCCAACCAATTCATTTCTTCTTTACAGAATAAAATTTATTAATCTTTTTTTTTCCCAATCAAGCTCATATGACAGTGCCTCGACATCTGAATTTCCAGTGCATATAGACAAATATTTTGAGACAATCCAAAAGCACGACGACTAGAGTTAATTTATTATTATAAATTGTGGCTGTACAAATCTAATCCAACCGAAATACGATATTAGGTATGCCAATATTTAATTTGCATTCAAGTCATCATACCTTGAGACGAATTTCATCTGGCGTAGTTGAATAATTAGTACGTAACTTTACTTTCCCAACTTGATCGTCCTCCGGTTCACGGTATATAAAACACGAAAGAACCTTCTCCCCCTGAAATATAAAGATCGCTGGTATAAAACACAAAAGGCGAGCTTATAAAATTTGAGTTGGGATCGAGACGTCAATACCGATTTATCAGCAAGACCAGCCACCTCAAGTACAACTTTGGCCACAATACCTTCCCTTTGAATCATGGATTTAATTCGATGACCATATCGTCTCCAAATCCATTACACCAATAGCAGGAAAAATAATTATCTGTAGTCCAGGTTGAAGAACAAAAATGAAAAAGCAAACGAAAAAAAGAAAAGCAGAAACTAATCACCGGATCATGGTTGCATTCTAGCTACATACGGAAATGAGAATGATTTACAGTTCATGGATTTTGAGAAGAATGACGTGATCATTACATTACATTTATATATTATTATTATTAGTAGTAGTAGTAGTAGTACTACTACTACTTTAATAAAAAAAATCTTATATTTTGAAATTCTCAATTTTTTCGTTTTAACAAGGGTTCCGATTCACAAATAAATTATATTATGCTACTTTTCATATATTATTATGTGCATTTTCATTGATACTATTATATATTTCTCGTGAAATTAAAATTTCAATAATAAGTGATTAACATCATAATTAGTCATTGTATTTTTATATAATTGTGATGTCAAAAACTTTGAGTATAAATTGTAAAAAATTACTATTGTCCATGTTCACTTACACTACTTTGCATGTCTAATGTTACAATAATTAGTGGTACTATTGCACATTTTTCTCTAACACTAATGTGCATATTCAGGTGGTTGAAGATATCATACTCGGTATTATATTTATGCACAATAGCACTCAAGTTATTTCACAATAGTGCATGAGAAAATGCACAATATAAATTATCAAAATTTCTATACACGAAAGAAAATATAAAACGAAAAAAATCATTTCTTTTATATTTTTATAAATATTAATTAATATCTTAATATAAAATAAATCATGACATCATTATTAATAAATATAAAGATTATAGGCAAATATGACTACGTCATCATTCTCAAATCTAGTGGTTGAAGTACATTCTAATTTTTTACATCAAGACTCATTCTCATGGGAACTCATCCACACACACACAACATAGCAAAAGATGATAGATAAATGAAACTTAGATGAGTGTCTTTCGATTGTAAGGTACCCACTTTCCAAATAGTTATTATTATATTTTTAATAGAGGAAAAAACTTTTAATCACACATATGATCTATGAGAAATGACTTGACCCCCGAAGTTAGGTCACCACGAATCAGGAGATAACATCTGGCGTGGTGTCAGTCTAACCTACATCCTTCACAACAGATATAAATAAGACCTCGAGACGTAATAATAGGATGGATATTCTCTAGTACTAATAATGGTATTGTGATAGAGCATTTAACAAGTTTGTTTTCGAGGGAAATTTACTAACTTAAAAAGATAAAGAGAGGCGAGTAAATCTATAAAAAGTGATGAGATCTTATAGACAGAGCCGAACCTCAGATATTTAATACAAACTTCTCTCATTTTCTACATGTGGATTTTTATTTTGAAGTATACTTCCTTCCATTTTGCTTACGCATGTGTTGTTTATTGGGTTCTTGTAAACAACTTGATGAGCTAAGTCTAGCTCGCCTTTTCCAAAAAAGTTTCTTACTCTATTATTTCCCAACCATTTCCTTGTCCAAACCACAATTGACAAGCTAATAAGTGATTTGAAACCCCAAGATTTTTTTCATTCCTGTCTCCAACTCTAGTTCATCATGAATCTAACCGAGAAAACCCCTACAAGTAAGAATCACAATAGGGACGACTAGGAACAGACAGTCCAATCTGGATAGTCGGGCTTAGACCAGAATGACCTGGCATCCCTGAACCAACTTCCCGCATTCGCAAGAGAGATGGAGTCTGCAATCAAGATAGTGACTCAGGCGGTGTTCTCTTTAGATACCATAACTAGATGACCGATGCACATTAAGGTATTGGAGACTCAATCTGAGTCCAACCCCAAGAAGAGAGACGCACAAGATTAAGGAAAAGAAAGGTCAACGACAATCAGAACGTCTTTGACAGACTAGGAAAAGAAGCTAGCGGGAGGCCGAGGCTAAAACTAGCGAGGTCACTTCAGAGCGCAGGTCGAACTAAAATGAGAGCCCCACTAGGGGGATAAAGGCCACATGTCCAGTAGGAGATACATCAACTAGCAAAAGACAGCTCTACCGACCTATAGTACCTCAAACAGAAGATCGTAGAGAGCTGGAATGAATGTCCATTTTACCAGTCGAACCCTAACAAGCTCCTGCTAGACGACTTTGGCTCCCCATTTTCATTAAAAATTAGATCGGAGATCCTGCCATAGAACTTCAAAAATCCCCCAGATTCCCCTCTATACTGAAGATCTGGATCTAAATCTGCACACAAGTCATTATCAAAAACCTCATGGACCTACATAACACATGTGACGTAGGTCAGTGCTGGATGTTTTACATGACATTTGACTATTGCCTTCTACGCTGGTACAAGATGCTCCCTGGAGATTCAATCTACTCAAGGCCATCTTTCGAACTAACTTTATATCAGCCAAGGCGAACGTATCTACTTATGAGGCCATCTCTAGAACCTTCCAACAACCTGGTGAGACGCTCAAAAGTTACATCACTTAGTGCACCTAGGTGGTGGCAAAGTGAGTGACATGCTCGGAGAATGCAAAGATCATTTGCGGCCAGGCCACGCTACTAGATAATTCCTTCTTCAAGTGGTTATGCAATGTGAAGAGACCACGAACATTCCAAGCATTTTTATACCTGGAAGCATCTCAGATCACGACTGAACAATCCATCACCCGGCTAATAATTTCCTTTGGTGTGCAGAAGGCCCCAAACAAACCTAAACCGAGAAAAGAAAAGAGCGGTTTGACGTCAGAAACCAAGAAGGCCCTCCAGGAGAGGAATGTCAGACTATTAACAGATTACATATTGATTTACAGCGTTGCCGCAACCACCATCAACCAACTTGTCAAAGATCTCCACATCCTCCCTCCCCTAAGGCCGGTCAAGAAAGACCCGTCCACACTTGATAAGAAGAGGTTCTGTGACTACCATAATACCATTGGCCACACAACATAGGAGTGCTACGACCAAGTGTATGCATTGGTTAAGATCTGTGATGATAAGAATCTCTGATAATTTACAAACAATATAGATCAATCCGACGCGAGGTCAAATGATCATTCACAGCTGCCACATTCACCATGGCACCAGGGCCACTCAGAGATCATGAAACTCATAAATATGATCCAAGTTGAGGAGAGTGAAGTGATCAAAAATGTACTAATTTTAACAAATATTTTGAGAATCGCCTGCAAGAGAACAAGGTTGATCGTAGTGCGGTGAGACTACTCAAGCAAATCTCATGAGGAAGACTAATCGGAAGCGGTTTTATGTTAAAATCACTGGAAAGAGAATAAAAAAATTTATCCTAAACACATGATCATATTTCGGGGTTTAAGTTTTTAACAACTAAGACGATAATGTAAATCACGAGAAATGAAATTGAAGACTCTGAAAAGATCGATAAAATGAGGACCTAGGTTTCTAAACTCACCTACATGATCAATTGAAAATTTATCAAACACTTAATCTACAATTCTCTATTAAACACGCGATAATTACCAATTGATGGTTCTAAACTCGTTTAGCCCCCTAGACCCATAAACTATAACCTAAAAATATCATGAAATCAATAACATAAACTAAGATAAAGTATGAACATAATTAACCCAATAGAGAAATCCCTAATCCATCAACAATAATAAAGCTAGTAAAATCGTCAACTCATAAATAAAGCACACATAAAATAAAACAAAGCATGAAGGAAAAAGAGCATTCAAACTATAACTAGGAAGTCAAAAGTGCTACTACAGTGCTAGAAGATAGATAACAAGAACCTAGACTATAATATCAACCAAGTGCAAGAGAATGACTATTTTGGCTAAACCCATTTGCCCTTTTCTACCAACTTCTAAACTATGCCAAAAGAGGAAACAAGCTTGATACTAGAGCAAGAAGACAAAAATGGAGTAAGTTTAAAAGTTCGTCAAAAGCACAAGAAAAGATTGAATATCCAACTAAAAACCATAATAAAAAAAGGTAAAGAGCTTCAAACATTCATAGAAGTTATAAATAAAATGCAAGAGAACAAGAACTGAAATTTACCCTAAGTATAAATGTTCTTCAAGTCTTGAAAGACAAAAGAGAGAATGTTACACCACACTACACTAAGCTACTCCACAATGAAAATTAATCTAATCTAGGTGCTAAGCTAAATTGTAATAGCTAATCTACCTAGGGTTCTAAGGATGGTTTATGCTTGAAGATGTGAAAAAGGATGAACAATGGATAAGGCTCTCAAACCCTAAAGGGTTCAAAGGCTCTCTTCTTGAAGATGGGTATGTGGGTTTATATAGGGTGTTAGTGGGGGAAAATGGTAAATTTTGTATAAATGGATGAAAATAGCCTTACATCGGTCGACAATCGATCAATTGTTGATTTACTGTCGATCGATGCCTACTAGTCAACGGTGGAAAAAAGGCATGTATCGATTGACAGTCGATCATTTGTCGATCGATGGTGGCGGGCGACTCTCGGCCATTCGGTTGATGTGGGCAAGACAGGCGTGTCGGTTGAGCATCAATCGACGACATGCTTTGTGGGTCCAGTTCATGTTTTTATCAAATCAAGCTGGTTGTGATCCTCAAGAACGCGCTTGGGCCCGATTGACTATCCTAAAACCAAGTAAAAGAAAATACATAAAAAATCTACAAAAATATGAGAAAAATACTAAAAATATGATAAAAGTTATGAAAATGTAAAAAAAAGAAAAACAATGCAAAACACGACTCAAACCCAACTAAAGAACACAAAACAAGACACAAAAACACACTAAAAACAAACAAAAATATTTACAAATTAACTCCTCCATAGTTAGCTTTTTGATTGTCCTCAAGCAAAAACAAAACTAGACATTGACAATAAAAATCTATCCCCCGAATGAATCTAAGACTAATGCACACAATTAATTAAAGAAATAATGCATCTCGTCACTTGAAACTTAAAATAAAGGGCGTCTATGAAACTTTGAGATAAGCGAGTTAGACTCCCTTAGAACAACTAATACAACGAGTTTTCCTTCATGCAAGTCTCTCATCATGCACTAGCCAAGGACTATCCAAGCTCAAAATTGCTAAATCTTCATCCTAATAGCTCCGTCATCTATGGACCTCTTCACAATATTTTCTAAAAATAATAAATAAAAATGCGTACAAGGGTTGTACGACTTATTATATACACATAACTTGCACAAGGGTTTCTCTTCTTGTACTTTCATTCTTTTATTCTTTTGATTTTTTGATCTTTTTTCTTTTTTTAGTTTATTGCCCAATTGACAAGGTATTTAACGGACATATATTTGCAACACGAGCATAAATGGATGTCTTTTCAACTCCGAGACTTGTTACTAAATGAAACTTATAATTTGTTTGATTACATGCGAGGAGTGGAGTCTGACATCTCCAAAAATAGAAAGAAAAATGTCAAATTAATCCTATAGAGGGCAACCGAGAACAAAGCTAGTAAAAAGTATTCGACTTTCGCAAAAAATATAACAGATAGCACGAGGCTAATGCACTTATGTAAGATTCCTACACTTCATGCCCCACAATTATAATAGTGCTGAAAGAAAGTCTAAACAACCTATCCTAAATAACAAAACCGCATCACTTCGCCAAGGTTCCAAGCAATGTCAACACATCACGACTCAATCATGTCCAAATGCAAGCATACGTAAAGATTACTAAACAAGGACAAAGACCCCCATACCTAAACCATGCAATGCCTTCTTAACATATAAAACAAGACAAAATATAGCAAAAGTTAAGGGAGAGAGATACATCCCTATAATCGCACTTGTGATGAAGAGTCGAGCGGGAAGTGATGTCCAACGGCCGGTCGAGGCGAGAGGAACCTACAAAAGGGTTAAGTTGGGGTAAAACGGACACAAATGACAAAATACCGAATGTATATAATAAACATAAAAATGTACAAAAGAAAATAATTCTTTTAAATAAAAATGAACATAAAAGACTAGAAGAATCAAACATAAAAAAAATATCAAAATGTATAAAAGAAAAATGTTTTTGTGATTTTTGAATTTTTTTATTTTTTATAGATTTTTGAAAATCTTCAAATTTGTTTATAATTTTTATTTCGAAAACAAGGTAAAAAGGAGGAAGGAAAAGTTTGTGTAAGATTTGAAATGAAATATATTTTTATTATTTTCTTGGAATTGGACCGGGCCGGAGCGGTCCATGGTGTGCCTGTTGATGGGGTGTACAGGTTGTTTTTGTCGATTGGACGTCGATCACCGAACAATCCACAAGAAATCGAGAGAGCCTCATTCTTGCTCCTTTTTCTACCACTTCTTGAGCAAAATATTCGATTCTTCGAAATGGCCCTGGGCATGCAAAATAGACCTCTAGCCCTATTAATTTCCCAAGAATATCAAAAAGAAGAGGAATGAAAAGTGAGAACTTGGGTTGCCTCCCAAGCTGTTTAACATATATTGCTCGATGTTCTATACTCGAGAGATTGTATGGGGTCTAGGAGAAGGTGTCGATCATGCCACACCTTAGTGTTCTCCAATAATAAGAATGGGTGGTGATAATCACCAAATCAGGCACAACAAGCAAGCATTAGCATGAGAGAAATGGAAACTCAAACTTGCGTCGAAGCCAGGAAGCGCAAATAATTGATCGCCAAAAATGGGTAGGGCACATCAAGTGGATAACATATGGTGCTGAACTACGGGGAAGGTGAAAATGTCCTTCAAGAACAAGACTTCATCACCGGGCCACTCAATCACCTCGATCAATTTGTTATAAAAAGCTCATGCTTCGTGATAGGAAAAGTAAAAGCATGAGGAAAGACATGAGCTTCAATGGTCTTTGGAGGCCGAAAATGAGAGTAATCGACCACGGAAACTAGATCACCAAAAATTGAAAGTAACTCATAAGGCTCAACCATTGGAAGGACAAAAACATAAAATAAAGATGTAAAATATCTTCCTGGCAAGTCTAAGTTCTTAGAAATAAAATTAGTAAAGGATTCCAATTTCCAAATGGTTCGATAAACTCTTCCACCTCCACCAACACTAACTCTTCCCCCTCAAAGTCAAACAAAGAATCATTCGAGAACAAGAGAGAGGGTTCGATTCAACCTCAACAACCTCATCCTTCACCTTAAATTTAAGCATCATCAATAAATCAGGTGGTACTATATGATGTTTGGCAATCCCAACACCCTCCAAAATCAGCACAATTTTGTCATCCTCACAAAGAGCAATTAAGCTCAAATCTTCAACATCCGTTGATATCTACAAAGGCAACACCCCTACACTCTTGTCTAAGATTTCATCAAAAAGCACGAGGGGAATTTCAAGCTTCCAAATCTTTGATATCCAAATTCACTTCCTTACCTCCTCCAAAAGAGCATATAAGCTCGGATCGAAAACAACCGAGGTGGACTCCACTACCTCAAAGTTTGCCACTTCATCAATAAAAAATCCTTTTACCTCATCACGAGCCTCATGAAAGTTTATGGGTGTGGTATGATGGTTGGAACATGGGTTATTGCACGAAAAGGATAAAGAATAATAGTCATATCTTGGATTATAAGAATGTGATGCACGGGGATCATGTAAGTCATTATATCCCAAATCATGATTTTAGGGAGGTGGGGTATAAGTCTCGAGACTCAGATCATAGGAATTTGATGTAGGTTGAGTATAAGAGTGTCGCTCGGATAATAGGAGTTAGGTGGAGCATAAGAGTCATTGCAATAAGATGGGAGGAAAGTGGAGTGTTGTTTTGCATGTAATTGTTGTGTTTTTCTTTGTGTTTTTAGATAGATTTTTATATTGATTTTAGTAGTTTTGAGTCATTTTTCGTTAGGTTTTTAGGTCGTTTTTCTTGTTTTATTATTTTTCGTGTTTCTTGATAATTTTATATTTTAATGGATTAATTGGTTCAATTATCTTGAGGTTTGGTGAAACTCTTGGGTTTCTACATTTAAAAATTCCTATTTTATAGGCCAAGACATTGGAGACCAAAGTTCAAGCCAAGGCGAGCCCAAATCGGTACCAAGAAGAGGGCCTCCAAAAATGGATAATATTCTGGAATGGTGGCCAAGCCTCGCCGCCCGTCGCCCAACCTCGCCTAGCCTTTCCAAAATCCACGCCAGAACTGCGATACTGGGTAGCGCTGTCGACATCGGGTAACTCAGTGTCCGAGCAGCGCCTGCCAGCACCCGCGCCTGCTCGCCAGCTGCCGCCCTGTGTCGCCTGCCCTCACGCGCAGCCCCTCTCCAAGTGTCACTAGCGCTTGACACCTCACGCCATCCGCGCGCCAAGCACTCGCCAACCCTCGCCAGCGTCCCATGCCTCGCCATCCTGCCTAGCGCCCATGCCCCACGCCCACAAGCCCAGCGCCCAGCCTGCCGGCAACCTGCGCCCAGCAGCGCCCAGGCTCGGCCATGGCCGAGCCACCTCGATCCATGGTCGAGCCAAATCTAGCCAAAATGTGCCAAAAGGCTAGCCAAGTGGCTAGGAAGGTCAACACGGGTCAATTTTGGTCAAACCCGAGAATTTCAAGCCTTTTTGGCTAATTTGGCCCATTCAAACCCAAATAAACCTATTATAAATAGAACCTCACTCTCATTTTGTAAAAAAATAAACTCCCCTCCCAACACTAACTCGGGTTTGGGATCAAAATTACTTTCAAGCTATTCGATAATTCTCTCTTTCTTAGGTTTTAGTTTTAATTTCAAGCTTTTATGTAATTTCTTTTGCTAGATTAGACTTAATTTCAAGCACCTCCTTGGGTTTGTAAGCCTAAGAAGAATCCAAGCAGTCCCTTAGATGGTTACTTTTGATGCAATTACATTCAAGCTTTGTTTCATTTCTTAATTCAAGTAAGTTTCCTTTCAATTTCATGTTTTATGCTTTATTTCCATGCTTGTTCTTCATTTTATGCCTTTTGTCTTAGCACCTTGATTTCATGTTAGATCTTAAGAATTGGCTATGGAATCTAGATGAGTGACACGTCTAGATCATAGATCGGGTCTTGGATCATCTTGATTTTGAGTTTTTCATATGCTTTATTTTGATTTTTATTTTCATGCATAGTTTTGGGTTGAATCTTAGATCTGCTCTTCGTTTCTTGTTATTTCATGCAAAGTTTAGAACTTTGATGTTAATTTTCATTGCTCTTGCTAGTTGTGCTTTAAATTTTTACTAATTTGCATTATTTGAGTTTTTATGCATAGTTGTACCTTGTGTATGCATGCTTGTACTTGGTGAAACTTGCTTGTTTTTGCTTATTTTCATTATTGTTTTGCATTTCCATATTGAGGCATACGACGAGGCATCCGACCAACATGCAAACTCAATTCCTAGTTTAGTTTAGTTAGTGTACTTGCTTTATTTTCATTTTCTTTTTATTTTTCAAAGTTTGAAACACTTTGATTCCTTCAATTGAATCGAATTCCGATAATACTGAGACATGAACCCGTTGATATATTTCAACACCACTAAAACTCTTATAACAAGTGTATGAAGTGTTAGAACTTGTATTATAAAAATGTTGACACTTGGCGTAAGGACTGTTATAGCTCGGATGATAGGAATCATGAGATGGGGCGTAAGGGCCAAAACTAGGATCGTAGTGATCGGGTGGAGCATAGGGAGCATTGTGGCTTGGATTGTGAGAGTTTGTAGGTGGGGACCATTGATCACTTCATTGTTTATCTCAAGGTTCATATTGAGGAGAATAGAATGTCCCTATGAACTAATCGTAGACCTTATTCTACATTTGCAAGGAATCGAGTCCTAAATTCATCAATCATGATATTGCTCGATCCTTCAACATGTAGATGAAGAGTCACTTCATCATTTGTTTTTTAGTGAGGCCTTGAAGAGGGGAAGTTTGGGTGATGTCATCATACTCTCGGATGAAATTAAGCCGATCCTCACTTGAGAGCCCATAGAAAATCGAGAGTAGTTCAGAGTAAAAATCATCAAGATCATACTCTCGTAATGGCCGGTTGAGGGGCACGAGGAGCGTAAGGGTTTTTTATGAGCTGGTTGATACTTGGACATTTTTGTGGTGTCAAATCTTAGATCTTAAAAGATACGGTTGATCATTGATGTACCTTGCTCATAAAACACTCAACAAACAAGACTAAAGGCACTGACGGGAGACATGAAAAATGAACAAAAATAAAAATCAAACACGAACAAAACAAAAAAAGAAACCAAGCAAAAAAACATAAATTATAGTCACGAAGAGCAAACACAAAAGTCACAACTTTTAGCTTTCCCCGACAACAATGCACCACTTTTAACAAATATCTTGAGAATCGTGCACAAGAGAACGGGGTAGATCATAGTGCGATGAGGTATCTCAAGTTGAATCTCACGAGGAAGACTAACTAGAAGTGGTTTTTATGTTTGAATCTCGAAAAATAAAGAAAAAGATATCCTAGACACACAATCAAATTTTGGATATTGAGTTTTCAACAACTAAAATGATAATATAAATCACGAGAAATAAAATTGAAGACTTGAAAAGATCTATAAAACTAGGTCCTAGGATTTTCTAAACCCGCCTCCATGATCAATTAACAATTTATCGAACACTTAATTACAAATTGGGGTTGTCAATCCTGATTCTCGATTAAACACCCAATAACTACCAATTGAGGGTTCTAAGCTCGTTTAACCCCTATACCCATAAATTTTAACCTAAGAAAACATGAAATACAATAACATAAACTAAGGCAAAGTATGAACATAATTAATCTAATAGAGAAACCCATAATCTATCAACAATAATAAAGCTAGTAAAATCATCAACTCATAAATAATACAAAATTAAACTAAAACAAAGCATGGAGGGAAAAGAGCATTCAAAATACAACAAGGAAGTCAAAAGTGCTACTACAATGCTTGAAGATAGATAACAAGATCCTAGACTACAATATCAACCAAGTGCAAGAGAATGACTATTTTGTCTAAACCTATTTACCCTTTTCTACCAACTTCTAAAATATGACAAAAGAGGGAAAAAGCTTGAAACTAGATCTAGAAACAACAATGGATAAATTTAAAAATTCATTAACAGAAGAAAATCTTAAACATCCAACTAAAAACCATACATAATAAAGGTAAAGAGTTTCAAACATACATAGAAATTACAAAGAAAATTCAAGAGAACATGAATTGAAATTTACCCTAAGTAGAAATGTACTTAAACTCGTGAAAGCCAAAAGAGGGAATATTACACCATACTACATTAAGCTACCCCACACTACAAACAAGCTAATATCGGTGATAAGCTATAGTCTACTAACTAATCTAACTATGGTTCTAAGGATAGTTTATGCTTGAAGGTGCAAAAAGATGGAAAGACGATAAGGCTCTCAAACTATAAGGACTCTCTTCTTGCAACCGGGTATGTGGGTTTATATAGGGTGAAAGTGTGGGGAAAATGGTAGATTTTGTCAAAAATGCAAAAAATGGTCTTCCGTCGATTGATAGTCGATCGACGGTGTCTCTGCCATCGATTTACTATCAATTAACACTTTCCACTCGATGGTAAAAGAGGTGTGCGTCAATTGGCTGGTGATCATGTGCCGATCAACGGTGGCAGGTGACTATCGGTCATTTGGTTGACGCGGGCGGGAAAGGTTCATCGATTGGTCGTTGATCGAGGACCGTGATTTGTGGGTCTAGGTCATGTTTTCATCAAGTCGAGCCAGTTGTGTTCCTTAGGAAAGTGCTTGGGCCCGCTCGAATGTCCTAAAAACCACAAAAAAAAAAATAACATAGAAAATCTACAAAAACATGAGAAAAATACAAAAGAATACTAAAAACATGACAAAATCTATGAAAACACAAAACAAAAAAAAAGAGACAAAACATGACTCAAATTAAGACATAAAACACACATAAATATGTATAAATCAGAGAGACAATCGATAAATAAAAGAAAGTTTCTACTAAGAGAATCCAAGATATCGAACCAAAAGCCAAAGATGTTGAACGTATTGGTCCATCAGGCGGAGGACGAGCAGGTGCTAAGTGGCTACGATGGATCCTTCACATTCCACGAATCTGGTCGGCTCCATCTCGTCCACCCACACTTTGATGCACTTTTCATAACAACACGTATCCTAGGTAATAAGTTACACATGATCATGACAGATAGCGTACTATAGTCTCATATACTGGAATGCCCTCAAAACGATCAACGTCCCAAAAAAAATACATCAAACCCTGCAATGATAAAAAAGTAGGGAATCAGTAGAGGGTGTGACCATTAGGGAGATAGACATGTTCGATCGAGTTTAGCACGAGCCCAGAGAAGAGAACAATGCACTAATTGGGAGGACAACCCTATATGATCTTAAACATGCCATCTCAATTTACCATTATAGTATTAGATTTCTAGGTGATCATAGAGAAGCGTCCATGAGGCCAATCAAATAGCAGCCAAAGTGTGTGACTACGTGATGGGGCCACAATGCATTAATATGGCTGAGAAGATGAGCTTTAAGAAGGTGAATGAAATTTGTCCAGAAGACGAGTTAGAGGAGGGAGAAATATTATGAGACATGAACCAAAATAAAAATGAAGAGTCCAACCAGGGGTCGACAAGAAGAGAGGAAGAAATGAATTAATATCTTAGCCCACCATAAAAAACCATAGAAGACGTAACGCCCTACGACCAGGTTCCCTAGGCGGAAAAGTCCTATACATGACGAGTAAGGCCTTAACGAGCAACAAACAAATTAGCAAGGAAGTAGAACCAAGTGGTGTGAAGAACAAAGGACAATGCTCTAGTAAATGAAATGTCGTATTTGAAAACGAGCTTGATCCTAGGAAGGCGACCTTAAAATGAAAGGCCACCCATATCGAACTAGTCAATGAGCTCAACTATGTGTTGATTGATGAAGTTGTTCATAACAAGCAGCTTTGCATTATTCTCGACCTAAATGATCCTGTCCAATACAATTCGATTAGTTTCCTAAGAACAATCAAGACTTGTTAACCTGGACGCACGTGGACATGAAAGAAATAGGCACCAAACACGTGTGTCATAGTCTCAACATAGTTAAAACTGCTTGAACCATTATCTAAAAGAGGAGAAAGTTGGGGTCAAATAGATATGAGGCGCTCGAACACGAGGTCGTGAAGCTAATAGCCTCTCTCGGTGTCGAACCTAGTGTTTATTGAAAATGTGACTTGATAATGGCGGTTGTGCATTGACTTTTCTAACCTAAACAAAACTTGCCCAAAGGATAGTTACTCGCTGCCCCATACCGACTATATGGTCGATGCCACATGAAGGAATGATCTCATAAGCTTCATCAACGCTTACTCAACCATATAAGAATGCATCACGATGATGAAGAACACACCTCCTTCTCCGGGAGGGGGTTGTTTTGCTACATAATGATACCCCCCGAGGTGAAGAATGTGGGGGAAACATACCAACAACTGGTTCATAAAATGTTCGATAGACTGATTGGCAAGACCATGGAATTATATGTTGATGATGGGCATATCAAATCGAGCACCTTAACGAATTGTTCTGGATTTTATGGAATCACAAAATGATGATAAATCCCGAAAAATACACCTTTGGAGTCTGATCCAGGAAATTCTTAGGCTACATGGTGAACCATAAAGGCATAGATGCCAACCCAGATAAGATCTGAGCCGTAATAGAAGTGGAGCCACCCCGAAGCGTGAAGAAAATTCAAAGCTTGATAGGGAGAATGGTAGCCCTAAACAGGTTCATATCTAGGCCAATAGAAAAATGCAAAACTTTATTCAAAGTGATCAAAAAAAGAACAAAAGATTTGATTGAGGTTTGGAATACCAAAAGGCCTTTGATGGTCTGAAGCAAACCATTATGGAGACACCAACTTTACAAGAGCCGTAATAGAGAATGCCATTGTACCTCTACCTGGATGGGTCAACCATGGGAATCAACTTGGCGCTCATCTGAAAGACGAGTCGGGCAAACACCAGTGTAATACGTGAGCCACGTGCTACACAAAGTCAAACAAAGGTACACCCCAATGGAGAAGCTGACCTATGTGCTCATCATTTTAGTGTGAAAGCCACCTCTATATTTTATGGAGCACAAAATCATAGGCTTCACTATCTTCCCCTTGAGATAAGTGATGCATATGCTCGATTCTCAGAAGAATGAAAAAGTGTACAATCGAAATATGATAGTTTGATATTAACTATAAGCCATGAATGTCAATCAAAGGACAAGCCTTATCAAAACTTGTGGTCAAGTTCACCCTTACAACCGAGCTTATACCCACTGAACAAAAGATTCATATGAGAAATATAAGTAAACGGGCCTCTGTAAAACAATTGAAGTGATGTGGCACACCTTGGTGCGTTGTATCAAATTAAACCACATGATCCACCTCTTGTGTAGGCCCCCATAAGTTGCTAGGAGAAGGAAGAGATAAGAGGGCCTTATGGAGAATATGGTCAAAAATCCATAATAGAGTCCGACGTACCCACGTATTTACTTCTCCTGATGGTTGGGTTCCCGGGCCTTGTACACACTGCCCATCACACTTTGGAAATTATTAAAAAAGACCGAGTTTATAACATGAAAAATGGTAAGGCGGGGGACTGTAAATCCTTTTTCCCCAGTTCAAAACCGGGTGTCGCCTGATCAACATTAACAAAAAACGTGGAAGGTTGTTCTGTTGCTTAGGCTATAAGACCTAATAGCGACATTTATATATTGATAGATTCTCAATCGCCAGCTGAATAGGGGTCGTGGTTGTTCTGGTATACCTGGAAAGAAAGTTATTTCTCATGTCCATCCATTTTGTATTTCCTATGACTAACAATGAAGCCGAATGCAAAGACCTACTAGCGATTTAGTGGTTACTACTTATGTGGGCATCAAGAATTTGAAGGTTCATAGAGATTACCTGCTGGTCGTCAATCAGATCAACAGAGAGTATGAGACAAAATAACTATAAATGACTTCATAACTGGAGTTAACCAAAATGAGGCTGACGAACTTTAAAGTCAAAATAATCCATATATCTCGGAACAACTTGCCAGCAGACTTCCTGACCAGAATAGCATCAAGCCTAGGGGTTGATAAGATGAAAACAATGATCATGGCTCATCACGAGAGTTCATCACTCAACACGAACTCTGTGTACAACATTGAGCGAAGCAAAGAAAAGGGATGGATGAAGCCAATTCTATAATACATCTAGGACGGTGCACTCCTTGAAGACCAAAATGAGGTCTACATGATTTTAACCTAATCTGCATGTTACACCATTTTAGATGGGGTACTATACAAGGGAGGTTTTTTAGTGCCCCTATTAAGATGCCTAAACGAGAAAGATGCTGACTACGGGATGAGAGAAGTCCACATTGGAAGTTGCAACAATCAGACTGGAGGCCAATCCCTCACCGACAATCTGATAAGGCAAGGATACTACTTGCTGGCTCTTAAGAAAGATGCAATCGTAATGGTAAGAAGATGATTGGGATGCTAGAAGTATGTCCCCCTCAAGCGAGCTCTAATCGAGGCAATAATGTTGATCTATGCACCCTACCCCTTTTCTAAATGAGTGATCAAATGATTGGCCCACTACCAAAGGGAAAAAGGAGGGTTCAAGCATACGCTCATTGTAGTGGACTAATTCACAAAGTGGGTAGAGGATGAGCCCCGACCATGACGAGTCAAAGGATGGTGTATTTCGTTAGGAAATCCATCATTTGTCGGTTCAATGTCCCATTGGCTATCACCACAGGCAACGAAAATAGTTCAACAATGCGAGGTTCAAGAGATTTTGCGAGGACTACCACATCAAAAATCACTACTTTACGCCATATCATCCCTAATCAAACGTGAAAGTAGAGGCGATAAGAAAAATCATCAAACATATTATGAAGAAGAGATTGGAGAAACCTAAAGGGAATTAGCCGAAACCTCCTAGGCATGTTGTGGTCATACATGATCACACACAGTTCATCTACTAGGGAGACCCCATTCTCGCCAGCATTTGACACTAGTAGAGATAGAGGTCCTAAAATATCAGATAGCCCAGTATGACAAACAGAAGAATGACTAGGCAAGGAGGGACAAAAAAGACAGAAACCCAAGCTGAAAAATGCTATATAAATAGAAAAGCGAATACTACTACAACACGAAGGTCAAAGAAAGAAAATTCCAGCTTGGCAAGCAAGTAATGAGGATTGTGCTAGCCATAGAGTAGTGTCCGTTTAAACTAAAGTAGGGCCATTCAGAATTTCTAAAATCCTTCCCCGCGATACTTATAGGTTAGAAACCTTAAATGGGGTTCCACTTGAGTACCCTTGGAATGATGTGTATTTGAAGAAATATTATCAATAAAAGCCTTTTTCTTCCTTCACATTTTGAAGTCCAAAAAGAAAGGGGGGAGGGGGTCGACCAAAGGGCCTCCTTAAAAAACATAATAGGACCTTCCACTGAGCAACGCAAAAGCCAAAAAGGCACACTCAAAGTCAAAATACAGAGGGTTGAGGTGGAAGCCAAAAAAATCCAAACACCCAAGATTAAAAGACAAAGGGTTGAGATGAGAGACCAATAATCTAAACACCCAAAGTCAAAAGAAAAGGGGTTGAGGTGGGAGCCCAAGAATTCAAACACCCAAAGTCAAAGGAAAAGGTTGAGGTGGGAGCCCAAAAATGCACACAAGCAAAGTCAAAAGATAAAGGGTTAAGAGAAAAGCCAAAATAAGGGACTAGGGGCTCGTTGGGCAAATGAGCCAACCTCACGCCCTCGAAAAAAAATTCAAAATAGTAGACAAGGGGCCCATCGCATGAATTAGCTGACCCCCTACCCCGAGAAATTCAAAACAAAGGACAGGGGACAGTTGCAGAGATGAGCCATCCCCCTATCAAAAAAAGGTAATATAAGTCACGATCGACAAACCAATCATCCCCAGAAAATTACTCACAAAACAAAATCTGAAATAAAATTTCATTAAAGGTGGAAGCCAATAAATATAGCCAAAAGTATAATCATAAAGTAAACAAGGGCCTCAACCACCCCATGGCGAGAAAGCTGAGAAAAAAAATAAAAAATAAAAGGAAAAATGAAACAAAAACTTAGTTTATATCCCCGTCCTTGTGTTCGGGCAATCCGACACCATAACCGGTGGCCCTCTATCTAGAAGGGATATCCAGGTTTAGGATGGGAGCATCATCTAGTTCGATAATTATTTTGATGATCCTTTTAATCCACTCCTAGGGGCTTTTTTCTCAAACATCATCTCTTCAAAAGCCGTATCCAGACTCTCTGAGAGCGAGGCGTTCCCATGCTCCAAAATCTCTTAATCCTGTAAATAAGTGGCATACACCTGCATCTGCACTCTCTATTCCTCTTCAAGTTCGTGAATCCTCTTCTTCAATCTATCGACCTCTTCACCGAAGGGTCAACCCTCTAAGGTCGCCCTTGAGGGAAAGTTTATTCTGTAGAAGATTTACCATGATGTGCTGAAGAGTATCATTATCCCCCTGAAGGAAACGATTCTACTTTTCCAAAGCTAGATACTTCCCCCGGTTAACCTCGTCTTGATGCTTCAGTTCCCCATGCTTCTAAAGAAGACCAATGTGGTTGGCTTTAGAAACCCCGGTTTTTTGAGTTAGCCAACTTTGACATCTTGAAATTAAGGCATGAAAAAAAGAGACGGGGGGAGGAGATGTAATGGTTAAAATTACACAAAAGGGGTGATAAAGAAAAGGGAACCTTCTCCCCATTTTATATGGGTAAAAAACGGTCTTATGGATGCAAACCTCAATAAGTGGGAACCCTAGAACCATTGATATAAACTCAAATTTCAAAGAAAGAACCGTCCAACTATCTTTGGACCTGGTTGAAATGATGGCCATCAACTGGGCGCACTAGCAGTCATCTTCTAGGTTAGAAAACCAAAAAGATGCTCGTTGAGAAAAAAAAAAGGCAAAGCATATGACAAAGTGGATTTAAAGTCAATGCGTTCCTTTGAAAACTAAAAACCAAAAGCATTCAATACACCCCATGATAAGAGACATAAAGACTAAAATTAAATAAGCAACAAGAGCTACAAGCAAAGGCTACTAATCATAATTCATCTGGTTGTGGTCAAGATACTGGTTCTTGTAGTACTTTTTATTCGGTCAAACTCTCAGCAGCTTCACCTTGAGATCGACCTTTTCATAATGGAGCTCCATGACCTGCACGTGAAATTATGTGGTCATCCTGTGGAATCCCTTGATCTTTCTCTTGTGTTCCATGATATTCCTCTGTTTTGCCGATTCTCTCACTTCATCCACATCAACTCATGCTTCTCCTTAGCCCGCTCCAGCACACAGTTTGTACACCATTTGATAGTCATACCTCAGCTCCTTCAACTGGTCTTTCAAGTGGGCAACCTCCCTCGTGAGGCCCACATTCGACTTATTTGAATCATCCATCATTTCCCCAATTATCATCAGCAAGATATGACCTCACTCAACAGAAGGCGGACGAACAACCTTGGTGTCTGAAAACCTAGAACTAGAGGCTGAGCCTAGCATCATCGATTGCTTGAGGGAGAAGAATGAGGAAACAGGAGAAGCACAAAATTCTTAAGAACAAAAGTTAAAGCAGGGTGAAGCAATCTCCTACTACTACGATTGTCTAATTAAAAGAACACACGGGAATAGACATATCCGAAAAAGCCAGAATAATAATAAGGTGCCTCGAAAATCACCCAAAGTGGAAACTAAAGAAGCACTCGCAGGTCGTCAGCCTACGAGGCAGTCTGACGACCATGCATTAAGAAACAAAAAGAAGAAACAAGAGCGTCTACTTCAATCGTGGATCCTAGCCCAAAACTTAAAAACATAAAATATGCTAACATGCTAAAACAAGCAATGAAAGATAAAAGCATCAAAGTAATGTCCCCTAAAATTGATAGAATATCGAGATACCAAGTACGGAGGTGAAATAAAATAGTTTCATTATCAAAATGTTATTACATAAACCCCCGATCCATAGCTCCACAATATAACAAAAGGAAACGAAAAAATTTACAAAGGAAAAGGAAATAACATTCTAAGGGACACATTAAGAAACATAGCCCTAATGCATGTACGCCTACCACAAGGCCTTGTAAAAGAGATCTCATGATGGCAAGCCGCCACCTTATACAGGTCATCGGTCCTTTTCATCGTAGACTCTGTTTACTCCATAGAGAGGTCAAAAGTATTGTAGAGAGAAGCAATCATGATATGGGTTACCTCAAACTCCTTAGCCAAGTTAAGTTCTCTTGGGACGGAGATTCCATCCTCTCCCTCATGGATACGAGCTCCCTCTTGAGCTCGACCACCTCCAGTTTGGCCGCCTTGATTGAACCTTCACCTTGCTCAGACATCCTACCTGGAATAAGTCACAAAATAAAGGGGATAAAGATCGAAGCTCAAGAGTGAGAATGGGAAATAATGAAGGGTAGGCGTTACCCTATTTCTAGCCCAAGTAAGAGCATAGGATCATGTGAAACCCAAGAGTCATGTCCAAGATCATCGAAAAGGCACACCCGTTGCCCCTTAAATCGACAGAAGGGTGCCACCTGGAAAGCTAAATTAGGGCAACACATCAAGGAGCCCACACACCACTTAGGAAAGAGTGCACCTGAGACCGTACGCTTCTCAACCGAGAAAAAACCTCAGAATGTCAGGATGTAGACATACCTATAAAAAAGGGGAAGCACAAAAAAAAAAGGAATAATCACGAAAAAAGAACATCGAAGAAACACCCTAAAAACAGCGATGAAAGGAAAGTATCCATTATAAAATACTTGGACTACTCTAGAGGTGAAGCGGGCAAATATAAAGGGACTAAGATATTTAAACAATATCCATAAAAAAATTAGGTGGCAGGAGCGAGAGACGGAAAACCATTAGTCTGGTTAGAAGGAGGGACATCCGCTCAAAGGGCTGAAAAGTGGCCAACAAAAGGCTCATCTAAAAGATCATCAGCCCCAGTGAGATGGGCAGGAGCCGTTCGGTCACCAGTAAGATGTGATGCAACAACCCTAGTAAACTAAAAAGGCTATATCCATAGGATAGGTGAGGTTTGGCATCATGATTATAAGTGGGAGTTTACAGGCAAGTCGGCCACAGGTGTGCGATGGAGAAGTGAAAGCTTGCTGTCAGAGATAGAGAATGTCGGGGATAATGACTTGACCCCCAAAATGAGGCCGTCACAAATCAAGAGACGACATGTCATGTGGTATCAGCGTAGCCTACACCCGTCATAACTAATATAAATAAGACCTCGAGAGATAAATATATGATGGACATTCTTCAGTACCAATAACGATATTGTGATAGAGCATTTAACAAATACATTTTTGAGGGAAATCTACCAACTTAAAAAGAGATAATTAGAGAGAGATGGGTAAATCCGTAAAAGAGGTGAACTCTTAAATATTCTGACCCGACCTTTGATGAATAATACAAACTTCTCTCATTTTCTCCACTGGATTTTTATTTTTATGTACACTTCCTTTCATTTCGCTTACATGTGTGTAGCTTATTGGTTTCGGTGTTGTCCAACATTTCAGCATCAAAAGATTTATCAGTTAAATATTTATGTTTCTTAATTCTAAATAGATACTCTAGAATGATAATTTAAAGAAATGGAGAGGAGTATGAATGATGTTATATGTTATTAATATGATTATACTACTTAAGTGCACAATGCATAGTGCACCTGGTTCTACACCACGTAGATTCATAATCATCGAACACATAAGTCATATTCTTCATACATTGAAGCCATATTTGAAGTTTCCACTTAACTTAATATAGTACAATCACAGACAAAATATTCATATTCATGTTTTTCAGATCATCATACATAAAACATAATCAATATATATTTGGAAGATTTCATTTTGAAATATGTTTCAAGTTGTTGGTTATGTGATGTTCAAAGATAATTTTGACTTTTTTCTAAAAGTAGCATGAGGCATATCTCAATTATTCTAAGGTAAAAACTTAAAAGTGACAGTCACACCTCGAACTCGGATCCAAATGTTTTGTACATATATGTGAGTATTTTTTGTATGTTTTGTGTTTTATTTTTGTGCTTTAGTTAGGTTTGAGTCATGTTTTTCCTTGTTTTTCATTTTCATAGCTTTTCTCATTTTTTCAGTATATTTCATACCTTTCTCTTATTTTTGTAGATATTTATGTTAGTTTGTTTTTCTTGGTTTCAGGACTGTCGAGTGGGCCCAAGCGCATTATTGAGGATTACAACTCGCTCGACTTGATGAAAACACAACCCGAGCCCATGAAGCACAGTCATCGATCGACAATCAATCGATGCCCATGTCGACCGAATGGCCGAGGCACCATCCACCATCAGTCGATGCCCAGTCAATGACACATATATGCCTGCCCATTTTCCCATTGTCGACTGCTATCGTCATTCGATAGCTAATCGATGGAAAAGACATCGTCGAACGATGATCGATCGACGAAAGACCATTTTGACCATTTTTAGAAAAATTACTATTTTCCTCCATGTCCACCACTATATAAACCCACACTCTCCCAACTGAGAAATATAGCTTTTACACTCTTTTAGGCTTTGGAAACCCTAGCTCCTTTCCTTCCCTTTTCACCTTCAAGCATAAACAATATTTAATCACAACTTTGATTTTTTTTTTTGTATAACTTTAATTTAGAACTTAGTTAACTTAGTTTGTGGAGAAGCTTAATGTATTGTGGTGAAACATTTAATCTTTTGGCTTTCATGACTTTGAAGAACCTTTCTATTGGGTAACTTTTAATTGTTGTTCTTGCATTTTTCTTATAAGTTTTATGAATGCTTGAAGTAATTTGTTTTCTTATGTATGATTTGTAGTTTGTATGTTTAAGAATTTCTTGTGTTGTAAGTGAATCTTTCAGTTTCCTCCATTATTGTGTTCTTTCTCATTTTCAATTTTTCCTCTTTTGGCATAGTTTATAAAGTTGGTAGTGTAAAGCAAATGAGTTTAGCCACGTTTGTGCTTGTAATTGACTTGTAGTATATAGTTGTTTTTTGTGTAAGATTAGCTTATTGAGCTTGAAAGTGATTTCCCTCTATTGCATTTGTAGGTTTTAATGTTGTACTTCCTTAATTTATTATTGCTTATTGGATTATTGATTTCTTTATTGGGTTAATTATGTTCATGCTTGCTTAGTTCATGTTATTTCATTTCTTGATTTTTTTTAGGTTAAAATTTATGGGTACAGGCCCCAAACCCATAAATTTCAACTACACCCGTAAATTTTAACCTAGGGTCAAGATGGGTTTAGAACCATCAATTGGGGTTAATTGAATGTTTAATTGAGAATTTGGATTGACAACCACAATTTGTAGATTAAGTATTTGATAAATTATCAATTGATCATGGAGACGAGTTTAGAGACATAGACCCTCATTTTATTATCTTTTCAAAGTTTTCAATTTTAATTCTCGTCATTTAGATTATTATCTTAGTTTTTAGAAACTCAAAACCCAAATATTTGATCATGTTTTTAGCTTAGTTTCTTCTCTATTTTCTTTTTCACGATTCAAACACAAAAATTGCTTCCAATTAGTCTTCCTTGTAAGATACGATTTTAGTCACCTCACTGCATACGATGGACTTCGGTCTCTTGCGGGCAATCCTTAAAATATTTGTAAAAATAGTACGTTTGAGGTCACTTCAAAATCTGGCGCCATTGCCAAGGAAGGCTAAAGGTTCATGATTTTTGTGTTTGCTCTTTGTATCTTTTGCTTAGCGTTTCTACTTTTTTTATTTTTGTATCTTATACATTTTTAATTTTTCTTTTTGTTCATTTTTATTGTCTCCCACTGGTACTTTTAATCTCGTTAGTTGAGTATTATGTGTGCAAGGTAAATCAACCATATCTTTTAAGATCCGAGATTTAACAACCCTAAAATGTCCAATTATCGTGCGTCTCTGCCCTATAGAAATACTTACGCTCTTCGCACCCCTCTACCGGCTATTCGATTAGCCCCATAATGCAAGAGTATGATCTTGAGGATTTTTACTCCAATCTACCTTCATTTTTTCATGAGCTTCCAAGCGAGGATACACTTTGTTTTATACGCGACTACTATGCCCTCACCCAAACTTTCCCTCTTCAAGGCCTCACCAAGGATCAAGTGATGATGTGACTCTTTGTCAATGCGCTAGAATAATGCAAGAAATTGCTTGATGGATTTCGAACCCAAGTCCTTGCAAACGTGGGATGAGGTCTACAATCAGTTCATCGGGTTGTTCTGTTCTTCTCAACCTAAACCTCAAGATCAATAATTGAGTGATCAATGGGACCCACCTACAATCTCTTACAATTTGAGTCTTAATAATCTCTATGATCCACCCGATCACTATGATCCTAGATTCAATCCTTACGCCTTGCCTCATGATTCCTACCTTCCAAGCTATAATTATCCTTATGCCCCACCTCAATATTCGTATAATATGGATTTTAACACTTCATACACTCCACTCGCCTCCCATCCTTATTACCAAGATTCGTATGTTCCACCTAATTTCTATTATGCAAGCTATGACCCTGCTCTGCCACGTCAAATTCAAATGATTCGAGATTTGAGCCTTATGCCCCCACCTTCCAAAAATAACGATTTGGAATATGATGATTCATATGCTTCCCATGCATCACATTCTTATAATTTGAGCTATGATTGTTATCATTTGTCCCCCTTCATGCAATAATCTATGCCACGATCATCATACCACACCAACTTTACCCACAAACATTTATGAGGTTTATGATGAGGTAAAACGACCTTGTTTTGACGAGTGTCGGTCTTTGATGGGGTAGAGCCCACCTTCGTTGGCGATTCGAGCTTAAATGCTCTTGTGGAGTTTGAGGTTGATGATTTGGATGCGAGCAATGCTTTTTGCTAAAATAGTGGACGAGAGTGTAAGGGTGTTGCCATTGGAGATCCTAATAGATGACTATTTAAGCTTACTTTCTCTTTGTAAGGATGGTGGAGTTATGGTACCGATTTTGGAGAAGGTTGAGATTCTCAATCATAATTTACCACTACCCGATGCTTTATTGAACTTGAGGGTGAGGTGGTGGAAGAGGTAGTCGAGTTTGAGTCTGATTCTCTCTCTTGTGCTCGAATAATTCTTCGTTTGACTTTAAGGGTGAGGAACTGGTGTTAGTGGAGGTGGAAGATTTTAATGATTTGTTTTGGAAGTTTGGAGCCTTTACTAATTCTATTTCTAAGAGCTTAGGCTTGTCTAGAGGCTTTGTATTCTTGATTGACATTTTATCTTCCCGGTGGTCTGACCTAGTGATTTTCTTCTGGTTTATGGTGATCTAGTTTATTTGGTCGATTACTCTCATTTTAGGACTCCAAAGTCCGTTGTGGCTCGTGTCTTAGCTCATGAATTTTCTTTTTTAATCATCCTGACATGTGAGCCCATAATTGTGGTAGAATCGATTACATCATTTGAGCAGCCCGATGATGACTTCTTTTGATCGATGGACATTTTCATCCTTCCTATAGTCGAGCATTTTACCTTTTGTGCTCGTTGTGCCGACCTCTTTGTAGTGATCGATTACTCGCTTTTTTGGCCTCCAAAGCAAGTTGGAGCTTTCATTTCTTTTATCCTAAATATTGCTTTGTGTGCCCGCCTTCGTAGCTTACTTCTCCTCTTAGAAAAATACTAAGGCATGTCAAGATTATCACCTTTTCTTGAGTCCCGGATAACATCGCATGTTATAATTTGTTGAGATATTGATGTTAAACAAGCACTTCTTGGGAGGCAACCCAAGTTCTCACTTTTCATTTCTCTTTTTTTTTTTAGGATTTTGGAGAATCGGTCGAGGTTAGAGGTCCATTTTGCATGCCTAGGGTAAGTTTTTGAAGAATTGGGACACTTTGCTTAAAGAAATGACAAGAAAACGGCAAAGACACTTTCATGGCGCGCGAGGCACCTATTATCGATGTTTCGTCAATTGTCGCATGATCAACATGAGTAAACTGGGCTCCATGGATTTTGGTCGATTCTCCCGTAAACACACCATGCATAGCCTTCGATATCTCATCGATTGACGCATGATCGACGGGAGTACTTTGGACTCCATCGATGCCCAATCGACGCAACCCCTGAGCATCCATCGTGACCTGTTGATGAATGTATGATGGACAGGTTGTCACTGCGATGTGGATCTGATTCGCCTGAGTCCACCTAATCCGCCTGATCCTGCCCGAATGTTGACATAAGAATGAGAACCCGATTCGACCCGATCCATTTACCTTGACCCGACCCGCAATGCAAAGAAAAAAAAGAAAATTTTCTAAAATCCCAAAAATAATTTTCTTTTGTACATTCAATGTTTTCTTTCATGTTCAAGTCTTTTAGTCTCTTATGTTTGTTTTTATTTAAAAATAAAAAAAGAAAGAGAAAAAATAAAAAACAAACACACAAAAAGAATATTTTCAAAACTCACAAAAATATTTCCTTTTGTATATTTTGAGTTTTTTCCTTCATGTTAGAGTTTTATTGTGTCATTTTTGTTCATTCTCCCTACTTACTCAAGCACGGTTATAAGGACGTGTCTCTTTCTCTTCACTTTTACCTTGTTTCATCTTGTTTTGTGGGCAATGTGGGCATTGCTTGGATTCATGTGTGTGTGGTGTGTGTGGGGGGGGGGGGGGGGGGGGGGTTAGGATTTTCTTATAGTTGCTTGCGTGTAATAATGACTGAGTTGTAGTGTTTTAATCTTGCTTGGAACCCGACGAAGTGATGTGGTTTTGTTATTTAAGATAAGTTATTTAGACTTTTATGCGACACTACTATAATTGTGGGGCATGAACTACATGAATCTTATGTAAGTGGCTTAGCCTCGTACTATCTGTGCAATTTTCTATGAAAGTCGAATACCTTTTACTAGCATTGTCATAGATTTCCCTTTATAGGATTAGTTTATAATTTTATTTTATTTTTGGAGATGTCAAACTCCACCCATCGCACGTAATCGAGAAAGCTTGTAAGTTGCAATTAGCAACAAGTCTTGAATTCAAAAAGACATACATTTATGCTCATGTTATAAATATGTATTTAATAAGTACATCATCAATTGGGTACTTAAAAAAACGAAAAAAAATCAAATACAAAAAAAAAACCTCAAAAGAAGTAAAGTACAAGAAGAAGAATCCTTGCACAAATTATATGTATATCATAAGTCGTGCAACCCTTGGACGTATTTTTATTTTTATTTTTAGATTTGTTTATAAAGAGGTGCATAGATGACGGAGCCAGTAGGATGTCTATTTAGTGGTTTTGAGCATGGATAGGCCTTGGCCGGTGCATGGACAAGAGACTTGTATGAAAGGCAACACATCATCGTACTAGTCGTCCGGATTAGGGTCTAAAAATCTTACCACAAAATATCGTAGACGTCCTTCACTTTCAGTTTTGAGTGACTAAATGCATTATTTCTTTATTTATTCGTGTGCATTAATTTTATATCCATTTGGGGAGTTATATTTATCGTCTATATCTAGTCTAGATTTTTCTCGAGGATAAGCTAAGTGTGAGGGAGTTGTTTTGTTCAAATTTGTGTGTATTCTTATACGTTTTTGTGTCTTGTTTTGTGTGCTTTGTTGGGCTTCAGTCGTGTTTTGTCCCATGTTTCCTTATTTTATATTTTCATAGTTTTTGTCATCTTTTTAGTGTTTTTTTGTTTTTCTCTTATTTTTATAGATATTTATGTTAATTCATATTCTTGGTTTTCGTACAATCGAGCGGGCTCAAGCGCGTTCCCGAGGATCACAACTGGCTCGACTTGATGAAATGCAACTGGACCCACAAAGCCCAGTCATCCATCGATGGCCAATCGACACACGTTTCCTACTTGCGTCAACCCCAAGTGTCGACCGACTCTCTGAGGATCACCTGCCACCGTCGATCAACAACAAATCGACACTTGACAATTTTTCCACCATCGACTGCCACCGTCAATCGACTTAATCGATGGAAGTCGATTGACGGAAGGACATTTTGGCCATTCTTGGTAAATTTATCATTTTGCCCCCATGTTCACTCTTATATAAACCCACTCTCTCCCAACTGAGAGAAAAAAGCTTTCGGACCCTTTTAGGATTTGAAAACCCTAACATCTTTTCCTTCCCTTTTCACCTTCAAGCATAAAGAATCTTTAATTACAACTTTGCTTCTTTTTTCTTTTATTTTCTTTATAGAACTTTAACTTAACACTTAGTTCGATTTGTTTGTAGAGAAGCTTAATGTATTGTGGTGAAGCATTTACTCTTTTGGCTTTCATGACTTTGAAAAATCTTTCTACTCAGGGTAACTTTTAATTGTTGTTCTCTTACATTTTTCTTGTAAGTTTTATGAATATTTGAAGTAGTTTGTTTTCTTGTGTATGATTTGTAGTATGGATGTTTAAATTTTTCTTGTGTTGTTAGTGAATCTTTTATTTTCCTCCATTGTTGTGTTCTTGCTCATTTTTAAACAATTTTTCTCTTTTGGCATAGTTTATAAAGTTGGTAGTGTAAAGCAAATGGGCTGAACCACATTTGTGTTTGTAGTTAACTTGTAGTATATATATATTATTATTTAGGTAAGTTGTAAGATTATCTTATTTAGCTTGTTCAAAAGTAGTTTGCTCTTAGTTTATATTATTGCATTTCCTGATTTTTTTTTATTATTATTTTTTTTAGGTAAAAAATTATGGATCTAGGGTTTAGATGAGTTTAAAACCATAAATTGGGTATAACTGGATGTGTAATTGAGAATTGGGATTGACAACTTCAATTTGTATATTGAGTGTTCGATATATTATCAATTGATTGTGGATACGAGTTTAGAGCACTAGACCCTCGTTTTATTGATCTTTTCAAAATTTTCAATTTCAATTGTCATCATTTAGATTATCGTCTTTTAGAAACTTAAAACCCCAAATATTTGATTGTATGTTTAGCTTAATTTCGTTTTTTATCTTCTTTTTCGTTTCAAACACAAAAGTTATTTTCGATTAGTCTTTCTTATGAGATACAACTTGAGTCACCGCACCGCACTACGGCCTTGTTATCGTGCGGGCAATCCTCAAAACATTTGTAAAATAGTGCGTTTGAGATCAATTCACCAACCGAGCAAATTGAATCTCGTATAAAGAAAAGGGAATCGCAACAAACTTACACTCTTCCTTCATCCTCTCTCCCCAACTCCAAACTATTTCTCTACCCCATCGGAGTTTTCACAAGACCACCACCCCGCCGCTATCTCGTCGGCGACAATTCACTCACTATCTCGCTCTCGACGTAGCCCATCATCACCACCTTTCTTGTTTCGTCCTCTTGTTCGTTTTCGAATTTATCGGTGATCTATTTGGTGGCCTCACCTTCAATCCCACCATCATCGCCGACTTTTACGTCACCAGACTCGGAGGCCCTGACTCTCTCTCTCTATGCCGCCATCCACCTTCCTGCTCAGGTAGTATCTCAATAGAATTACAAATAATTTATTATAACCAGAGTTTATAATTCCAATTTAGCTTCTATAGTATGATTGTACCACACAAGTGCAGTACCATTAACAAGGTATTTGTTATTAATATACCTTGTTATTAATATAATTCTTCTAAATGATTGTACCACCCAAGTGCACAATAACATTGAATTAACTTGATATAATACAACCATACTAATTACATGTACCGAATATCCATATTCATCGCATATAACATAAATATGCACAAGCCCAATTTTAACTTATTTCAATAAAAGTTCATGTTCATTACACGGAACACATATTTATTACTACACAAAACATTTATATTCATTGTAAACACTATTTTAACTTATGTGACGCATGATCGACGGGAGTACTTTGGATGCAATTTTACGACAATGTCTTTTATTTGCTTTAGACAGTGGTTAATCTAAATGGCTTCGCTTGAATCATCAAGAAAAATGAGTATCAATTCAATCAGAGATATTATACCGTGACACTATTGACTTACATAAGTTACATATACATTGTCCTATATATAGAAACCTAAAAAAAATGGATATAAAGATAAAGATATAAATAAAGCCAAGAGGGCATTGGCTTTTATGCGTCAACTAGATACTAGTTAATACATACATACTCCTGCTCAAAATTGGGTATCCAAAAAAGAAAAACACCAACTCTAAAAATAGTAGTTATTTTCCTTGTGGTTTACTGCATCTTTACACAGCATAGATCGGACCTCCATCATACATCGAGGGGGTTCGAAGTCTTTCTCTTGTAGAGTATTGCCGAGCAATTGTTGCATTTGAGATGCAAATGTGTCGTCTAGGACCTGAGATAAATTAATTACGGTACGACGAGTAAAACATTAGTGATGGACCAAACAAAATAAGAAGGTTTATAGAAGTGGCACTACTTAGAACAACAGCAGTACAACTTAAAAGACAGGTGATGAAATTTGCTGATAACACCACCTTTAACCAACGAGGGGCAATATGGACATTTTACAATCTCTTCTAATCATTTAAAAAAAAAAAGCAATATTGTGCTATCCAACTTAATTTATCCAAGATTTTCTAAATTATGTACATTATTCAGTGAAACACTAACATAAAACCGAAAGAAATGATTAAGTTAGACTTACACTAACAGCAACTCGGGAAGCTTTGTACCAAGCTCTGTTTTCTTTCCGGTCTTCGAGAAACTTGAGCACGTCCTGCATTGAGGTAACCTTGATTAGAACATGAGTAATTAATAAATATTAAAAAGATTTATCAATTGGGCTTCAAACTGATTTCCACCTGGCCCATGCGATCCCAGAAACCTCGGCAAACAATTACAAACACTTGGGTTTCAAATACGGCGTGCAATTGATCAATGATACTCGAAAGCAACTCCTTCAAAGGTTGCATCCGATGACGAAAATCGGATTCTACAAAATTCTCCTTGGCATCTTGAATTATCTTTTTTAGCTTTGTGGCGTTGTGTAATTTTGTCTGCATAAGACGGAAAAAAACGAAAAAAGGGTACCAACTCAGATCAGAATAGATTTGAAAGACAGCTGGACTGTTTTGTAATTAGACAAAACCTTGAGGGTATTTTTGTAATTAGCCATCAAATAAATACTCCATGTGTCCCAAAAAGATAGGCTTGCTGTTATTTCACATAGTTTAAGATAATATTGGTTAATTAATTGTTTATTCATTTTCAACTCGGTTTCCGTAAAAGTTAATCTAGGTAATGGAGTAGCGTGTGGTTTTATTATAATTAAATAGGGGTGTACATGGAAATGAAAAGGTAACTACATACTACATGTAGTAACGTGCACTAGACTGAAGGAGTATCTTATTTGCAACAAAATAATCTAAAAGTGAAAAGTACTCACATTTTCAACGAGTTTATCTATAACCGCTTGCACATAAGCTCTGAATTTAGTTCTAATCATCACCGTTACTTCACTAAGACACTCTCCCGGGACCATATTTCCAGTTTCAGGCATGCACGAGCCCCACAATTTCAACTGCGCTTCTATTTGGGGCCGTAGAGTATCGAGCATTCTTTTGATGGAATTCAAAAGTACTCCCAACTGCAAATATATATAAATATAAAATGTCTGCTTGGACAAAGAGATGGTAATATACTAAACAGTAAATGACGAAACTCGTTGTACCTCTGTGGTGACATTGTAAGGACAATTATGCCCCTTTGCGAATTTCTGTACATATTTAAATCCAAGTGGCATCGTGTTCTCTTTCAGTGGAGATAAAACCTCAGCATATTGCTTCTCCAAGCTTTCGACTACGGCTTTCTCAACATCTGCTATTGCCTTTTCATATTTTAAAAAAGAAAATGCATGAGGAAAGAACAAAAATCGCAAAAGAAGCAACTTAGACATAATCAAGATCAAGGAAATCTTATTTTTACTCAATTTCAATCGAAGGCATAAGAATAAGGGATAATTACAAAGTTTACCCTTAGGTTTAGCCTAATTATCAAAAAGATCCAATAATCTTTCAAAATCACAAATACCCCTTACAGTGTTTTAAGCACCCCTTGACGTCTGTATTTACCAACATATACACCCCACCACCCCCACCACCCCACCCTCTTGAGGGTGGAATTTGCAAACAGAGGAGAAACAGATGTGAACTGGGTATTTCTAATTTTGAAAACCGAGATTTTTTTTTTTTTTCTGTTTTATATTATAATAGGCTAAATCCTAACCCATAAAATAAAGAGAGATTTACAAAACTACCCTTGATGTTTGGATAAATTACTAAAAAACCCAAGTATTTTGAAAAAAAAAATCTACAACAACTTGATGTTTGCTTCTGTGTTAAACTTAAGGAGATAATTGTAATATTTTTACAAATTTAAGGGAGTTGTTTAAGATGTTTCTGCTTATAAAAGGCTAAAATGGAATGCAGAATCAAACCTGGATAGATTTTTTCGTAATTTTCAATAAGCTCTGGGTTTTTTTGTAATTTACCTAAACCTAAGAGGTAGTTTTGTAATCATCCCTAATTTAAATAACTGTCGTTCCTAATCAATTTGCACAACCAACTTTTTATGGAACGCAGCATGGCTTTCCATACTTCATATAATAGCCGTAAAAGATAAACTATGAAGAGTGAAAAAAAAAAGTAAGAATGGTGCATACATTTTCCAGTGTAAGAGTATAATCTGGCCACCGACTGATTATGACATCATATTCAGCAAGCATCTCGTTTAACCGGCCATAGATGTCATCAATAAAACAAGTTGTCGAATACTGTGTTGGGAGGCTCGGAGGCTTTACCTGGCATTAATAGGCTTTGAGTAAGAATGAAGTAACATGAAGATTTTTAAGCATAAGTCACAATCAGTTAGATTTTGTTATCTGAACGTTGTTAATATGTATAATCAGTGATCACAAGCACTACAAGCTGTTTCAGAATAGAATCAAACGATTTTACCTGAAAATACAAGGAAATGAGAGCAGAAGAAAGAAAAATACCCGAAGTCAGGCATTAATTAATAAATATAGAGATATTTATTATAAGCATATATGGACAACCATATTCAACCAAAGATGGCTAGGCTAGACTCCTCAAAATCACACACTCCACGAGGTGTTTTTTTCTTTCATTTATTTACTTTTTAAAATCAAGGTATGATTCAAGTAGCTCAAAGATTATCATAAAATCAGGGATTTGAGTTACTCAGCAAAAATCTCAGTAAATTAAAATGACGGTAATACCTTGTCGAGCTTGCAAAACTCAAGCAAAGCGAGACGCTTATCTTGGATCCAGAGAGTAATATACACGTGGAACAACTCTTTTGCATCAACCCCACCTTTGATATGACTGCAAGAAAGTAATTACACAGTCAACATAATAATATAGAGCAACTTCTAAGAAAAATGTAAAGACTACTCTTTATCCAGTACCCAATATTCCACAGAGCAAGATCCCTTTGAAAATCGGCAGTAGCTATGACGAGTGCTACGACCGGAGACGTGGGTCCCGCAGGAGGGCACGAAACGAGGAAAGCTCTTAATCGACTGCAGAGCTCTGTGCTGTATATGGCCGAGGAAAGGTTTGGCAGATTTATAAAACTGCATGAAAAATGATCACATGAATATGGAGTAGAACACGATTCTACACTTAGTGCCAAGCCTTGAAATAATTGAACATATTAACTCAATCAGAAAACCGCAAAATTTAGAGGACTAAATTAAGTTAAGCCCTTCTGAAGGATTGTCTAACCATTTCCAGAGTTTTCATTTCTCTACATTAAACATTTCTCTTCTCTTCTCTTCTTTTTTTTTTTCTTTTTATTTCACTACATCAAACATAACCAAGAATGTTTAGCAGCTATTCATTTAAAAATAATGCTCAACCCAATGAAACAACATATTTTTGAACTATTCTGCAAAGATCAAGCTGCTTGAAATTTCGCGTCCCTAATCCAGTTAATGCATAAAAGGCAGCCATTTAATTTTCATAAAATACATTATTAATTACTACCAACAAAGGGGAAAAAAATACCTAGGAAGAAGATCCTGCTTATGGATCTCGATATCGGTCAAAATCTCGTTTTGAATATTCAAACAAAGTGACTTCATTTTCTTATAAGCTGTAGAAAGAGCCACTGGATCCATCAATATGTTCTCCGTATTGTTGGACACAAACTCGTCTGTTTCTGACAAGTGGCTTCTAGACCTCTTCTTTGTAGCAATCTACACAATGAGTATTTGTGATTAGAATTGGTAAAAGGCCTCAATAAAAAAAAAGGGGATAATTACAAAAATTGCCCTTGAGGTTTGGAGTACTTCCAAGAAAACTCAGTTAACTTAGAGAAATTACAAAAACAACCACCATTGAAGTTTTGGTTGCGTTTTACATTTTAGCCCAACCGCTAGTTGACCGGACAAAATTTGATAACGTTATCAAATTTTTACTATTACACCCCTCAATTTTCAAAACATTACAAATAGCCCCAATTTTCATTATCAAATATTATACAATTACACCCATCAACTTTTTCAAAACAATACAAATAGTCCCAATTTTTGTTATCAAATATTATACAATTACACCCCTTTAAAGAATTAAGGAACGTAAATGTAAAATGCAAGACGAAAGGTTGGGGTTATTTGTAAAATTTAGAAAATTTAAGGGATGTAATTGTAAAAATAATTGATGAAGTCAGTGATTTCTGTTAACTCCGCCTAACGACAGGAGCAAAATGTAAGGCAAGTACAACCTCAAGGGTGGTTTTAGTAATTTTCAAAAGTGGCTGGGGTTTATTTTTAATTAGACCGAACCTCAAGGGTGGTTTTTGTACATATCCCTAAAAGAACCTAGGTAAGTTACAGAAACCATTCTACCTGAAAATATCTGCACAACTTCAACTGCGCCTCGGGCGAAAGTATATCATGCAAAAGCTTGTAAAGTTTCAACGCCGGAGCAAGAGCTGGAGCTGCCACGCCAGTTGCGGGCCCAAACGCATCAACTATTCCCGTGGGCAATAATTCGTCGAGCGACTTGAAATTCTCGAAAACCAAAGCAAGTATCTGTTCAATTTGCTCGGACACTTCGCCCAACATACGGACCTAATAATTGAGGAGTAAAAGTGTCAGGAGTTGAAAACACAACAATAAAGGTTGACATGCAATCACCACTCAATAAATAAAAGATGGGGATAATTACAAAACCTAATCCTGAGGTTTAGCCTAATCACAAAAAACCCCAGTCATCTAATAACTGCTTTTTATTTTGTTTAGCAATTGCGCTAAACTAAAGGGTAGCTTTTGTAATTAATCATAAAAGATGAGAAAAAGAATTTCCAAGTGCAATATTAAAGAGGGTAGCAAATATACTAGTACGAGTGTGCAATATATCAGTTGGTAATATTTTAATCAGTTATTTTCAACAATCACAAAGGCTATGAGGTCCCTCCATTAGTATCCTGACTACATCATAAAATAGAACTATTTAACACAATTTGCAATATTTTCTCTTTCATTTTTAATATTCGTTATAGCAACAGTACCGGCAGATACTAAACTACAGGCCACAACACATTAGGGGGGGTGGGGGGTGGGGGGTGGTTGTATATGAAACAAATCTTCAATTGAAACTACCTCTTGGTGACTCAACGAGTGCTTTGTTTTGCCTTTAATTACCACAGGTTGCAGCAACTCGTGCACCACGTCGAGACAGTCTGCAGTTGGTGTTGCAACATCCATAACATACGAAAGATATCTGAGAAACACACACACTAATTAAATAAATAAAAATAATAACAACAACAACAACAATTAAACCTAAATGAGCAATAGTGCTAGCAAATATTCATTCATCTGACAAACATATATGGCACCTTAGCTTCGTGTATGCATCCGAAACTCCAAAGTAGGATGCAAATTCCTTGACCAACCACTTCCAATCACCATTAAGCTTCAATTTCCTTTGCTGAAACTGTTCGATCTTCATTGCGGTCTCCAAAACACAGTCGTATGCAATTGTCTCCGCAACAGATGCACACTAAGACATATAATACAAAGTTAGCAAAGCTACCTCATTTCAATTTTTGTCATAATTTTACAGGATTTCAATGTGTAATTCCTAATTTCTTGTGAAACTAGGACAAAGTTTTCTGTTTTCAACTGTAAATTTAGTTTGACCAATATTGAGGCATTTATAAATATAGGACTATTTTGCAAATAGTGCATTTTACAGGTCCATTTTGCTACCACCTAAAATTAGATAACCGAATTTGCAAATTTATGTAAGGCTTGGAGCTCAAAAAGACCACCAAACTTCAATAATATCATCATAAATAGCCAGCTCTTCATTACATAATAAAATTTATTAATCCAATCATTTTTCTCAAATGATGGTGCCTTGCTCAGAATTTAAAAAAAAATTACTTCTTAGGTAAGCCAAAAAAATTTATTTTCAAAGCAGTGCATACCTTGTGCCCATTTTCATCAGGCGTAGTTGAATAATTAATGTGTAATTGTATTTTCCCAACTTGCTCATGATCCGGTTCACGGTATATAAAACATGGACGCACCTTCTCCCACTGCAATATAAAAAAGATCATTAATTAAGTCACTCATATAAAACAAAAAAGATGTTGAGACTATGCAATCATATAATTTTAACTTGGGATCGAGCCGTCAATACCGATTCATTAGCAAGATCAGCCACCTGTAGTGCAGCTTGGCCACAATACCTTCCCTTTGAATCGTGGACTTCGATCACAAGATCGTCTCCAAGTCCATCTGGCAAGCTGTGTACACAAGTAGCAGGAAATATTAATTATATGTATTCTGGTTTGAAAACTTAAAAAAAAAATTAATAATGCACATACAATACACGAGTTTCGCTGGATCCTGGTTGCATTCTAACTGCTTCCTCTTCTGGAGAACTTTTCAATCTCAACAAACAAGAATATGTTTCTGTAATAAAAATTAGAATATACATATTCAGCTAAAATTGAGAGGCAAATGAAACTCAGATATTTAAATGAAACAATATATAAACAAACACATACCTTGTATCTCTTCATTAGATGATGAATTGCTTCGCAGAGCATTAAAACCAATTTTAACGAGCTCAGGCACTTCTTTTAAATACCGACGAGTACCAATAACAATATATGCCATGCTCTGATGTAACAAGGAGCCTTTCACAGCGGCAGCTGGCGTTACACGGTCTTGTCGTAATGCTTTCCTTTCAGAAGAGACAATGGACTTTACACTGGATAACTTGTGCTGAAATGATCCCAACTTCACGATTGATGTCGCCTTTATTGAGGCAAATGTGCAACCGGTGGGAGGGTCGAACCCCATTTTCACTTTACGAACTGCAGGATGAACAGTTTTATAAAAAGATGTTATGCGACCACACAAGCTTAAAGCTCAAATGCGTTTTCTTAAGGGATATTTACAAAAGAACCCAAAAAAGTTTCAATACTACAGGTTTGATTCAAAGCCCAGGCATAAATGTGTAACTGTAATATTTTTATGAATGCAAGTGGGGGTTTGAAATGTTTTTTTTTTTTTCGCTCAAGGGCAATTTTGAGACCTCTTTGTGTTTTGTTGTAAATACCCCAAACCTCAAGGGTGGTTTTTGTAAATATTCATTTTTCTTAAAAGTAAAATGTATATAGAAACCTTGGATTTTGATCTTGCCAATGGTTTTCTTAGCCTTTACAGAAACTCCTTCACCCACAAGCTCTGAAGACTGTTTTCTCAATAGTTCATCCTCCGACTGTAACAATACGTTCCTCAACCTATACAATAAAGAAAAAGAGGAACAATGTACAAATCACTGAAGCAAATGATAGTAACGATCGGAGAAGGTGATCATATTTCCATGTCCAAAGAATGAAAATAATCCAAGAACTCAAATAAAACATGAAAATGCAAAATATTGGGTCGAAATCCCGCAGAATTTTTGTTGATAAAACGATTTCTTGTCCCATTTTGTACCACTTTAATAAAATATACTAATATTAATCTCTATCTAGTTTTTTTATACAAACATATAGTGTTGTTAAATGAAAAATAATTTATGGAGATTCTGTTGAGAACCTTCACCTATTAATGTATTGTTTTTTATAAAAACAATTAAATATTTGTATCTATAAATTATTAATCGTGTATTATACAATACAAATTTGGTTGTATAACGAAACTTATCAAACTATACCAAGTTTAATATAATATACATTCAGCAAAGGCAACATTATATCTTAAGTTTATAGCCAAACAAGACAAGAAAAAATGAAACCCAATAGCCGAAAATAATTATACAAACGATATACGCAAATAAGAGTAATTACCCAAATGCATCCCTCAGCAATGCACATTCGTTTGCCAAAAATGTAGTAGCTTCCTTACGCTCGTCCCTGGCCCACGAGTGAAGACATAGCCGAACACAGGCATCATAGGAGATAACACCGTACCAATGACCTAAACCACTGCATCCGATTTGGATAAACAATATATTATAATCCTTGCATGATATTCAATAGAGAAGTGTAAAGTACAAGGATATATTTAGCTATATTACCTTGCATGAAATGTAGGATATCGAGCAGCAGGTGCGGAATTAGTTGATGCTGAAGCAGCAGCAGCAGTCCTGTGAAATATTATATACTAACTTTTACTAAAGAAAGTTTGATCTGGAAACTACTAACTATATGCTGCGCTGGAGAGTGGAATGTTTTATATAATTACAAAAAATACCCCTGCAGTTTATCCTAATTACATAAAAAGTCCAGTTATTTTTCAAAATCAAAAATACCACCCAGTTATGTATTAATTAAAAAAATAACAAAAAATGCCCAGATGTTTTTCAACATTACAAATGTACCCCTGCATTTTAGCCTAGTTGCGAAAAACTCCAGTTATTTTCAAGATAAAATATACCATCCAGTTAATAGAAAATTACATATACCACCCAGATATTTATTAAAATTAGAAAGCAAGCCCCTGCAGTTTAGCCTAATTACAAAAGACTCCAGTTATTTTTCAAAAATACAAGTACCACCACCACCCAGTCATATCTCAGAATTACAAAAGTACCCCTGCAGTTTAGCCTAATTACAAAAAAGTCCAGTAATTTTTCTAAATACACTACTCTTTGTAATGTTGAAAGATAATTGGGTTTTTAATTGCAATTAGGCTATTCCCCAGTGGTGTTTCCGTAATAAATACATATCCAAAAAGATGTACCTTGTGGACACATCAGGGGCATTAACTTCTTTAGCACCTGACTTTGTTCTCATGTACATGTTAGCCGTTGATGAACCACCAGCTGCTGTTGCTAATGAAGGTTTAGCATGGCCAGTTGGAGTTGGAAGCTTTTTGGAAACTTGATCGACATGCTGAAAAGAACCAGCCAGTGGGGGTGCACTAGGGATACCGATGTCAAAGTTATTTTGCGGCTGGACATTTCGGAATTCCTGGAAAACACCTTCAAACTTGAGAAAAAACTAGATTGCATTCACCATGAAATCAAAAGTAACAAGGTTTACTAAATAGCAGCAAATACACTCGTACAACAAAATAGAACATACTGCAATTTCTTTATGGGATAATTAATATCTCTTTCTTTATCATCATTATCACTAGTAAAGAAGAATCCAAAATTTTGAACAAAATGACAGAAAGGTTAATTACCAAAAAAAAAAAAAACTTTTAAACCCCCCTGCATTCACAAAAATATCATCAAAAACCATGGGTGTTTTTTGTAGTATTTCAAATCCCCCTTCACATACATTAACAAAGAAATTATCTAAAACAAACAGGTTGAATGACCCCCACCTGTTGCAGCACAGTCTCGGAATTCGAGTTCAAAAAATGAGCCCCCGCCTTGAATTTTTTCTCGACTACAACGCCATTCCTCCTGCCCCTAGCCGTCGTCACTTCCGAGCTCGACACGGAAACCGATGACTCATCATCGGCAAACAAAAACCGACGCCCATTGGGGACTTTATCGTCCTGAGGCGACGCTTCTAGCGAATAACGACGCTCTCCATCGGAGTCGGAGCAAGTGTCCATGTCCGATTCGGACGTGTAGTCTCGGGTAACCGTCGTCATCCCCAAGGGCATGTGGCCACTCCGGAATCGAGAAACGGAGGGTATGATGCCGCCTCTGTATTTCGAGTCCGACTGTAATTTATGTTTCAACATTACCAAAATCTGAAGACAATAAAGAATCAATCGAATTTTTTATTTTTGCAGTTCCCAATCTTTCATATAAATAAATAGGAAAAAATACATAAAACCCAGAAAGAAAGTTTACCAAGTATAAGGATCAATAACCAGAAAATCAAGATCCCATTAAGAAAACACTACCATATAGGCCAGCAAGAAAATGTTAATTGTACAAAATTAACTTCACTTACAATGTTAAAAAATCCAGCACAGAGAAGAAGCTGCTATATTTTTTCCTTAATTCTTAAAACCCAGATTTTTCACCTAGGTTTTTTTTCTTTAAAAAGGAAAGTTGGTCTAAATTAAGATTTATCTAAATCAAGATTAGCTCTTTTTCCTTAAATTAAGATTCCAGCTTTTCCTTTCTAACAGAAAAGGGCAAACGTTAAAAAAATACTAAAGTGGTGAACAGAGACATCGTGGGTGGTAAAGTGGGAGTTTGAATCTTTCTGACTGTAGTAACGGTCGTTTAATGGCGCCGCTTTGGGGGTTCCTATTGTCCGGCCTACAAAATTAGGGATGTTTTTTTTTTTTTTTTAAGAATGTTTTTTAAAAATTTTGGAGCATAATTATTAGGCAGAATTGCAAAATTAATCTTTCTCTAAAAGAATAGTCTTGTTCGCACTTTGAAATTTTAAATATAATCTTCTTATAGCTAATAAAAAAAACTCCAATTATCGCCATATTTGTGCCGACTGTTTAATTTGGTCAAATATTAACAAATGAAACATATATATATATGGTAGTTTGGATTTCTTTTGGTCTACATAGGTATTTAGGTTTTTAAATACGATGATATTATGCTCTTGTAAAAATTCCGTTACCTTTATTTCATCATACTGCCGGCTTAAATGACACCTTATTCATTATTACTACCATTTTCTCTATCTACTCGCTTACTAAATCATATATTGGAAAATGTTAGAAAATAAAGCTGCTGTAAGTTCAGAGCTATAACATGTAAAGGAAACCATCTCTTTCACTTATCTGTTTAAAGCAAACCAACCAAATACATATAAAGGCTCTAACCCTAGCTCACTAGCTATTGCTTACAAGGATGCAACGGATAAATGATCTAAGCCATTGATTCACTACATTTGCATACATAAATCAAAGGAGGAGATTGCTCCAGTACACAGCATGGATAAGGCTGCAGTACAAGGTTTGTAAGCTGTCATGCAAACGTCCAAAAGAAGAGGTTTAAGGTGTAAAATAGTGCCACCTGTAATGCTGAACAAGTAGCTGACTGGGCCCAGCTGACTGGGCAAGATTAAGGTGCTGACAAGGCTTGATAATCTAACACACCCCCCTCAATCCAAAGCCGGTGAGGGAGTGACATGAAGCATYTTTCGAAACCGGTTGAAGGATTGTTTGGACAGAGGTTTTGTTAGCACATCTGCAACTTGATCTAGTGTGGGGATATGTTGAACACTAAGAAGACCTTGGCTGACCTTTTCTCTCACAAAATGAACATCAATTTCCACATGCTTGATCCTGGA
>BMAC01000114.1:728853-750954 GCA_014905375.1 Phtheirospermum japonicum
CTACAGTTGAGAGGAGTTGGGCCGCAGAAAACTGGGCCTGGGTAGGCAGCGGGGCTAGAGCTATATTATTCTGAGGGGCCAAAGACTTTTGGCCTGCAGAAAAGTCAGAGTTGACTTTGTGTAAATTAAAAAATAGGTTGGGTAGCGGGGTCTGATCCAGATTGTTGCGGGTCGAAGGTGGATAGTCTGTGTGAATGGGAAACCCTAACAGACTGAAGATTGCGCGCAGTCAAAGAAGTCTCCGGGAAAGACGGAGCTGGTATACCAGCGGGAATATCGGCGATGGAATTATCTTGGAGAGCCAAATGATCGGGAATTCTGCCGGAGGTAGTCGCCATAACAGTGGAGGGTTCCTGGAGATCCGCCGGAAGGGATGGCGGGGAAGCATGGGCGGAGGGAGAGGCGCTGGTCAGGGAAGGAGGAAAGTTGTTGGGGAAACGGAAAGGATTACCGTATGTGTCTCTTAGAGGCAACCTCGCTGCAGGTAGGGAACCAAACAAAAAATTCGTTGGGAAATATCTAAGGTTACCAGGAGTGGATATGAAAGCCGGCGTAGATGACAGTTGGTATTGAGAAACCAACGGCGAGGGCGCCTTCAATGAACCGGCCAGGTGCTGAGAAACCAACGGCAGGTGGGCTAAGGGCGCTCCGGCAGGGGTGAACGAGGGAGACAAGTTTTGAAGGGGCTGGAGCCTACAGTTGAGAGGAGTTGGGCCGCAGAAAACTGGGCCTGGGTAGGCAGCGGGGCTAGAGCTATATTATTCTGAGGGGCCAAAGACTTTTGGCCTGCAGAAAAGTCAGAGTTGACTTTGTGTAAATTAAAAAATAGGTTGGGTAGCGGGGTCTGATCCAGATTGTTGCGGGTCGAAGGTGGATAGTCTGTGTGAATGGGAAACCCTAACAGACTGAAGATTGCGCGCAGTCAAAGAAGTCTCCGGGAAAGACGGAGCTGGTATACCAGCGGGAATATCGGCGATGGAATTATCTTGGAGAGCCAAATGATCGGGAATTCTGCCGGAGGTAGTCGCCATAACAGTGGAGGGTTCCTGGAGATCCGCCGGAAGGGATGGCGGGGAAGCATGGGCGGAGGGAGAGGCGCTGGTCAGGGAAGGAGGAAAGTTGTTGGGGAAACGGAAAGGATTACCGTATGTGTCTCTTAGAGGCAACCTCGCTGCAGGTAGGGAACCAAACAAAAAATTCGTTGGGAAATATCTAAGGTTACCAGGAGTGGATATGAAAGCCGGCGTAGATGACAGTTGGTATTGAGAAACCAACGGCGAGGGCGCCTTCAATGAACCGGCCAGGTGCTGAGAAACCAACGGCAGGTGGGCTAAGGGCGCTCCGGCAGGGGTGAACGAGGGAGACAAGTTTTGAAGGGGCTGGAGCCTACAGTTGAGAGGAGTTGGGCCGCAGAAAACTGGGCCTGGGTAGGCAGCGGGGCTAGAGCTATATTATTCTGAGGGGCCAAAGACTTTTGGCCTGCAGAAAAGTCAGAGTTGACTTTGTGTAAATTAAAAAATAGGTTGGGTAGCGGGGTCTGATCCAGATTGTTGCGGGTCGAAGGTGGATAGTCTGTGTGAATGGGAAACCCTAACAGACTGAAGATTGCGCGCAGTCAAAGAAGTCTCCGGGAAAGACGGAGCTGGTATACCAGCGGGAATATCGGCGATGGAATTATCTTGGAGAGCCAAATGATCGGGAATTCTGCCGGAGGTAGTCGCCATAACAGTGGAGGGTTCCTGGAGATCCGCCGGAAGGGATGGCGGGGAAGCATGGGCGGAGGGAGAGGCGCTGGTCAGGGAAGGAGGAAAGTTGTTGGGGAAACGGAAAGGATTACCGTATGTGTCTCTTAGAGGCAACCTCGCTGCAGGTAGGGAACCAAACAAAAAATTCGTTGGGAAATATCTAAGGTTACCAGGAGTGGATATGAAAGCCGGCGTAGATGACAGTTGGTATTGAGAAACCAACGGCGAGGGCGCCTTCAATGAACCGGCCAGGTGCTGAGAAACCAACGGCAGGTGGGCTAAGGGCGCTCCGGCAGGGGTGAACGAGGGAGAACAAGTTTTGAAGGGGCTGGAGCCAAATCACCTATTATATAGGATAGGATGAGAAGAAAATATTCAAGTCGCTATTATATAGGATGTAATACAATATTATATACCATTTCTTTATTTTTTTTTTTTATAAAATTAGATTTCGCACTCTTAAAGTGCGAAATCATATATACAAAATTTAAAAAAAAAAGATTTCTTTTTAAAAAAATTTTTGTATATATGATTTCGCACTTTAAGAGTGCGAAATCAAATTAATTAATTTTTTTTATAAAAATTGATTTCGCACTTTTAAGGTGCGAAATCAAATATGGAATTTTTTATTTTTTTTTAAAAAATCGATTTCGCACTCTTAAAGTGCGAAATCAGATAAAAAATTTTATTTTTTTTAAAAAAATTGATTTCGCACATTGAAAGTGCGAAATCATATCAAAATTAATTTTTTTTTTAGAAAATGGGTTTCGCACTTTCAATGTGCGAAAGCATAAAAAAAAAATTGATTTCTCACTTTAAGAGTGCGAAATCACCACCTGTATCCACAATTTGATTTGGCATATATTATATATAAGCATTTTTGCCCAGATGTTATCTATCAATAAATTGAAGTGGGTTTTTGGGTGCTTGACCTAATCTGGAAGTAGGAGCCTGACAGCCTGCAATATGCTTAACTGTAATCCAGTCTCCAATATTTTATTTCTTTATTTGTTTTATTCATATGGCTTCGTCACTAAGAAAGGAAAAGTACAATGGAAGGGGAGGCCAACATTTTTACAGCCATTGTTTAATATACGAATATAAAACTTTTATATATATATATATATATATGATGCATATTCTAAGTCGTACCCTTACGACACGAACATGAGTACACGACTCGAACAGGTTTATAATATAAATATTTTTAATATATAAAATTTTAAAATTATTAATTTATAATAATTTTAATTTTTAATTAATAATAAAAAATAATTACAAACTCATTCAAACAATTTATGAACCCGAGTAAGAGGGAAGAAATATAATAATTGAAAATTTTGGAAAAATCTAAAACTTTTGAAAAAAAATAAAAAAATTGAATGAATAAATATGTGGAGACCGTGTCCCTGTCAAAAAATCACACACACACAAATATATATATATATATATATGACACGCGTTCGATACGTGTCGAAAACATGTTGGGTGTGTCCGCATCCGTAGAGTTCTGACATATTTACTTGGTGAAAATGAAGTGTTCGTTTATCATTAGTGCATATTTTATATTTTATCAAATGGGTTTTGTTTGTTTTCTCGTTTATATACATTGGAGATAGTAAAGTGTCGTAAAGTGTTCGTGCATTATCGGTGCATATTTTATTATATTTCATCGAATGTTGTTTGTTTGTTTTTGATTTTATATACATTAGGAGATAGTAAAGTAAGAAACGAGTGGACTCGTGGACTCTAATCGGATGGATTTTTTTATATAAATTTTACTTCATTTGGTCTGTTCTATCTTTCACTTTTTATATCACGAAAATTGCCTCATTCTTTATTCACATTGTTAAGAGAATATAAATATTATTTTTTATTTTATTAAGAAAACTAAATGTTATATTACTTTACAAATTTTATTCCTCTTTTTATTATACCACAACTTTAATTCTTCTAAATAAACAAAATATTTTAGTTATTTGATTTATAATTATAATACTTATCAATCTTAATATGCGTAAAAATGATCTATTACGATAAATAAAACGGGATGAATTTAATACGCGGCTCTTTACCCATCTTTTTTAGTTTTATATATTTTCTATTGTTTTGGAAAAAAATAAATATATTCTCATCTATTCCTTTTTTTTGTAATGTCACTATACCTTCTCAATCTTTCTCCTTATCATATATTTCACCATTTCTCTTTACTTTATTTTATCCGATTCATAATAACTTTTTTCTTTTTAATTACCAATAACACTTAGTTTTTTTATCATTAATATTCACCACTAATCTTATTCATATTTATTCTCACGTAAAATACATCTTAAAAATACATATGAATTTTTTAAACAAAATACGTATAAAAGATAGATAGAGGAATTTTTTATTTTGAAAAAAAAGTATTTAAACAATATTTAAGGAATTGTGTATTATTCCTCTTATTCTCACACAAATACATCTTAAAAATAAGAATATTTTTAAAAAAATTGCGTAAGAGAGAGAGAGAGAGAGAGAGAGAGAGAGAGAGGAGCTTTTATGTTGGAAAAGATATTTAAATATATTTGAGGAATTGTATAGAGTATATTAGTTAATATAAATAATTACTAATTTTCTTCTACAAAGCTAGAACGTCATTTAAACGGAGGGAGTATAACATTTTATATAAATTTTACTCTTTTTTGTTTTATTATTGTTTAAATGTAGAATGAGAACAAAGTTTTACATAAGTATGGAAATTATGATACTTTGGTTGGAGTATGAACCATGTGTAACAAATGTACACACGACTTACGTTATTATATGCTTTGCTATACCAACACTCAAGTCTTACACAAGATTATCATGAGAGCTTAATTACAGTGACTCTCCTTTCATTGGGGAGGATTGGGTTATATTGTGTGTACGGTACATTTGTAAATTAATTTATAAGACCAATAAAAAAGACTCATTAATCGAAAAATAATTGAAGAAATATATTTGGAAAAGTTATGAAATTTAAAATCTAAAGAATCCGAATAACTTCCATTTCAATAAAGATGTCGTATTTCAAATTCGAGTAATATCGTACGGATATCTCATACTATTATCAAAGTTTCAGAATCAAAAATACTAATATAATGTGTGTGTGTGTATCAGGCTTACTATTAGTTTTTCATTGCTTATTTATTTAGTATTATTAAATAACTTATTATTCTTGTAATTATATTGGTTTCGTTAATAGTTCTTAATAACATTTTTTTAAATAGTTTTAAATTTATTTATTTTCAGACTTTACTTATTTAAATATAACTTTTTTCGGTATTTGTTGGCACTAGATTATTTTTGTTATTAAGGTGATCCTAGTTATGGTAATAATCCAAATTAGAATATTATACCGATTTACCTTAATAATTGCAATCTATATATATAGTTATTGAATTTAGGAAATTGGATTACTATAGAAAGTTATTAAAAATAGATTTTATTTTAAAATATTATTATTTCCTTAATTATAAGTAGAAGTGTTAGAGGTTTACACGTCTCAAAATATTATTATTTTCTGCTTAATTGAACTTTCTGAAAGTGCTTATAACTTATTTTATCTCAATAAGCTCTTTTAGCCTATTTGGTAAGAACCAAAAATAAGCTTCTAATAGTTTATTCTGCCTAATAAGCTCCTTATTGGGAAAAATCTTTTCTTATCCTTTTATATTGTAAAAAATATCTTATTTATAAACTAATATATTATTTTATATTTTACAAAAATATTTTTATTAGTCATAAGTAAAGTTTTATTTATTGTTATAATTATTTTTTATTATTATTTCTCATGTATTTGTCTTATTTTTTGAAAATATATTTTGGGAAGTCTTTATTAATTATTATAATTTTAGTTCTTTTATTTTTATATTTTTTGTATTTTTTATGTGTAATATATTATATTTTCGATCATGTCTATATTGGTAAATTAACCTTCAATCAGCTATTTTAATCAACTAATTTACCAAACACTAATTTAAAACCAGCTATCAATTACCAGCTACCAGCTATCAGCTGTTTAAATCAACTCAACCAATCAGACCGTAACTTAAAAAGCTGACGCATCTCACATGACAAATGGAACTTGAAAAACGAAGATTGCATTATTGTTAGAAAAATTATTGGATATGAAATTGTGTACCCTCAGTAATTATCTTGAATAATGAAGAAGTAAAAGCAAAAAAGTAGACATAAAGATGGAGGTGTAATTAGGGTTCTTTTGTTTCTCAAAAACTCTCTTTATGTATGGTATCATGTTCATATTTTCATAATATATAAATATAATAAATATTTAAATCGTCCCTCGTCAACTACTTGTTACGAAGGCACATTAATTATGTTTTTCTTCAACACTCCTCCATTATGTCAAATCAAATGGTGAAATGGTGATTCATTGTTCCCTCATTAAAATCTTACCAAGCAACATTACCCAATAGAAAAAAAATTAAACTTGGTCAAAGGGAAAAGAGTAAAACACACCTATATTGAGACCTCTCTTGAAGTCTACACCTCCCCTGATATGTACATCTATCAAGAGAATTTTAAAAGTATCAACTATACACCACTCCCCCTGATATGTACATCTGTCAAGAGAACTTTAAAAGTATCAACTGAGCTCTAAAAGTCTCTGCTTCATCGATTTAATTGACTCTTGAGAATGTCCATAACTGTTGATTGTACAAGAATTGTGGTTATATACTTCGTATTATCATATTTTATGTGACCTACTTTTATTTGTTTGTTTACAATTTGCATTATTTTCATAACTACAAGCAAGTTCTTCAGTTGTAGAGTTAAAGTCGCTATTCCAAGAGATATTTATGATTGTAACATATACCATAGATACTCACGAACTGCTACATGTAAGATAATGATCTCGCTACATGGATCAAAAGGGTAACCAACATCAACAATAGTATTTGGTGTTTCAAAGTACGATTTAAACTCAACATTTTCTTCAGGGTTACTATACCATCTGTAGTCCCAGTTATATTTATGAATGGAAAGAATAAACACATGTCAACAATTTCTTCTAGGTATCAATATAAGTTTTGATTCCATTCAAGTGACACTGCGATTTCTTGAATTAAATAAAGATAGCAAGTCGTTGAGAAAATAATATTTGGTCAAATATATTAATAATAGTACAACAATATGCATATTGTGTTAGGAAATTTTAACTCCCAACAGATCTTTATCATTTCTCTGACGAAATGGATCTTTTCTTATTTCCTCACTTGGACCAGTCATATGAGTGTTAATATATTGCACTTATCCATGTTTAATCGCCTGATCATATTTTGGATATATATAAACTGTAGAATTTAATATTTCACAAACTCAGATTTTAGTTTAAAGCTTGACATGAACGAGTTTTTCCATGATTCATTATCTCAAATTAAAAACTCAAGTAGGTAGCGATAGTCCAAGTAGGTAGCGATTTCTTTTATTTCATTATGAGTGCATGTACTACAAGAAAAATAGTATTTTATTGAGGAAAAACCTAGGAAAAAATTATCTCAGAATTACCGAGGGCAATGCCAAAGGCACATTTTACTGAGAGCATTACCGAGGGTAAATACCTTCCGTAATGTTGCCTTCGGTAAATTCTTCAGAAATACGGCTCCAACATTTACCGCAACTTTTACTGAAGGCTTTTCGAGTGCACCAACCACTTGGAGAAAAACTCGAGAGGAAAGCTTTCCCCTCGGATTTTTCCGCGGAGAATTTGTTACCCTCGATTTTTTTTAATTAAGGAAATCCAAAAGAAATATGTAATAAATATAATTGCGTAAAAATAAATCATACCATATCATTTTAGTCACGTGAGATAATTTCAGCTCGGTGTTTTACTAGATAATTATCACTGAGCATGTATGTATTGATACGTGTCATGTAGTTCGATCAACAGTATCCATGATACGAGAGATTCACTTGTTCAATTAGAAATGTAAAGTAATGAAGCGTCGTTATTTTTGTGAAGGTACCACGAGGTAGGTTTCGTTATTTTAGAACTACGAGATATAGTAATTGATTGGTAAATATGTTTTTTTTTTTATTTTATAAAACTAAGGGGAATGTCTCCTCTCGAATTTTTTCATTTAAAAAAATCCGAAAAAAATATTTTAAAAATAAAATTGCTTAAAAATATACCATATTATATCATTTTAGGTATGCTAGATGATTTTAACTCGAATTTTACTAGATAATTATCACCGAGCATGTACGTATTGACACGTGTCATGTAACTCGATCAACAGTATCTGCGATATGAGCGATCGACTTGTTCAATTGGAAACGTAAAGTAATGAAGCGTCGTTATTATTGTGAAGGTACCACAAGATGGGTTTTGTTGTTTTAGAACCATGAGAAATAGTAATTGATCGGTAAATATATTTTTCTATTTATTAATTTAAAAAACCTAGGGAACAAATTTCCCTCAGCTTTTTTAATTAAAATAATCCAGAAAATTTATTTAAAAAATATAATTGCGTAAAATAAACTATATTATATCATTTTAGGCACGTAAGATGATTCTAACCTCGGGTTTACTAGGTCATTATCACTTAGAATGTACGTATCGTGTAATTCAATTAATAGTATCCACGATACGAGCGATCGATGTGTTCAATTGGAAATAAAAGTAATGAAGCATCGTTATTTTTGTGAAGGTAGGTTTCGTTCTTTTTTTTAGAACCATGAGAAATAGTGATTGATCGGTAAATATATATTTTTACTTTTTATTAGAAAACCGACGGGAACAAATTTCCTCCAAAAAACCCGAGGGGTAAAATTTACAGAGGGAAAACCGAGGAACCCCCCCCCCCCCCCCCCCCCTCGATAAAGTGATTACCGAGGGTTTTATCATTATTCGGGGATTTTCCCCTCGATAAAACCATGTATATTTGTAGTGATGTTATGTTCATATTATCGACATATACAACTATAATTGCAATTGAAAACTTATTTTTTTTTATAAATATACAAGGGCATAGATTATCTTTTCTCTATCAAGTAGTCACTTAGATGGTTATATTACATCTGCTTGCATTGTTTTAATCTATAAAGTGAGCGTATAAATTTAATTACAAATGCAATTCATGGTTCAAAGTCACTTACCTTAGAAATGAAAGGCAAGCAAACAATTTCGTATATATCTCTAAATCATGATCCCCATATAGATATGATGCAACCACATGTATAAGTTGTATTCTCTATTCTTCATAATTATAACATCTATTATGGGATAATACATATTCTCATAGTCAATTTCAGGGCGTTGTGAGAAACTTTGTGCTTCAAGTCTAGCTTTTTGACATAACTATATTTATGTCTTACAAATTTTACACTGGGTGATACTAGCACTACCAGACCAAATACCTGCTTTGTTGTCAGTGAATCAAGTTCTACACGAATTGATTCTTTTTTTATTTAGGCTAATATGTTATTTGTTGACAATTTTAACATAGTGTGGTTCGATATATTCGTGCGCTGTGATTACTTTATAAATAGTGTATACATCACCAATGTATATGGAAAACCTTTCCACCAACTCATATAAAATCTCATTATTCATCAAGATTTCTTTATTCTCTGAAATCATATTAAACATTGGAGCATCCTCCAATAAAGATTCATGGACATAAGTATAATCAGAAATAATTGCATGGGAAGAATTATTTCATTCATGAATAATTGAATTTGTGTCACACCTTCCCTCTCATTCCTTGGGCGATATTAATCAAACCAAGTAACTTTCCCCTATTCATTTCAGGAGTCAAGACCTCAACCACACCTCCACTAAGTGTGATTACAATGTATCAATATGAAGTATTGTGCCCCTTATGGGGGCTTTTAACCTTGCAAACACATTTGCAACTAATATATACGATCCCTTCACTCTAAAAATCGAATATCATATGCTTTGAAAATCAATTGTTCATTTTCTTTACTTTCTCTTTACATCGTGAAATGCGGGGATTAGAATGAGATAGAGTGTGAAATAGTTCATGTCGTTCTATTTAGATTTTTTTTCGTATCTTCCCCTAACGATGAGAAAATTGTCAAATAAAGTGATAAATTCGCAAGCTATAGTGATAAAGAGGTCATCTGTCAAAGGTTTCAAATAGCGGGCGGCTATTAGAGGTTCATATTCAACTCAAATACTTAATCATCTTTGAAGACCCATGTAATGCATCGTGGGGGCGCAATAGGCACTTATACTGCGTGACCAAATACACATAAGTATGAAATATTAGGCTTATATCTATTTACAAACAGTCACACAAAAATATTTGGTTAGCGGAGAGTCATAAATGAATAAGTAAGAGTTGCATATAATATTGCATAACCCTGAGAGACAAATATATGAGTGCGTATAAATATTGTCTTGATGCACAATAGGGTACAAGATATTCTACATCGATCTTGACTGATATGTAATAAGCACTAAATACTATTGATGTACACTTTATAGCATTATAAGTCTTAAAGACTTTACAAGGGTTGTGAGTTCTTAATCTTATTATATGTGCTAGGAGTTTTGAGAATGCAACATTTTTTTGGACAATACATGCCGAAACATCCACCAAGTCATAAATTACTTAATTGGTCTGCATTTTTTGATGGATATGTCCACATATATCACCTTGTATCCTTCTTAAGAATGAAATATTATACTTTTTTTATCTTTAATATATGATGGTCTCAATCACACAATTGCTAAAGAACAAGTGACATGTCTTTGAGATATAGATGTATGTAGTGCTTCTAATGCTTTAGAAAACACTAGTTGTAATTGAGCAGCACTAGGAACAAAATTATACATTGCATCATAATTTTATCTCATTTTTTGTGCGTCATTCAAAGAAAAACAATCTCCATGCTGATTTCTTATATTATGGAGTATCATCTCATGACCAAAGTATCCATGTTAGTCGTGTCAAAAGTTGTATGAGTCAAAAGCTCATTTTTGTTAACATCCTATCATATGATAGTCAGAGTAGTGGTGATGTAAAATTACTAGATCAACTCACTAATTTCTCTAAAATCTGTTTCCTTTCAGATACATTAAAGATGCAATTTCATTCTCATGATGTGATTCTAAATGATAAATGTTGGTACAAATATCATTAAAACATAACAGGTTTAACTCATTCTTGGTGCATATAGGTCCTCAATGACTTTAACCATTGTATTATTAGGCATCAACAATATGGTAGTTCCTTGCCCTTCAATTGATTATGATGATACAATCATTATAGTCACATAATGAATTATCAATTAAATGAATAATTATCTATTCCTCCTCACATTCTGCATAGATTTTTGAGTTAGGTAGAATGACACTTCTTATTCTAATATTTTGCTTTATTTCCTAAACTAATTTAACACCCGCATATTATGCGGGGTTTGAAAAGAGTCATGTTCATTAAAAATTCTAAAAATATAACATTAAATATGGTACACATATATCGTAACATTATTTTCTATTTACACGAAAGTTATTCTACACAATAAATAATTTTACACGCAAATCGGAGCATTATTTGTTCTAATTACATTACAGCTGGTTTTGACAATAAAGAATTTGAGTATTTTTACCCGTGAGTCACGAAATTAGTTGTAAGATATAGTGAGATACCCTAAACGCCAAAGAAAACCCGTAAAAAATTAAAATTATAAAATTATAAAACATATAACACCTGCGTATCGCATGTGAATATGTGATATAAAAAATTAAAATTTATAAGGCACTGATGTAATATTATTATTTATTTTATTTTTTGCGTAAAACATTAGTTTGTTTATGTAGTTATATAATGTGTTTATCAATGTATTATATTGAAATTAGATAAGGTGACTTAAAATATATATAATATTTTTTTCCTAGGTGTAATAATTTTTTTTGTTGTTGTTGTTTATCTTTTTTTTTTTTCTTTTTTTGGCATAGCAATAGTTTTTCATTATAACTTTAATGTTATTCTCAATGCATTATATTATGATTACATACCCAAATTTAAGCTTTTATATAATTCGTATTTTTCTTAAATATAATATTTGAAAATTTAAAAATATAATTATTTAAAATTTTATTATAAATAAAAATTAATTCAAATTAGATAGATTTTTTCTAATTAAATATAACTTATTTAATTTTTTTTAGTAGAATAAAAGTAAGATATTGACTTAGGTAAAATATGATAAAAAAATATTAAATTGGTAACATATAATAAAAGAAACTATTATATTAGGAAAAATATAATAATAGAACATTATTAAATTAGGTAAAAATATATAAAAGGAAAATATTAAATTAGGTAGACATTAGGTTCGGTGACACCAAAGCACCCAAAATTTTTTTTACGAAGCTAACAAAGCGTGAAGAACAGACACATAGAATAGGGGGATTTTGCATTAATATATAGGTGAGATATGTTATAGTATATTAATAGTACTACTCTTGAACCATGTACGTAAATCTCTAGTAAATAAACCTAATTACATTTAATTCTTTATAATAAAATTTAAATTTACTAACAAGCCAAAATAAAAATTAAATATGCCCACATCACATAAATCTAACTCAAAATAAATTTTAGGACCAAATACAATAGTTTAATAAGAATGAATCATTATGCTTTCATACGTTATTTGGAAATTCAAGAAACAAACAAGTTTAATTAGTCAAAATAGAAATATCCATTGACTGAGCAAGGTCTTTGGGAGAACCTCCATACCTTCTACCACGACCAATAAATCCCACGAACCCCTTATATCTCTTACCTTGAGGTGCATTCTTCCACATACCAACATGTATCACTCATTTTACTTTGAGGTTATTTCTACTATTAATATTGACCATAGCTAGCCTTAGGAAATTTCATTATCCATAGGGCTGACATTGCTATTCCGAATAATAAGATCGTGCCTCTCAACTATTTATTATCATAATTAATATTATACTAGTGCATCAATATGTGTACTCAAGTAAAGAAAAGCCAGAGTGAGGTAGTGTCATTTTATGTGATTTTCCTTTTCACATAGAGTGTGAGACATTTTTTAAGTTGCAACATATCCTTTTAGAAGCCATTGACCCTTTTTTAGCAAGCAAATAAACTTATTTCCACTAAAATGTTCCAAAAATATGCATAAAGTTCTTTGAACGTCCGTAAATAATGATATTTCTAGCATAAGAGGGGATCAATATGCAGCCTCAAATTCACTAGGGCATTGTCTTTGATTTAGTTCGATGATTCTTTGTTATTTGGGAATTGGTGGATGGTATGATTGTAAAAGTGTAATTATTCTAGTTTCCACATCAACTAATGGGACTCAAGTTCATTTAAGTCTAATATTTCAAGTTTAGATTGAGTTAATGCAATCAATTTATGTAGATAATAGATTTGAAAAATATAGGCCACACACTTTCTTGATAGTAGATTTGAAAAACATAGGTCATATACTTTTTGATATTTTGTGAAAATATATTTGTCACAAAACTATCATGTTTGGATGGGCAAAACTATGATCAGTTTCTCATATAAACATGTAAATATAACTTCATTTACAATTTACAGTTACAAGATTTCTCAATATCGTTGAAAAAAAACACTCAAGTCGTAACTATCAATTGCGTGAGAAAGCATCGCAATAAGTGCCCATGAAAAAACATTAAAACCACACAAAGTTGCATAATTATTAAGATAGTACATAATGTCAGTTGCACATATAATCCCATTCTTAATTTAAATTATCATAGGTAACATACATTTATACTTTGTATAAGAACTTGAATTGCATGATAATGCACATATTAAACAAATATATGGATACATGCAATTATGAAACTATTAGGATATTTGTTTTATTGTTGTTAGAGAAATAACATGAATCTGATTTAATCAACATATTAATATGATCATGTTGCTTTCTCATGATATAAAACCAAACGAATTAAAAACAAGGAAATAAAAATAATGTACACTATCGCTGCATATTTTGAGGATTGGGAGCAATAAATAATAACTCAAATTTCTTCAAACAAAAGTAAAACTAAGGGTCACACAATTGCCAAATCTGATTTGTGTATAACATATACTACATAGGAAAATTATGGGAATTGTCAATGTAGAACAAGTTTTATTTTAGGAATCACATGTGTGTCGGCCATGAATTAACAAAATAGAACAAGTAATAATCCATTATAGTAAAGATGAATAATAATCAATGAGAAACAAGTCTAGTAGATATATTTAAGAATAATCGATATTTTTAACAATCAACAATTTAAGGGGAAGCGAAATACCTTGCAGGAAAGACATAATTCTTTCCTAGGACATGCCTTAAATCTTGTTTTTACAATATAATATGTTTCTTCCCATAACAGTTTCTGATGATAAAGAGTTTTAAACCGAGTCTCCATTATCCAAAATTAACCTCTATCTGGTTGGAACATTATATCAAAATTTCAGCTTCATCCGACGGTTAGATTGTGTGTAATACCATTTTGAAAGAAAAAAAATGAGCAGAGAGTATTAATTGTAAATCAACAAGTCGTGAATCTACTGTAAAAATCTAAAAGCGATCTAATGATTAGAAAGCTGGGAAACGATTCTACAAGTTTCCTGCATAAATTAATTTTTCTAGATACAAAACTTTCTATTTGTTCTTTTGGTCTATGGAGCTATTACTTTTCGATATCTCTCAATGGGATAGAGTTTAATGCTGATTACATTAAGAAGTAAAAGCAGAAAAGAAGATACAAAGATGGAGATGTAATTAGGGTTCTTTATTCATCAAATACTCTTTTTATATAGGATATCAAATACATGTTTGCATAATACATAAGATAACAAATACGTAAATTGTCCCCCATTAGTTACTTGTTGATGAAGGCATGATAAATATGATTATCCTTCAACAAATAGAATTTTTAAAGTTTTATTGGAAATAAAATGTGTATGAAATTGGTGGTAAAAAATATTAAACCCCTTTACTACGCCGTCTTTTGCATTCTGCAACATAAACTAAAAAATTACATTTTACCCCCTCTATTTCACATTTTTTGCACTTGATTTCTTTCTATCTAAATAATAATAATAGAAAGATAGAAAGAAAAAGATTTGCTTTCTTTTAACCGGCTCTTTTCTTCTTTGTCAACACTACTAAGGACCTATAGGTTTGCCTACTTGAATTATGAAAGAGTCTGATAATGGGTTATTCAAAAAGGAAAGGGTGCTACTTAGTTTCGCAAGCCTTTGTCATTATCAGCCAACTAAGTAAGGCCTGAGGCCCCCTGCGAATCCGTAAATCTGAGGAGCATGCCGCAACATAAGGATGGTCCCCTATGCATTTCATTCTTTCCGGAAGGGACAAAAAAGTACCCCTTGGATTTTTTGCCCTGAACTTCATCATATACAAGGCACACGTATATACCAAGGTTCTTATGTCATTGTGAAACAAAAACTAGGGTGTAAATTAGCAGTTTCATTGCACATAACCTTCTATCCTCTTTTAAATCCTTACAAAAATGCACAGAACATTAATTATTTTCCTAAGAAAAATCGCGTCCAAGGAGAAAAATGTGGCAAAAAAACATGAGAATGAATTAATTCTGAAAATTACAATTGGCGGGTATTAGAATTAATTTTGGGGTTTGATTATGGACTTTTTATAAATCCTCATAATATTTAGATTAGAATTTACTTGGGTTTTGTTAAATAATCGCCCCCACCCCGATGTTATTTGGTGGAAAACAAATGTTGGAATATGGTTTTGCAGCAATTTGTATGTTAGGTGAGGTATGGATAATTTTGATAATTTAGTCAAACTCATTTGGGATTTGTAAATGGATTTATGTATTTATCAAGAAAAGTAAACAATGTTATACCTACAATAATCAAGGGCTTAGGAAGCGTTTGAATTTGTTTTCATTTTGAAAATTTTGGAAATAAGAGAATATAGTGGAAAAACAAATTTAAGAAGAAAAAGTATTTCTTAAGTGCATTAATGGATATGAGATGAGAATTTAGTTACTAAAGTTAAAACTTGAATGATTTAACTTTCAAAAAATAATTTTCCAATACAAATCATTGGCAAGTGCAACCTAATTCTCTAGGAGTAAGCTTCCTTTAGCTTCGTAGATTCCACACGTGTGAATTCTCGATTTTTTCGGTTGGTTTTTCCTATAATGATTTTTCCTTTGAGATTGATAGGGTTTTAAGGTTTGGTTTGGGGGTTTCTGCTGCCAAATTGTTGGTTTTTTAAGTTATGTGATTATCGTATCTTTGGTTTACCCTCCATTTAGTCATAAAATGACAGCAAATTTCAAAAAAAAAAACCCTTTTATATATATTGGTTGGCTGTTATTATTAAAAATATATCATCATTATCTAGAATAAATATGAGGAAAGATGAAATTAAATATAATTTCTTGTGTTCTCATAAGAACAATGGATATGTTTATTTATTTTTAAAAAAAATATTATTAGCTTTAAAAATATTTTATGAAAAGAATATTAGTGTAGTTCATAAGTTTCACCATAAATACAGATAATTATTCAGGCCCATTGACATAAATAGACAATAGTGCATCTTTTGTAGTTGATTTGACACAGAATCAGCTTACCCCTAAACCAAGAAGAGGACGTCCACCAAGAAATTTGAATATTTCTAATAACGGTAATAGTATAATTTACTTATTCATTTGCATATCATTTATATTTCAAAGAGAAGTTGAATATTTATAACAATTTTAACAATTTAGATTATTTCTTCTTTCACATGACAAAGTTATAACTATTGACAAACCGAGTATATGAAACTATTATCCATTGGCTGTGATATATTACACAAATTTAAAATTCTCAATGTATACCTGGCTTGGGTTAGACCGCAAAGTAGGTGGTTGGAAAGTTTTTTATATTTATTTAATGTACTCATGTTTCAAAAAGAAATTTAACATACTTTTAATGTAAAACTTAACTTTTGAAATAATATTGTCAATACAATAAAACTAAATATTGATATATGATTAATAATTTTGAATATGCAATATTTATTTAATAGATTTTTAACGTTACATATTACTTACATAATAATAGATAATATTTTTTCTACTAACCAATATTTTGAATATTGTAACCGAATATAATCCCATACAAAAAGTGTGAAGGCCATTTTTGAAGTCTATTTTTGAAAAGGGTAAACTTCAAGAATTCATATTTTGATAAAATATTATATTTTGAATGGATGAATAATTGGTTTAATTAATATTTTTTTTGTTTGTAAATATTACCTTTGTGATATTCAAAAGGATCCACATCACCCACTGAAATTAGCAGTTCAAGAATAACTGAAGTAGTTGAGAAGGAAGTGACTACAACACTTTGTAAGCCTTCACGTAAACGGTACCCCAAGAAACCTAAAATTCCTGATGATAGTAATTCCTTCAAATCTTTTTATTTCCAACAATACACTGAGATACTTTATTTAATTCAAATATAAGTTATATATATATATAGTTTATGATTTCAATGACACCTTCATTTGTCTAAATTTATTATCGAACAGTTTATTGGGATATTGGTGATCCTACTTTCATATGTGGACATTGTTCAGCATATTTTTGGTATGGAGAGCAATTGAAGCCAAGTGTTAAAACTACAATACCGGTGTACTCTACATGTTGTGACAAGGAAAAAACCGTGTTACCTCCTTTGAACAAGCCACCACATATTTTATATCAAATATTCGATTTTCGCGATAAAAGAAGACGTTTTTTAGAGAGTATTCGATCATACAACAACATATTTTATTTTACTTCGATGGGTGAAAAAATTGATTCCAGTATGAACACTGAAAATTCGCCACCGATATTCCGTATGCACGGCCACAACTATAATCTAATAGGGAGTTTGATGCCAGAAGAAGGTTCTACACCGAAGTTTGCACAACCTTATATATACGATATTGCAAACTAAGTTCAATTCCGAATTGATTCGGTTATGTATGATTTTCAATTTCATAAATTATCATTAGTTATTGAAATTAATATATTATTTTTTTATAGTATTCGTATTTTATAATTTACATTTATGTAGAAAAGCAATGAAAACAGTTCTCTACATACCGAAATTATTGTTGAACTCAAATCCATGTTAGATAGGGAAAATAAATTTGTTAAGTCATTTAGAGATTTCAAGGACAAGTTTCCCAAAGATGGTGTTATCGAAATGAAATTACTCTTTATTGGGAGAAGAGGCACAGATGCAAGAATGCATAATCTACCTGAAGCCAATGAACTTATTGTTGGTGATTTTGAAAAACATATGGGTGATAGGGATATTATATTAGAAAGAAAATGTGGAAAATTGAAATATATGAATGAGTTACATCCATCTTACCTTACTCTACATTATCTATTATTATTTCCTCACGGTGAAGATAATTATAGGCATGATATACCTTTTGCTGACCATCGAAGATCGATAGGAAATGGAAGAAGTTATGTGAGCTAGATGGAGTTCTTCTCGCACCGATTGCATAAAAGGTTAATCGAGTCACCTACTATCCTCTCTTGCAAAAGGCTTACACAATAGTTCATAGTTGATAGATATACCATGATTAAATCTGCAAGATGATGGTATGTCAGAACCCATCAAAAAGTGTTGCGGAGTGAGATGTATAATGGATCGCTGATGTAGTAGTACGCAGTGAAACAAATGGTTGCAGCGTGGGTAATAGAGTTGATTTGCCAGCGACATTTACCGGTGGTGCACGGTATATGATTCAGAATTACCAAGATTTTATGGCAATTTTTCGATGGTCTAGATATTCAGATTTATTCATAACATTTACGTTCAATCCAAAATGGCCAGAGATTGTACGATTTGTCGAGAGAAGGATTCTTAAGACAGAAGATCATCCTGATATAGTTTCAAGAATATCCAAAATGAAGTTAGACGGCTTAATTAGAGATTTACGTGACAAGTAAATATTTGGAAATATATTTTATGGTGAGCATGTCAAAACATACATTTATTAGAATTATTTATTTCAAATAACTTTTATACATCATCAATTTATTGTTTATTAATGTGTTGTTCATTTTCAACTTTTCATCTTATGTAGTTATTTACAATGTGGAGTTTCAGAAGCAAGGTCTTTCTCATGCTCATATTCTTCTATTTCTATCAAAGAATGATAAATACCCGAATGCAACCAGTATTGATTGAATCATTTAACCGAGATTCCGGATGAAGAGGAAGATCCAAGGTATTATGCAATAGTTTCGGAGTTGATGATTCATGGTCCATGTAGGTATTTCAAAAAATCTTCTCCTTGCATGGTTGGTGAAAAATGCTCAAAACATTATCCAAAGAGGTTAGTTGAATCTACTACTGTTGACTATGATGGTTACCTGGTGTACAGACGTAGAAATACTGGTTGGACGGTAACAAAAAATGGTGTCCCCCTAAATAATAAGTGGGTTGTGCCGCACAATCGTTATTTGTTGCTAAAGTATGGCGTAAACATGAATGTTGAATGGTGTAATCAATCTAGGTCTATCATATATTTGTTCAAATATGTGAACAAGGGAAATGATAAGGTCACAACAACATTTTACCAAAGTGGTAACAATGATGGGCGGAAGCCAAAAATTGATGAGATCGACATATTTATGATTGTCGTTACATTTCTCCATGTGAAGCGGCTTGGAGAATCTTTGGCCCTGAAGTTCAGTATAAAAATCCTTTCATCCTACGTTTGAGTTTTCATCTTCCACGGGAGCAAAGAGTAATATATAATGATAATGACTCATTGGACGATGTGACGAAACGTCATTCAACACTTCATACAATATTTCTGGGTTGGTTTGAAGCTAACAAGAAATATCCTGAAGCTCGAAATTTGTTATATACTGAGTTTCCTCAGTATTTTGTTTGGAACTCAAAAGAAATGAGTGGACCCCTAGGAAACAAAGATTGCAAATTGCTCGGTTATATTATGTTCCCTTAGGTTCTAGTGATAACTATTATGCTCGGTGCCTCCTCAATGTTGTTCGAGGAGCACAATGTCACGATGATTTAAAAAATGAACGAAAAGTAACATGATACATATCGTGATGCGTGTTACTCGATTGAGCCACTGTATGATGATAGGGAATATATTGATGGCATCGAAGAAGCAAGTTATTGGGCATCTGTACATTCTATTAGGTCCTTATTCATGATATTACTTGTGTCCAAATGTATATCTCGATCGAAAAAAGTTTGGGAAAAATGTTGGAAATATTTATCAGATGACATTTTATACAAACAACAAAACTTGAGAAATAACAAAGGTATTAATTAATAATTTTCAATTATATCCATAGTTTTTCTATAGTATTTTCTATATATTTTTTCATAAAAATTAGTGAAAGTACAATTATTTTATAAAAAATTGTATAGATTTGATAATGAGTGATGCTGAAATTCAAAACCTTGCTTTACTAGAAGTGGACGAGTTGTTGTAGAGCATAGGGAAGAGCTTAAAGGATTTTTCTCCAATGCTAATTCTAACTGAAGTCGACTCTAATATTTCTTTCAATAGATTTATTGTTGAGGAATTGGACTATGATCGTGATGCCCTCATTGATGAACACATTAAATTATTTCAAAATTTGAATAAAGGTAAAAAACATGTGTATGTCGATGTCATGAAATCCGTTTCTTCAACAAAGGGGGGCTTATTCTTTGTTTATAGATATGGAGGAACTGAAAGAACTTTTATTTAGAGGACTCTTTCTGCAGCCATAAGATCTAACGATGAGATTGTATTAAATGTCGCATCTAGCGGCATACCTTCTCTTCTTCTTCCAAAAGGAAGAATTGGTCATTCTAGGTTTAAAGTTCCATTCGATCTCCATGAAGAATCATCGTGTGAGATTTGACCCCCCTTGCAGAATTAATGGTGCATACACAACTGATAATTTGGGATGAAGCTTCGATGATGCATAGACATTGTTTTGAAGCTTTAGATAAAACATTGAAAGATATTATGGGATTCAAGAATCCAAAGGCTATAGATATTCCATTCGGAGGTAAAACTGTTGTACTTGGTGGAGATTTTCGTCAAACTCTTCCGGTGATTCCTAAAGGTACTAGGCCAGACATAGTACATGCAACCATCAATTCTTTCCACTTATGGAGACATTATAAGGTTCTAAGATTGACAAAGAATATGAGGCTTCAAAATCTCAACTCAGACCCCAATTCGATTGAATTGAAAGAGTTTTCTCAATGGATAAATAGCACTTTAGATGGGATAGTTGAATGGCATCGTTGAAATCGACATCTCAGAGGATTTATTGTTATTAGATGATGGTGACACTATTGCATCAATTGTGGTCAGCACTTATCTACATTTCAGAAAGAATGCTGAATGTTATGTTTATTTGGAGGATCGAGCTATTCTTGCACCAACACTTGATGTATTCGATTTAATCAATGAATATATGACTCCATTGAATGAAGGGGAATGTAAGTTATATTTAAGCTCAGATAGTGCGTGCAAATCTGATACAAATGTTGACATTTTACAAGATGTCCACTTACCTGAGTTTCTAAATACAATCAAGTGTTCTAGGTTGCCGAATCATGAGCTACGATTGAAATTTGGTTTTCCAATCATATTGTTGAGAAATATTGATCATTCACTTGGTTTGTGCAATGGAACTAGACTGGTAGTTAAGAGTTTGAGTGATCATGTTTTAGAGGCAACAATTCTCTAAGGAAGTAACGCGGGTGAATTAGTACTCATCCCACAAATGACCGTAACACCATCGGATCCTAGGTTGTCTTTTAAGTTTCAACGAAGGCAATTTCCAGTTATTCTATCATATGCAATGACAATTAATAAAAGTCAAGGCAAATCTCTATCCCACGTTGAACTTTTCTTGAAAAAAAACTGTTTTCAGTCATGGTCAATTGTATGTTGCAATATCAAGGGTGATCAATCGAAAAGGTTTAAAATATTTGATTTGCGATGATGAAAATACACGTAAAGAAAAACTACGAACATTGTGTACAATGAAGTATTTCATAATTTGTAAACTATAAATTCCTAATTAAAGTTTTATTAACCATATTCTACATAATGTTTAATTCTTCAATTTATTATTTTAACATTTACCTTATTCTACTTTGGTCTAAATTAGTTTAACCACTTATTTATTATATTATCAATATAAAAATAATATTAAAAATTTGATAAATTAAACTTTCAAATTATTCACCCATGCAACGCATGGGTGTAATACTAGTTTAGTCATAAATGACAGCAAATT
>BMAC01000114.1:758137-831070 GCA_014905375.1 Phtheirospermum japonicum
CCAATTTACAACAATCCCCCACATGAGTGAGAAACTCCAAAAAACGACATGCATGAATGCAAATACATAGCTCAGTCCTTAAGAGACAATAGAGAATAGGGATAGGTGGCTTGTGGCCTTGAACCCTCCTTAGTTAATACTACCGAGCATACCGGCGGATTAGTGAACATAATTCTTGAACTATTCCCCTTTGTGTATACTAAACAATAGTACCAACCCACTAAGGTCTCAATATTCTTATTAATTCTAATTAAATGGTACAGCGATAATTCATGTTAATGAATTGTATAGGATTATTCTACGTGTCGTGTAGATAATCGTAGCATTTTGAATTTCTCAAATCCATTTATTGGTGAGTGAGAAATGATGCTTGGAAGTTGAACGGTTTGCTTTAATGCTTTATCGGTTATCCCACATTGAATGTTAGTCAATGTGGAAGATAGTTTAAAAATGATTACATTTTTTTAATGTACATCGAGTGGGCCAAAGAGTGTTGTGGGCTTTGTGTAAACGAAGTTCACGCGGGCTCTTGAACTTGGGTTCGCCAGTCCGCCTTCGGCGTAGCCGAGCGGATCCGAGCCCGGTCCCGGACCTCGGACCTCGGTCCTCGGTCCTCGGCTCTGGGCCTTGGGTCTTGGGCAATTGGTCCTTATTGGGTGGTCCGATTGAGTTGGTCCGTATCGGGTTCTGGCTCAGTTCATTTTTGAACCTTCACGCACCTGACCGTTACGTAACGGCTGGCTCTTGACCAGTCAGACGGTTTCAACTTTTGAAATTCAAACAGCAGACGTATCTGCACGCTGAACTCGTCCAGGTTCATGTCAGATAAAACTGACTGTTTGAACGCCATTAAGGTCGTCTTAATTGGCAGCTGCCTGTAACCCTAATCTGAACCCCTATATAAGGGTGAGACTCCTGCATTCTCCAGCCACTTTTTCCATACGCATATACACCTGAACATTTGGAACAACAAACATACACATATTCTGCATTTCATTTACAAGGCTCAGTTCATCTTCTTTCAGTTCGCCGGAACCCTGATACTCACGGTGCTGTGATATCACGGGACGAAGTCGTTTTATCTTTGGAGACGAATAGCCAAAACCGAAGGGCACTACCGGGGCTATTTCGTCTTGCGGACAGAGTGCATACTCGACTCGACAATATTTATTTTCTGTTTTATATATTTCTTTTTCCAGTTTTGTGCTCGAATATTTGTAACTATTCCAATATTTTTTTCGTAAACAACTCCCAACATTAATTAACAGCATGCCTAGAGAATGAACATAATTCGTCTAGCAATTTTATACTAGCATAATACCGTGTGAACACATGGGTATAGAATATGTATACACATACATATTACAATATTGAGCGTATTAAGAATAAATAAATTTTAGGAAAAATAAATAATAATAATTAAAAACATATTATTTAATTTACACAACACAAATTTTTTTTATAAAGTACATTATTTACTATATTTACATATCTAACGTTAAAGTTTTTTCAATCATTTTCTACTTTTACTATTGACTTTACAATATAAAACTGAACATTACTAAAAACTGATGACACATACATAATTGAGTTTTTATCTGTTGTATAATAAAAAATCTTTTTAATACTATACCAAAAAATATTGCAAAAAGATAATTATTTTATTGTGAGAAACAAAAATAAATAGAGAATAATATAGACTTTTTTCTAAAACTATATTATTTGAAATTTTTTAATAAAAAATAAAGAAAATGATATGTTAGATTTGATAAAATATGACAAGTTTTATTCAAAATAAAATTATATTTTTCAAATAATAAAGAAAACTCCACATATTTCAAATAAGTTAAAAATGAACAAAATCGAAGACATAGAGTATCTCCAAATGTGTAATATCATATTAGAATATAATTTGAGACCCATTTAAATAATCCCAAGGTTCTCAAATATATCATGCATTTTCATCTTGTAAATAATATCAACAAAGTAAATAAATATATGTTCCACCTTCAAACTAGGTAACATGTGAAATCAGAAATCAGTATGTGATAAAAACTAAAATAAGCACTATAATCTGATGGGGAATATAACTGGAACAAATGCAGAATGAAAAATTGATTTACGGACTATTATGAATTCTAAAAAAAATAAAGGTCAATTTCATCTGAACCATTATTTGACATTTATGGAATAAACCCTAAATTACACAGAACAATCGTGCATTTTCAAGGACTTAGAATATCTTGTTAAAACAAAAAACCACATGCACAAATAGACTGAAAAAAAAATCAACAAAAAAACTCGAAGTTTATTTCATATATAATTCATGAAATAAAAAAAATAAAATACATATAATGAGGAAGAGTAACATTTGCATCTTTGAAAGGTTCAACAATCACCACAACTCATTTTCGGTAGCTTATAAATCTCCACTTGACATCTCAATTCAATCATACACATAAATCGATCATGGATCAAAAATTATAATTAGAAATAAAAACCAACGTTCATTTGTCGAATCATTTTTTTGGGACATTTAAGAATGACGAAAAAAATGATAAGGATAAACTAAAAGTATTTTTGGAAATATTTTAAGAAGGATAATGATATAAAATAAAAAGAAAGAGGTTATTATGGATAAAAACAAGTGTTTTAAAATACATATCGAGCAATGCGTTGCGTTTTGATCTCAATATCGTGTAGCGTAAATATCATTGTATATTACGTGAGCTATTTGAACACGTTATTTTAATATTTAAAGTAATCACATATTTTTTGTGAGTTATTTTTAATATAAATATAATTACTTTTTTTCAAAAAATATAACTTAATATATAATCTCAACAAACAAAGTATAAGGTCCAACAATATCAAACAAAAAATTACAATTCATAAAATACAATAGAAAACAACAAATAAAGTAGAAATTTTTGATAGTATATAATAAAATCTTAAAGTTTTGTAACAATATCTAGGAAGTTAAACTGATTAATACCCAAAAAATTACAATTCCTAAAATACAATAGAAAACGCAAATAAAATAGAAATCTATGATAATGTATAATAAAATCTTATATTTTGTAAGAATATCTAGGAACATATAGTTAAATTGATCAGCACAAAAAAAATTACAATTCATAAAATACAATAGAAAAATTATAATTCATAAAATACAATAGAAAACAACAAATAAAATAGAAATCTATAATAGTGTATAGTAAAATCTTAAAATTTTGTAAAAATCTAGGAACATGTAGTTAAATTGATCAGCATTGTCTATCATGTAGATCAAGTAATATAAATTAAAAAAATTGGTATAAAAATTAGTAAAAAAATAATATTTTTATTTAATATTTAATATGAAAATACTGGTAAATTACATAATATAAATCAAAAAATTATTTCAATTAAATTTTTAGAGAGAAACACAAGTCAATTTTGGGTGGGTGCCATCCGCATAGACTCAACACAAAACAGAAAACAGGAGAAAAAAATAGCACGTGTACAGGACATAAACAATTAACAAATAATAATCCCTGCAGACACGTACACAGACAAAAAATATAGCGTAAACAAATCTTTGAAGTGTACTTTGAATTAGTATAATAGAGTGGATTTATGCAGATTTTTTTTTTCTTTTTTAGTATTTTCGATTTTACCTCAGTAATCTTTGAATTTATTTATAATACTACAATTACATTTATTAAATCCTAAATGTTCAGATAACTTTTTTTTTTTGTTTATATTCAAATTATTAATTAACAAGTTCAAATTTAATTATGAAATTTAATATTCATTTAATATTTTATTCAAGATTTATCTTATGTTATATTTTATATTTTTCAGTTTCGTTTATTATTATATAACATCAACTTTTGACCATATGACTTAAGTTTTGTTGACATCCCTCAATTTATTTAGTAATTCTTTTGTAATTATTAGGGTTTCTACTTTTTGTAGATAATACAAGTTCTTATATTATTTGATTTGCAAAATAGTTAAAGTGACACCTTAGTTGGTTACATACATAACTGACTGAGCAATTTGGTGATTCTATGTACAAATAAGTTATAAGTTTCTCAATAGTTACGATCAAATATTTTACATTACTATGTACAAATTCAATTTAAGTTATTAAGATCAAATCAATTCAAAAAATGTTGTATTCTCAACTATTGTCGTATTGTACTTGTGTTTATTAGTTTTATTAATTACTATTAAATAACTATATATATATGTATATATTAAATTCATTAAATATTTTTTATTTACATACTTAAAAAAACTCAAAAAATATCATATTACTATATCTTATTGTACCGATGTCTAATAACCGTTTATTAATTATTATTAAATAATTTTGTATTTTCATATTTAAATTAATTTTGTTAATAAATTTTATTTACATACTTAAAATATCTTTCAAATAACTCGCAATTTACTTATTTAGTTAATTGAAACTATATAAAAAAATTATTTTAACTTGTATCATAAATATAACTCATTTAGATTATTTCATAATCGATTTTTTATTTTTTATTATGCAATTAAGTTTATCTTATATATAATTTGTCTTTTTAATTGATATAAATTATTTAGATTTTAGTTCTTTATAATTATATATGAATTATTTATATTTTCGTATTAGGAAAAATCATAATAGGAATTATAGAAGCTAAATGTACCATGTTATAATTAATAATTAAACACTTGTACAATACTACACATATCAAGAGTATGACACTTTTTGACAAATTTAGAATGGACTAATATTTTCAGATGAATTATTATATTGTAAAATGATCTATCTAATAGTGAGTATTGTACGACAATTATATGCCTTTTCAATTATAAAAAAGTGTATCACTCATGCTTATGTGATGCACATATATTAAAATATTTATAATATCTAAAAATCAAATTAATATAACTTAATTATTTGTTGAAAGTTGAAACTAACGTATTATTTTGTCGCCTATTTACTTTCTTTATCTGAAAATTAGGTATATTGTTATTATAATTATTATAGTTGTTATATAATAATAATTTTCCAAATATGCGTGAACTATATTTATTATTATATGTGTTTGTTAATAACCTTTATTTTCTACCTATTTTATATTACTTGTAATACACACACACACACACATTTAAGGTTCACGTATTACACGGATACTTGAGAAATAATCGACTAGTTGGATAAATTGAACTAATTGTACTATTAAATTATAAAATTATTCACTTTAAATTATAAAAAACCTTTGTGTAAACTATATCAGGTATTTTATTTACAATGATACCATTCTCTTCATATCAACGGATTTGATACTTTCCACCTCTTAACTCTCAATATTGCGACATAAATATTACACTGAAGTTATAAAATGATATTTTTTAAAACTTTATGATAGATATAAAAAATAAAATCTAGACATACGGGTAATTAAAAAAAGTGACATCTTATCTTCTTGATTTTTATATTACAAATCTAATACACATATTGTAGCAGCATTTTGTATCAATATCATTATTATATTGACATATTGTATTAGTTGCCTACTATTCAACATATTATATGTTGTATCATGTGCGGCGTGTGGTAGTCTATGTCAAACGAAATTCATTTACATGTTTAGATTACATTGCATATTTCAATGGTATTTTAATAAATAGATAATTTATTATGAACTAAACATTAGCAAAAAGATTTATAGAATATGTGACAACCCTGGATTTACACGATATTTATAAAAAATAAGTAAAATTAATTAAGAATAACAAGCATTCAAAATTAAAAAAAGAATGCACACAATTTGTAGCATTATTTATTCTATATATAATTACACTGTTTTTAGCAACAAATAACTTTTGAGGTCTTTTACCCGTACGATACACAAATATAGTTAGGAACTTTTTTTATAGTTTCAGTTTGAGGAAAAAATGGTTAATATATATCTAAAAGTTGAAAAATCACATTTTTTTATAACTTATAAGCTAAAATTTAATAAGACATTATTCCTACAATATAGATCTAAAATTTGAGAAAATCATAAAAATATAAATTTTATATTATTTTTATAAATCTAATTACTTTTTCCTTTTTAAATTTATAAAATAATTTGTAGAAGTTAATCACACTTTTATATATTCTTGTCTAATTTAAGATTATTTTGAGATTTATTTTAGTATATTTAACATTTCGATTATGTTTTTTATTTTTCAACATATTAAGTAATTATTCATGATTAAGTAGTTTTAAATATGTTTGTCTAACACGGGATTGATTGGGAAAAGTTTAGAGATTGACACACGAAAAAAGCATGCATGTATAATTTATCAAAATATTTGGTTAACGAAAAATAAAGAAACCCTGACAAAGTTAATTTATCAAGTTAATACGATGGTAGTCGACTTTTGATATGTAGTTAATATAAAGTAACTATTAGTGAGCTAAATTCATATGTAATTACTCATTTAATATATTGATAAAAATATGCTAATATTTCTACTTTGATAGTATTGGTTGGTTAAAAGTTAAATATATGTGCAAATTATAAATATGTTTATAAATTAATATATATATTAAAGTAGTCATTTAAATAATAAGTTTCTTTTCAACAATCTTTATCATGGGCAAAGTTAATAGTTTAATTTATGTCAACTATTAAACTCTTTGATTTGGGTTCGATGATCTCCAAATCTCGTGCACACCCCAGTGTCACTATATTGATAGTAGACAAAGTTAAATTATATTTGTACTTTTAATTTGAGCAAATGTCTTTTGCATGGTATTATATATAACAAAGACTATATATAATTTCTTTTACTAAGAGATGACTCTTAGTTCATATATATAATATAATGAATTATTGTTTACTTATTAGTTGAATTTCTACCATTCTTGCCCCGAATTTATGATAATATATAAAAAAATATTCGACTTTGTGGACCGTATTCACACCAAATCGAATCGTCTCAATAGCTTTGAATCTTGTATATTTGCCCGGAATTTATGATACTATATATATAAAAAATTCGACTTTGTGGATCGTACTACACCAAATCGAACCGTCTCAATAACTTTGAATCTTCATGTAATTGTTTCGCCAAAAGAAATAATCTCTAAGATGACAGTTCAGTACATATCAGAAGATTTGCAAATTTTCGAACCGTGCATACCCCTAATGGTAGCATGATAAATTATTTTGAAACGTAATATCATTTCATCACATATTCAAGTACTCCTTATTAATTGAAAATTGTAATTATAGTTTAGTATCTGTAAATTACGTGTTTAATATAGTGATTGAAATTATTTGTATATTGTATGTTATTTTAAATACTTAATAAAGATTTTTGATTTTGTAAATAATATCCTTTTAATTTATTTTTATTTACATTTGGATCTATTTTTAAAACTAAGATTTTGATTTCTTAAGTTTTATTTATAAAAAGAAAACAAATCGACAGCTATATTTCAAGTTATTGTTAAGTTCATATCTCCTACCCAGTAAAATATTTCCAATATTGATTATTATTATTATTATTATTATTATTATTATTATTATTATTATTATTATTATTATTATAAAAGTATGTAATATATGTTTTCTATTTTTTGTTCTTACAAAAAAATAAAAATAAAAATATGGGTCTCAATTCTCAAAGTACGTAATAATTTTAAAACATGACTAAATTGATCTTTAAGAGGATTTATTTAAAAATGAGTAATTCTAAATGAGCATTTTTACAGTTTTTATGATAATTTTGTACATAATAAGATTGTTGGTGAAATATGTAGTGATTTTTGGTTTAGGGCTTTTTGAACAAGCTGCAAACATTAATGAAGAGAGAGAAAGAGAGAGAAAGTAGCACTTTAAATTTAAATTTCAAGTATAAATGTTCAATAAATGGTAATTTTGACAAAACACATTTGATTTTGATAATATTACAAAATCGTCCTTATTGATCTGAATCAATTTGATCCTCAAATTTATTGAAAAAAAAATAATGAATAGAAATGTAAAAATAAATTGAATCAATAATATTATATTGTCATTTAATTCTATATAGATATTTGAGCCTAAAAAATTGCAACAGAACTTGATTTAATTAGTAGTTGCTTTAAATAAACTTTTAAACCAAACAAAAACTCAAGCTCAATATTTTCATTTTTTATTTAATTTTACTCGATGACATAGCCTTAATTGAGCTTCAATTTTTTTCTTTACTATATCAATAAACTAAGCTCAAATCAAAGTATGGCAGCTTAATTTTCGTTTTCAACTTAAAGAAACATGTAACTAGCTACAAGTTTCTTTTGATAACACATCTCATCTCATGCTCTCACATCTCATGTTCTCTCAATCTCCTATTCTCTTATTTTATAAACCTCACTTCTCTCTTTATCATGGAGCTCATGGATTATGGATTTATGAATTTTATGGCGAGCTCTCCTCTTGGAGATCTCTTTTACGAGAAGCGAACTCTTATACAAGTGACGAGAACCTTAGATTGGGAACACGTCTCTTGTCTTTTGGGAACACGCATCTGAACACGTCTCTTATTTCTTGTAGATACAAAGAGGATACAGGCTCATTTTCTACTCTACATTGATTTTATCTCATATATTAAGCTATCGTGCGCTATTGAGCTCTCACACATCTCTCTCGAACACTATCTGACTGAGCGTCGGAGGGCCTACGCCGGGGCCGCCCGACTTGTGTTCTGTTTTGCAGGTTATATAGGTCGCCAGGAGACTTTTGGAGTTCTATCAGGTCGCCAAGAGATTACTGGAGGTCTGTCAAGTCGCTGATTTTATATTTGAGGTCAGTACCCCCTATTTTTGAAGGGTCAATCTTTTTGGTCGCATCAATCCCCTAAATATAAAACTCCAGTACAATTGAGCAATCAATCATAATATGTTCGGAATGAACCGCATTAATCATTTTTAGTTTTCTTTTAATTTATTTATTTAATGAATGGACCAAGTAGTCATTTTTAGCGGAGTACAATTTATGCATGTTCGGCAGTTGATGGTTCATATGGCCCGTTTAGTTTAGTTTCATTAGGGGTGAACATAAATTTTATATAATAGTCTGAACCACTTGTATCGTGGTGTTTACATTGATTTTTATTAAAATTGTGATTAAAATATATTGGATGAAGTAAACCGCATTGTATTCATATAATTTTAATATTTAAATTTGATGCGACAAAAAAGATTGGTGCTTCAGGAATAGGGGGTACTATTTTGCATGTAATTGTGGTCTTTTTATCGTATTTTTAATTAGATTTTAGTGTTATTTATAGTGGTTTTGAGTCGAGGTTCTTTAGGTTATTAGGTTGTTTTCTTAATTTATTGTTTTGAACCTTATGTGTGCGTCGAGGGTGAGGTTTGTATGATTCTTGAGTTTTTATGTTCAAAATTCCTATTTTATGGGTGAAAGAATGGCTCGCTTGAGATTGGTCGTTGTTTTGAGAAGATAAAGTTCGATTGGATGGACGGGTCTTGAAGTTAGAAGCATTAAAGAAGCGAAAATAGGTGAATTAATGAATTAATTCCGTGCCAGGATGCGCCAAGACGTGCCTAAATTTGCGCCACGAACTAGCTCCAAAACGCCAAAATATTCTGAAATGGTCGCCAAGACTCGCCAACCGGACCTTGGCGCAAGCTGACACGCGCCAAGTCAAGCCATCCCCGTACAGCGCTATACGCCCGCGGGCGGAAGCGCACATCAGTGTCAACCCCCGCGCGCAGCGCCCAGGCTCCTGCCGACGCTTGCCGAAGCCGATCACCAGCTCGCGCGCACGCCTCGCTAACCCGCCCGCCCGCCTCCACTCGCTAAACTGCGCACCGCCCAGCGTCTTGCCAGGCGACGCCAACCTTCACGCCAGGCAGCACCGCACAAACCTTCACGCCAGCTCAAGCCAGTGCGCGCCTACGCTCGTCACCCGCCTAGCAAGCGCGCCAAGCTGCCGCCCCAGTGGCCACGCGCCTCGCCCAACCACCCGAGCCACCTTCGAGCCAAATCACGCCAAACATCAAGCCAAGTGCATATCAAAGACGTTCCGGGTTAACTTTGGTCAAACCTGGGAAATCTAAGCTTTTAAGGCCTATTTGACCAATTTTCCTCATTCAAACCTAGTATAAATAGATAGATCTCTCATTATCTCAAAAAAAAAAAAAAAACAAAAAAAAAAACAATTCTCCTCCCAACTCATGCATGGGTTTGGATCTAATTTCTCTCTCTAGTTCTTAGATTCTAATTTCAAGCTTTTCCTTGGGTTTGTAAGCTCAAGAAGAATTCAAGTCATCACTTGGATTTTATTTTGGATTGTAATTTCATTAAAGTTTGTGTTTCTCTTTCTTAATTCAAGTAAGTTCTCCTTATTCTTCTTCCTTGTTCTTCAATTTCAACTTTGTTCTTCAATTTATGCATTTTGCCTTAGCTCTTAGATTTATTGTTAGATTTGTGATTTGGTTTATGGAATCTAGGTGAGTGACACACCTTGATCATAGATCAGGTCCTTGATCGTTTTTATTTCAAGTATTTCCTATGCTTTATCTTAGTTTTTATTTTCATGTATGGTTTTATGTTGAATCATAGATCTACTCTTTGTTTCTAGTTATTTTTCAAAAAGTTTTTAACTTTCACATCAACTTTTATTGCTCTTTCCATTGGTGCTTTCGATTTTTGTAGATCTGCATTATTTAAATTTCATGATCATGCATGCATAGTTGTACCTTAGGTTTCATGCTTGTACTTTATTGTTTCTTTGATTCTTATTATTTATTTTGATTATTGCTAGAAATTTCAATATGGCATACGCACGAGGCATCCGAAATACTTGCTTTTACTTCCTTTGCTTGCTTTAATTTCATTTATTTTCACTTGCATTTACTTTACGTTTTTCATTTTTCTTTTAGTTAAAAACCCATTGATTCATATAATCGCTCGAATTCCAATAATACCAAGCCACACAAACCTCTTATTTTTAGCTAAAAGAAACTAAAAGAAAAACGAAGACCTCAAATATGAAATCAATGACCTCACAAACCTCCAGAAATCTCCTAGCGACCTGATAGAACTCAAAAAGGCTCCTGGCAACCTGTATAACCTGCAAAACAGAACCCAAGCTGGGCCGCCCTGGCGTAGGCCCTCTGACGCTCAAGTCAGATAGTGTTCGAAAGAGATGTGCGAGAGCTCGATAGCGCGCAAGAGCTTAAAATATAAAATAAAATCAATATAGGGTAAAAAGTGAGGCCTGTGTTCTCTTTGTGTCGACAAGAGACAAGAGATAAGAGACGTCTTTAGAGACGTTTTCAGTGACGTGCTCCCAAAAGGCAAGAGACGTGTTCCCAATCTAGGGTCCTCGTCACCTGTATAAGAGCTCGCTTCTCCTAAAGGAGATCTCCTAGAGGAGAGCTCGCCATAAAATCCGTAAATTCATAATCCATAATCCATGATCCATGATAGAGATGAGAGAGTTATTCCGTGTGAAGAGAGAATAACATGGGCTCCATGATAGAGAAAGGGGTGGAGTTATGAAATAAGAGCATAGGGGTTTGAAAGATCATGAGATGTGAGAGCATTAGATGAAATATGTGATCATGAGAGATCATAAGCTTTAGGGCCTCAGAGATGAGCATCAGAGCATAAGAGCGTAAGATTTGAGAGCATGAGAGGTTGTAGAAGTTATCAAGTTTGTGAAATAAGTGCCTGAACACCCTATTTATAAGATTATTGAGACTTGTCCACCAATCAATATGATTCCTTCATAAGGTGGGATTAAATCTCCTAATTATACTAAATATCCATAATAAGGAAATACTCCCATATTAGTATTTTTAGTTTCCATAATTCCATAATAACCATAAAACCTTATTAAATGTTGGCGTCCTACCGGGACCTAGAATCTTCCACCACTTCCGTTACTTTCTTAACATATATAATCAAGGCAACTTTTGATGTCGTATCAGTTAGTCACCCATATTCCAGTTGATTGAAGTACGAAATCAGGTAGAATATAAAAAAGAATGATTTCAATTATCCAACCAAAATAGGTCGGCCAAAAAGTCATTCCATACCATAAGCTATGTAAGCCCAATAGGGCCCAAGATAGTGTTAACTAAGAAGACCAGCTTTCAATACCGAGCTACCACTCACTGCTGAGCTGGTTTAGTAGTACTTATATCATTAGAGCTCATCACCTTACATAAGAGCTCGCCACTCCTATGTACGAGGTCGCTGCCCTCAAATACAACTCGCCCACCTACCATAAGGATTGGACCTTCTAGGAAATGAAGTCGTTTATCAAATACACATAATTACATGCATGTTGCTGACGTGAATATTTGTCATCTCATAACCATAAGAACCATAAAAACTATTGCTGGCCTGAATAAGCGTGGGCCCATAAAAACCATAAGAACACGCATATATCTGAATTATGTAGCTATGGATCAATCATCAACCTGAAATAGGTCGATCAAACCTTCAATCATAAAAATGTCTATTTAAGCAATGCTTAGCATTACACCCTTGCACGAAGATTTGGTAGGTCGACAAGTCTTCGGAGTAAACGATGTCGGCATGGTGCGACATCATACGAGACAAGGGATAGTGACACACATTTAGAGGTTTCTAGGCATTTGTGTCGAGAGATTGCATTGTATGTGCCTTTGTTTTATTTTGTAAGAAGTTAGACATTGAAAAACTGAGGAGGCACTAGTCATGAGAATGGATCACGGGTCAATCTAGGTGTCTTAATCGACCTAGGAATGGGTCGACCTAGTTCGTACGCAAGCTTGATATTGCATGCAGATCAAAGGTGGGTAGTTAAGGACTATGTTGGAGATGCTTGATGATTTGGGCAACCAGTTACGAGCTAGACTTGGTGAAGTGCGAAAGGGGCTGGGCACTTGTACACATTCCAGCTGTTTCACTAAGTAGTGATGGGGGGTCATGCGAGTCAGCATATGTTGGTTAGAAAGGCAGGTTTACGAAGCAAGGTGGTTGTTAAGTTCAAACGCATGAAACTAACATTGAGCGAGCTGACTTGAGTAATTTGACGCCATTCCTCGTTGCGAGCATGCAGGTCTGGAGCGATTACATCCCTGTTTATATAAATAGGCAAGTAGCCTTAACAAGAAAAATAATGAGAGTGCAAGACTCAGATGCATAGCATATGGGGTTGAAGATGCGTCCCCGCAATATTGTGTGTGCGTGTGTTAAGTCTTCCGCTTCCGTAATTATGCATATGAAGAGCTGACGACTCAGGCAGAAAAGTAAACTCAATAGGTTTCCTTGACATAAGGAGATCTGGATGAAGCTCATTGCCAACTGGAGACTCGTGAAGAAGATCAGAACATTGCAAATAGTTAGCTATAAACCTTGAGGGATGAAAACACTAGACTGGGGGGTCGCTTGATGAAATTGGAAGACATGGTGCAGGAAAAGGAGAGACAACTGAAAGAAGTAGGTCGCATAACTCATCAGCAGGGAGTTGCTGAAGGCCAAAATGAAGGGGAAACCGAGGGGTTGGCGAGGGAGAAATAGGTTAGTAAACATAGTAAACCAGAACTATATAAAACCACATATGACCAAGAAACCATCCAGTCCCCCTAGTTTAAATAATGAGAGCAGAATAATTTTAACCAGGTCGCATCAACATAATGAAAGTAAACCAGAGGTAACTAGTCCCCTAAGTTAATGCAACCAAGTAGTTCAACCAGGTTATCCTCAAAACTTTAAGTCCCCCCAAATACCTACAATGTGAGCAAAAACCGACCACAACATATATTCATAGCCTCTCCACAATATCAAATGAACCTACATTCCACCTAAGTTATAAAAATCATTTAGCTAGAATTGAATGCATAGAGCTCGTAAAGAGCCAGTAAATCAAATGCTCATATAGTAAAGGAAAACATGTAAGTCAAACAGGCCTCCCCCCTAACATCCCAGAATATGTAAGTCAAACATATCCAAGGATGTATGAAAACATGTAAATCAAACATCTTTTCACATAAAACCAAACCAATCACATAAGATCAAACAAGTCACATAAAACCAAATAATTCACATATGATCAAACAAATCACATAATATCAAACAAATCACATAATACTAAATAAATCACGTAAGACCAAAAAAATCCCACCAGACCAAGTAAACAAAATAAAATAGTATGTAAACCAAACATACTAAAAAACTGAGAGAAAACATGTAAATCAAATATGCTTCCTCCCAAGTGTCCTAGAATATGTAAACTAAACATACTAAAGGACGTGGTAAAACATATAAGTTAAACATGCTCTTCCACTAAACCACCCATTCCCATATCCATAGAAACCATCGTTGACACCTAATAAAAGTGTCGAGGCATTAACCATATAAAGGGAAGCTGACCTAATAAAAGCGTCGAGGCTTGATCATGTAAAAGGGAAGCCGACCTAATGAAAGTGTCAAGGCTTGACCATATAAGAGGGAAACCGACCTAATGAAAACTTCGAGGCTTGACCATAAAAATCATACTGGACCATAGAATTTAAAGATGATCTGTTCTATGAAATGAGGTCACATGAGGTCGCCGAGATCGTATCTAAGATCATAAGAGTAAAGGCGATGTCGCAGGCCAAGGCCGTTGCTGATAATAAAACTGAGGTCGCGTGCTGAGGTCGCCACATGAATAATGTGCTGTACGTGTCTACCTCCGCATATTATTTGATAGTTGGAAAAATAACATCGACAGTCTCAGGCATGAACAAGGTTTCTTGTTGGGAGATTGCTAACGTAAGTGATCAAGTTGCATTGATGGATAAGAGGTTGGGTGAGATCAACCTCAAAATCTGAGAGTTGTGCAATTGGGCCGCATGAAAACCTTAATACGAGGCGTGACGCAAGAGGTATGCGAGGTGGGTCGAGGCCATTAAAAGATAGGGCCGACAAGTGAAGCGCTTATGTCAGTCTGTGGACCGAGTTGTGCAATGGGATGGCTTGCTTTTGGAGGGTCAAAAATCTCGGTGTGTAGCACCATCAGCCCGGTGCCCGAAGGTTCGAGATAATTAAGGTAGATGAAAGAGATATAAACCCTTCCTTTACGAGATTTAAACTAGCGTACCTGATACGTAGTCATATTGATGCCATTGGAAAATTCACCTCTCCTCGAATATCCAACTGTGCGACCTCTTTTTTTTTTCAGGTAGCAAAATCTCACGATCACCTTTCTGTGGATATTTGGACACGCGACCTAATATTCGTGACCTCCTCGCGTTTAGTTGATCATCTCCGAGTTAGATGTCGGACAACTCATAAATTAACCCTGCACAATCAAAGTTAATACGAACTAAACAGGTAGACCTGCACTCAATCTGTTAGTATACAATCATAAAAATAATCGATAAGTAGGATGCGAGCATCGCAACCCTTACTTAACCTTTCAGGCCCAAATAATCCTCCATGAACCTGTACATCAAAACTCATATAATTGCTCCAGTCTATGAGATGAGCTGGAGGCAGGCTAATTTTCAAAACCATTGTTATGAAAAGTTTAGTTCATTCCCCTGACAAATTTTATTATTCTGGGCATTTATCCGAAAGTTATAATTGAATCAAAAAATTATCTTAAATATTGGCGGTCCTGTTGCGTTTGGTTCACACGTGACCTTACCGCTATAGGGCAACAAAATGAATCAACCCTCCAACATCAATACAAAATAAAGCCAATTAGAATTTAAATAAGTCCCTTCTGTCAATTAAACCCTATAGGATCACATAACCGCACTCATATCCCCATTAAGCCATATCGAATCAAATAAATCATACTCATATCCCTATTAAGCCATATCGAATCAAATAAATCATACTAGAATTCTCCCTGTGTGATTAATCCCCCATCATGCATTCTATCTTACGCATGAAAGAATCAAAAGACCAATCTATCAAAATTCATGCATGATTATTACCCCATGAACCATTATGAATTGCCACATAAGAGTTCTCAATTATGATAAATAAAAAATACCACCAATTTTAAGAGCTATAGAGAACTAGAACTTATCTTTGAGGGTTTCATGATTGAATAAGTTGTGTATTCTCACGTCTTTTTCTCAAGGACTCGATGTCCCTCTTTCCCACATACGACCTCACTTAATGCAACCAAAAATATTGGTGCTTCAAGAATAGGGGGTACTGAAATCAAATATGAAATCAGCGACCTAACAGACCTCCAGAAATCTCCTGGTAACATGATAGAACTTCAAAAGGCTTCTGGCGACCTCTATAACCTACAAAATAGAACCCAAGCCGGGTAGCCTCGGTGTAGGCCCTCCGACGCTCAAGTCAGAGTGTTTGAGAGAGATGTGTGAGAGCTCGATAGCGCGCAAGAGCTTAAAATATAAGATAAAACCAATGTAGGGTAAAAAGTGAGGCAAGTGTCCTCTTTGTGTCGACAAGAGACAAGAGATAAGAGACGTGTAGACGTGTTTAGTGACGTGTTCCCAAAATACAAGAGACGTGTTCCCAATCTAGGGTCCTCGTCACCTGTATAAGAGCTCGCTTCTCCTAAAGAAGATCTTCTAGAGGAGAGCTTGCTATAAAATCCATAAATTTGTAATCCATAATCCATGATCCATGATAGAGATGAGAGAGTTATTCCGTGTAAATAGAGAATAACATGGGCTCCATGATGGAGACAGGGGTGGAGTTATGAAATAAGAGCATAGGGGCCTGAGAGATCGTGAGATGTGAGAGCATAAGATGAAATGTGTGATTATGAGAGATCATAAGTTTTAGAGCCTCAGAGATGAGCATCAGAGCATAAGAGCGTAAGATTTGAGAGCATGAGAGGTTGTAGAAGTTATCAAGCTTGTGAAATAAGTGCCTGAACACCCTATTTATAAGATTATTGAGACGTGTCCACCAATCAATAAGATTCCTTCATAAGGTGGAATTAAATCTCCTAATTATACTCAATATCCATAATAAGGAAATACTCCCATATTAGGATTCTTAGTTTCTATAATTCCATAGTAACCATAAAACCTTATTACCATGTTGACTTCCTCCCGGGACCTAGAATCTTCCACCACTTTCGTTACTTTCTTACCACATATAATCAAGGCTATTTTTGATGTCGTATCAATATTTATTATTTTTCTTCTTTCATATATAGTTGAATGAATAGAAATGAATGCATTAAAAATAAACTATTTGGTAAATAAACAAACTTAGAATTCTAAGTAAAATGTATTTTACATTTTTTCTAAATAAAGAAATGTTGTAAATATATTATATTTGAGATCAAGGTAATATAAAACGTATCGTGATTTAAATGTAATTGAGTTAAAGATAGTTCAAAATGCACTTATTTGCAAAATCATCATTCCAAGAATAAAATTTTCTCAATATTTTATATCAATAAAAGATTGTGATAGGCATACACTCAATGAGAAAATAAATTAATTGAAACCGCTAAATCACACGAAACGGTTCAAAACTGCATATTTAATCTTATTCTAAAATCTCAACAAAATATAAATTTTAATTGAATCATAATCAACAATTCGGTTAAAATTAATTAAAAATAAAACCGTTCAAACCGCACCGTGCCCACCCCTAGTTTTGATGGCAAAAATTTCAAATTTGAACATTTTCAACAAGTTTTACCACTTTAAACTAACCTATTTTTCTCTTTGGTTTCTAAGAAACTTTAAGTTGACCTTCAAATGAAAAATTGAATGAATAATTTATCATTAGAATATAAAAATTAACTCCTTCTATTTATAGGTTCAAACAAACAAACAAAATAGGTCACACACACACACATTTCTCGAATCATTTTGTCGTTTCGAATTTAGAATACATTTAAGTCTTCTCGAGCATATATTGAGTTTTAGGTTTTAATTTTTAACATTATGATTTCTATTTACTATTACTCAAATCAATTAATGTGGCATATGGGTGTTGGATCATGTGCCTTGGTCTTTGAGTTTGAGGTTACATGATTTCGCTGCTTGATTTTTATAACAATTAGCATAACTCAAACAAGAACATAGGGCGAATCCCGATGCCGTCTTCTTTTTGAATCTTTGTTGTAGCCTTCTATTAACCAAAATTGATTGCTCTCATGCCTTCTTCCTTTTCATTTGTGCCTTTTGAGTTCTTATGAGTAATGACAAACACACTCTCATTATTTTCATGGAATTATTTCCCACTCAATTATCTCTTTGCAATTTTTCAAATAAAAAAATGACTCTTGCTAATGCATCGTTATTGAATAGATCAAGTACCATTTATGCTAGTTTTGATTGACCTTCTTTTTTGTGTGAACTTTCTTGCATTAAATACAAATTATAACAAGAAACTAATGCTGGTGCAACTGCTTTCCATAATATTTTTCGTGCTAATATGAAACAAGGAAAAGATAATAGTCCTGTTGAAGCTTTGATTTTCTGTAATGAATGTCGGATCTTACTTCTTGTGTTGTGTGCTTGTGTATTTTTTATTATTAGACAGTGTAAGTGTAATTATTTAATGCCATGGCATAATTCTGTCTTGGGGGATGAAATATCATACTAACATTTGCTTTTATCTTGTTTAAATGGGTCTTGAGCAATTTCTCTTAGTCTTATTTCCCATTTTACATTCTCTTCTCAAATTTGTGTTAACGTGTATAATTTGTGGAATTTGAATTTATTTTTCGTGTATTTGTAGGGAAGGAAGGGTAAGAAGAAGGCATATATTCTCGCGAAGGATAAAACTCATGTTTCTCAAGCTTATGCTTCTCAGAATTCAAGACAGTAGGTAGAATTGCGAATGAAGAAGAGGCATATATTGTCGCGAAGGATAAGAATTTGATGTTGGGTTTCTTTTATGAGCCTTCTCAAGGAAGGGTACTAAGTTTGTTTCTGAGGCTTCAACAAAAGTAGCTAAAGTTCCAAAAATAAATAAACAAGGTACTAAATTAGGCATTTCATTGTATGTTACTAAGAAACTAGAATTGTTTATTTTCTTTGATTTATTCTCTTATTTGGATATGATTAGGGTTTTCACCCTTGGTTTTGACAAGGAATGACAATGTGTACAAGGTATAAGTGCAAATAAATATATAGTAATGTGCAAACTAAGCTGCACTAATGTGCAGAATAAATATATTTGCTTGCAGTCAATGGGTTCAGGGGTTTAAGGTGTATATGCTAGCAGTGCAAATAAATGTATAGCAATGTGCAAAATAAGCTATACTAATGTGAAGGGGCTCATGGGTTTAGGGATTCTGTATATGCAGTGAAATAAATGTATAGTTTGTGTAAAATCTAGTATATTATTATACACATTGTATTAGCATTACATGTCCGGGAAAAATATAATTTTCCAATATGTATTATATTTTATAGTCCAGTTTTTATATGTCTTATTAAATGTATTTTTGGAGAAAGTAATTAAAGTAAACTATGATTTAATCTAATACACAGGTGCAATCATTAAGAAGATGAAGGCTGATGCCGTTGAATCGTAAAGAAAAGCAAACAAGGTGTGCCAAGGTGAAGGCTACAAAACAAGGTATGTTATTATTATTGCAGTGTAGTCTATATCTTATTTTTTTAATCTACTTATGACTAATGTACATTGAATTTTCAATAATTATATATATATATATATATATATATATATATATATATATATATATATATATATATATATATATATATATAGTTCTTATTTTATCACCTTTGTTAATCTCCTTTTTATTTTATTCTGTAATTGTGTTTTTAGAAGCGGATAGTGACTTTGAGAGCCCTTTACTGGCACGTGCTGATGGTACTTATGGTGGTAAGTTTGTCTTTCATTATAGGTTATCACCCGGACTCTTTTGTAAGAGTTTTGTCATCGTTGAATGAATGCCAGAAAGAAGATATTGCAGATAATTTATCAGTAACTCCAATACCAGTAAAGATGGGGTACTGGTTAGTTGAAGAATCTCAACCACCTCAATCGCAAAATAAAGTTATATGATGTGTCAAAGTTACACATCAAAGAATATGACGTGTCCACTACTTTTGGTATTCCCCTTGGAGAAATTTTAATCATCAATAAGAAGAAAAGGAAGCATTCAGAGCTCTACCAAGAGTGGAAGCATTTTCTTAGACAAGTCCATATGGGTCAATCTCAACAAACCGCGTCGCAAACATGAAGCAATATGTTGATGGTGGCGACTAGTTCAAGAGACATATTGTCATTTTGCTTGTTAACTGCTTGTTTGAAGCCCAGAGAAATGAGAAATTTCATAAATACTGCATCTTCTTGATGATCTATTAAAGTTAAGGAGATGAATTGGTGTGAGCATATGATCAAATGCTTGGTGAGGACAAAGATGTCTTTGGAGGATAGCGGGACATGACCTCTCCTGTCTTTAATGTCAGTGTTTTTAACACAAATGTATTAGTTTATTATTTTCCCACTATGCAATAAAAAACCTTTATTTTTTTTTCATATGTAGGTGTTTTATGTGTACAAAGTTTTGTTATCTATGCGCAATGTGAAAAGAAGCTTCCCAACTTTTAAAATATCGACTTATATGTTGCTGAAATAGAAAGAAGCTGCGGAGGAGAAAATCGGTACATTTTGGAGGGGTTTTGTGGATGAATAAATATAATACGAGGTGCCAAAAAATTCAGAAATGTTGGAGGTTCCTGAAAAAGAAATTTACAAGGAGTAGAAGTATAGAAATCCTGGAAACAAGGAGTCTGTAACAACGATTTTGCATATAAAGGCTAATGTGCATGTATGTATGAACTAATGTGCATGTGTTTCTGAACTAATGTGCATGTGTGTATGAACTAATGTGCAATTTATGGATGTATGTATGTGTTTCTGAACTAATGTGCAATTGACTCACTATTATGGCTAATGTACATGTGTGTCCAAATGTGTGCATTTATTACACTTTTAAATAAAAGTATTTGTGAAACATGTTTATATTGAGAAATTTGCTACAAGGACCAGGTTGCTTGTATCTACTGGTCTTGTAATACTAGAAATAATTTAAAGAGCCCCTCAAGTCTTATTAGAAGATAAGAATTTCATAAAGATGCAAAATGCGGCAAAATCACTCCTTGTCATTTCTCAAACACGAGAGTGTGTCAACCAAAGCCATGAGCGTGTTAACCAAACACAACAGGGCATCAATGAAGAATAAGAGCGCGTCGACAAAACACAAGTGGGCATTAATAAACTATAAGAGGGTATTAACAAAACACGAGAGGGCATTAACAATGAACAAGAGGGATGGCCCAATGCTTCACAATATTTTGATGATTGGAATTCTGAGGCAATCAGTGCTATTGACAAGGTTCTTGAAGCAATCACGAGGAGGGATGAGTTTTGAAATACCACTTCTGGTATGCTTAATTATAGCTTAAGCATCTCTGAAAATGATGAGGTTGATAATGAAATCCCCCGAGATTGTGTTAATCAAGCAAATGATGGTTGTCATTTTAAAAAAGTCCCTTCTGTGCCTGTTGGTGTACATCCTGGGGTTGCAGCCATTGATGTACAACTCGAGAACATTTCGCATCCCGATAATGCCACTATTGCATCTTTAGCTGCATAACTTGTTCAAGGTGTACAATCTGTTTAATTATGACGATCTAAGCGATTACCACTAGAAGATGAGCCGCCAGAAAGGAGAGAGGTTGCTAGAAAATTAAAACCATCATTCAATATTAGGGGGACATATATATTGGAAAAGTTGGATGGAAAATAGAAAATGGTGTCAAATTGGGTTTTAAAGAATGTCGATGCTAACTATTAAGTTTATTACTTTATATATTTTAATAGTGTTTATATGAAATTATTACTATATATATGGTTATTATCTATCTTTTTGGGCATATTTCTTTATGTATTTGTTCATATAATAAATAAGTGAGGTTCTTTTTAAAATGAACAATTCTTGTGTGTGAAGAGATGTGTTACGAAACTTAAGGGTAGGCAAACAAGTGAATGGTTGTATATTGGATTTATAGGCTTTTTTCTTGAATGATAATAAAAAGTTGAAAGGTTGAGTCTCCAAGTAGATTTCTTGCAAGTATTGTCCTTGTAACGAGATTAGAAATATTTAATTTATATTTTATATTTTCTTTCTCATTGTGCATAATATTCTTATGTCAATTTACATGGGAATCTACTTTTTGCTGGTGCCGATAACAAATGAAAAGGATTTCATATGTTTGCTGAGGAGCTGAACGCAGATTTGAGAAGGATGAAAATGTTTGAAACAAAAGATATATCACTGTTACATTATTCAACATTCTTTATAGTTAAAATAATCTACAATTAGTCTCATAAATGTTCCTTTTACTTTGTGGCTTTTCTTCCTTGTACACACTACAAATTACTCTTACGTCATGTGTTTTTCAATCAAGGATAGGCGATTTGATATACTTGACAACGCTGCGCCAAATACTATGAATGCAAAAATATATAGAGAATATGTTAATACGGGCAAGATCAGTTTAAAGTGATCTTATTCTTAGGATTTAGGGTTTAGGGTTTAAGGATTACGACTCTCATTATGCAACAGTATGTTAATATGCAAAAGAATTCACATTATTATTCAAAAGAATGTTTACTAATGCGCAAAAATAATTCTTTATCCTCGGAGTCATTTTTTCTCACTATTGTTAAACAATACACACAAAAATCATTTTTTATTTTATAATATTCACATTAATCCGCATGAAGTTTGTCCTTCTCATTTTTGTCCATATAAATTATTTTTATTCTTGTAGAAAGACTCATTTTCAAGGTTTTTTTGATCAAAATGTAAATAATTGCATTGGTCAAAAGTTAACATACAGAGTATGCAAGCATGACCAACAAAGTGGTTACAACAAAATATGAAACTAATCCTAAAGGCCTTCATCAGGCATCTAAATGAGCTGACCCATCTAGACGGCGCGAGCACACCTAACCTGTCTCATGTCTCTAGAAATACATAGGAAACTACCATGCAGTCCCTAAACTAGAATATACATCAAAATACAAAACAGAGACAAGCAAGCTAAGCGTCAAGGGGGTAATGATAAGCTGGCTCATGCACTTGATTCTTCTTTTTTCTCCTTATCTTCTTCTTGACTTGGATGAAGTCAGTATCATAGGAAAAACTTGCAGGCAAATCAAGGGTGTCATCAACCTCTCGGTCCTCACAAGGCTTCTTGCTTGATGATGCCCCTTCGCTTCGATTGGTGCCCTTGTCTATGGGTTGAGTCTTGAGTTGCCCTTTTTTAACTTCTTGAGGTGCATCATCTTTCCCAATGCTCGAAGCTTTTACCAACTTGCTCCTTTTTAGGACCCTTTCAAGGTGTATGCACTGGTTTAGCATGATCGGCAGTCCCCTTAATGAACTTTGCCTTGGCCTTAGCCATGGAAACACTCATTTTCAAGGTTTTAAGAGGATAAAAAATGGCACACTAACATGGTTGCAAAACTTGAACCAAACTTTATGGAGATGTTATGCCAGGGGCGGATAATCAAAAGTTTAAGGGGGTACAACTATACCCCCAAATTAGAAAAGCCCACCTATTCTATAATGCTTTTTTTTTGAACCCCTATTATAATTAAAAAAATGCCATTAATAAGTTAGAAATGAAAAAAGAAAATGAAAAACTTAAACCATTACAAACCAAAAGTGGTTTTCACCAAAATCGCGTGCATTCAATGTGCTTTTCTGATTTCAAACAACAGCAACAAAAAAAAGGGTACAAACCAAAAGTGAAATAGACAAAACAAACCAAAATTTCATTTCAAGACCACTATGCATCGCCGCTCTCTCCTAACCTCAAGTTTGCCCTTTTTTCCATTCTCCATTCTTTGTTTTTATTTTAATTAAATTATGAATTAGTTATAGTTTAGTTTGTGTTGCTTATTTAATTTAATTGTTGGCTTCATTAATTTACTAATGAATTTGGTTTAAACATTTAGTTGATAAATTAGGGCTTATTTTTTTCTTCTATATTTATGTCAAATATTTGATTCAATCTTTTCCTTATGTATTGTTCCTTTGATTACGTTTTTATTTTAGAAGTAATATCATGATTGTTTTGTATGATTATATTCTTATTATTTATTACCAATTCATTTAGAAAATGACGAATGATACGCTCAAGTCAAAGAAATGTAAGGCAATGGGAAAGCAATCCAGTCTTAGGGAATTTATGACAAAGAAGATGAAATCCAAAGGATGTCTTGCTCTTCACCCGGAGGAAATGAGGCTTCTCTCAATAATCACAAGTCGGGCTTTAATCCCATCATTCAATTTCCCTCAAACTCAAGAAAACAAAATGGATTTAAGTGGTTCAAGTCCTAGTAGAGTGCCATTGGAGGAGGAAGAGTTGTTATATGTGATTAACGCAGATTTGTCCTTATTTTATTAGTATTTTAGTTCTTTTTTTTCTATTTATTTTTGGTATAAGTTGGATGATTTAAGACTAATTCCGTATTTTTATACTTCCATCTTATTTTACCGTATTTTGATCATAATTGATGAGAATAGGTGATTATTTATTGTTTTTCACCTTACAGCTAAGTAACCGGGAGAGTTCAGCACGTAAGTTGATGAAGTTCGATGTTCAAAAGTGGAGAACGAGCTTTACGGTGAATAAGTAGAAGAAAGATCAAGAAAATGAGATGTACTCTCAGTAGCATCGGTCGACGCAAGCGTCGACGCTACGTCAACGTGGATCCTGCCCACGACGGTCGACACTCAGTCGACGCTAAGCCGACGTAACTCTCTGAAGTGTCGACCCAAGGGCGCGTCTGTCGACGCTAAGTCGACGTAACTTGATGTTACGTCGATCCATGACCACGTCAGTCGACGCCCCCTCCCAATCGAGGTGAGCGCACAGGCAGCGTCGACGCCGAGTTCCAGCACGCGTCGGTCGACGTGGCTACTAGAAATGCGTTTTTAGGTTTTCTTGTGCGCCAAGACATGCTATATCTATAAATACCCTTCATATTTCAAATTTTAAGTAGAGAGACGACTACCTAGGGTTAGAGAGCACGGAAACAACGCATTTACACACTCCGTTACGAAGATAAAGATTGATATTGAAGATTCAAGACCGTTACGTTCAAGATTCACTTCAAATCAAGATCTCTGTTCCAACTCCGGATTCGCTAGAGATTTTTATCGCTTCTACTAGTTCCAGTAAGTCTCCTAAACTCTGAATTACTTTCGTAGTTAATTCTTAGTTAATTCCAGAGTTAGATAATTAGTTTTCGACTTACTTTATGCTTAATACATTGGATACTTTGGATTCATCAAGTTATTTATGCGAACTAGTTTATGCTTAACTTTCTATCTTAGATTCTTATGATTCAATTGCTTCATGATAGTTTCTTATATTTATGTTCTTAGATTAATTACTAGAATCGATTAGGTTTAAACCATCACGTCGTTCTATTGCTAGTTTAATTATTTCTTAGTTCTTAGGTTTAAGTAGTTTAATTATTATTCTTAGTTGGTAATCTAGTTTAAGATAATTATTTTAATTAGTTTTAAATATTGCTTTAGTTTTTAATGATCAAATCAAATCTTCAAAACCCCCCATATTTGTATGTATTATTTGATCACTCGTGATTGAGAAAAACATCCAAGAGACCGAACAGTTGTCCTCGAGAGAATCGACTTGAGTCAAACTCACCACCCTACAAGTTTCTCGTACTTTTGCGAGCAAGATTGCGTGTTTAAAATCAAATATCTTAAAAAGGCGTGCACAAAAGTTTGGATCAAAAATTTGGCGCCGTTGCCTGGGACAACGAGTAGGAATTAAAGATGTTTTTCATTTTATTTTCTATTTCATCGTTATTTGTATAATTGCACTTGGTTTGGGTTTTTGCCGCTTGGTACGTTGATTTGTTGTTGAGTTTATGCAAGGTAGAAGATCACTTCAACGCGATCTTGCACCATTTATTGACAAAATCCATCATTCAAATCCACCAAGACCAAGGCCCCTTTTCATTCCCTAGAGCGTTTCGTCTACAACTACTGATTTTGTTTGCGACAATATCCCTGAGGCAATGTTAGGAGCACAATCAATCCGAAATGGTGATTCCCCACCAAGATCACCACCACGTCACATTCAAAATGGGTATGGTAGTGAACCAATCGTTATGCAAGGACAACCACAACCCCGAGCCTACTGGGCTAATTATCAACAAAACATGGAGAACATGAGACAAGACGAGGGGAGAAACGGAGGAGTTAACCAACATCATAACGACGAACTAAATCGCCAACTTAACAACGTAGTCAATCATCCACCCAACATGGCGAATATAAGACAAAATGAAGAGAGGAACAACAATGCTAATCGTCAACACAAAATCAAGAAATTGGCATTAGGAAATGACGGTTTTCATCAGCATAACGAGTATGTTAACAATCATAGACGGGTAGATGATTGGTTGGCAAATCAAAACCATGGCTATGAACAAGACCATTTTGAAAGGAGACACGAGCGCGAAAATGATTATGAAAGAAACACATATGACAACCGCTACGAAAGAGCTAATTACCAAGTTAGAGAACCAAGGGGAGATAGAGCACCAAGATAATGCGATTTGGCACGTCCAAAGGTTGTGCCTTTTAGGTCCATTATTGTTCTTGGACCAACCGCAAGGGAAGTGAAGATTAAACCACATCAACTTAATTTACTCCCGACCTTCCACGAAGGAGCCCATGAAGACCCTTTGGCGTTTTTGAACTATTTTGTTGATGAAGTGGGCAGATTTGTGGTTCATGGCCTTAACCAAGAGGAGGTACGAATGATTTGTTTCCCGTATAGCATGAAGGACAAAGCAAAGTCATGGCTACTATCCCTAGAGCCTGGTTCGTTGACTGACTGGGAGATGATAAGCGAGAAGTTTTTAAATCTTCGGAGGCAAATTGCTACATTTGAACAGTTGGATGGAGAGCTATTTCATGAAATGTGGGAGCGTTACAAGACGCTTTTGCAAGCTTGCCCCCACCACAACTACTCTCCAGAGATGACTAACCAATTTTTCTTCGATGGATTGTTAGACCATGGAAAAAGAGAAGTAGAGATAGCGGAAGAAGTAGATTTCGGAGATTTGACGGGCCCCGAGGCAAGACGAGTGTTGGAGAAGCAAAGAGAGAAATCTAGACAAGCCAACTCTCGGCCTCGTAAATTAAAAGTTAATGAGATATCCATCCCCGATCCGGATTTAGATGACGGCAAGTTAGTCAAGGCAAAGTGCGAGGAGATATTTGATGAGAAATTGGCAGCTTGGAAGGCCGAGCGGGCGAGCAAGGCCTCTTCAAGGAAGATTGCTGCGACGTGTCACCAATGCGGATCCCCCGAACATTTAGCAGAAATGTGTCCAAACAATGTTGAACAGCATGAAGACGTTAACGCAATCAAGAATTATTCAAATCAAGGGCCCAGGAATTTCACCCGCAACATGATAATCCTCTTTTTAAGTGGGGCCGAGGAAGTCCGAATTATATGCCACCCGATCCGCAATACCCACCATCACATGCACAAGCACCATTGCCACCACCACAAAATAATTTCCATATGCAAGGGCAGGCGCCTACAACAGTTCAATCAACTGATCAGCATTTGGTTTGGCAGTAGAATCAAGTGGCCGAAACTATTAAAAACCGAGATGGACTCGCGGACGTTCGAAATGAAATCTCTGACATGAAAAAGGCTATTCTTGAGAATACAGCTGGGCAGAGGAAACTTGAAACACCAATAGGACAATTATCGACTCACCTAGCCAAGCTCTCAAATGAGAAAGGTAAACTTCCAAGCCAAGCAGAACAGGCGTCGGCGGTTCATGTCCTTTGCAGTGGAAAGAAGATCGATAACGGAGTAGTTGACCTAGATGATGAGATCGAGGTCGAGGATAAAACACTAACTCCTATCAAGGGCGATGATTTTAAACCAGTAGATCAGCTGCATAAATCATCTAATCGATATGTTCCCGGATCTATTCAAGGGACAATTCCGAATAACGCCCTTGGCAAAGACGATGTTCCTAAACCATCACCGCCGAAGAAATTAATGACGCCGATCAAGGATACCATACCTTTTCCAAGCCGTTTGCGTCCAGCTAAATAGAACAAAAGGTTCATGGAACTATATAACCTATTGAAAAACGTCAATATCAACTTGCCACTTTTGGAGGTAATCAAAACAATGCCTGCCCATGTGAATTTTTTCAAAGAACTTGCTTCAAGGGAGAGACGCTTGGCGACAAACCAATTTGTAACACTACCAAGGGAAGTTAGCGCGGTTTTCAAAAATCCATTACCACCTAAGGAATGCGATCCTGGAAGTTTCTGCATTACTATTTCATTGGCTAATGGACAAACAGCAAAAGGAATGTTGGATCTTGGAGCAGGAGTTAATCTAATGCCTTATTCACTTTATTAAGAATTTGATCTCGGACCACTGAAGCCGACGACCATGCGACTACAGTTGGCCGATCGCTCAATTAGGATACCCTTGGGGATGGTCGAGGATGTTTTAGTGCAAGTTGGAGAGCTAGTAATTCCGGTTGATTTTGTGATTTTGGACGTTGGCAAAGTGTAGGTTGTGAGCACGGAGCATACCATTTTACTGGGGCGCCCATTTATGTCTACCTCCCACACTCTGATTGATGTTCACAAAGGGGAATGACGATGACCATTTTGGGCGAATCAGTGATGTTTTCTCTGAAAGATATTCAAAACACTCCTACCCCTGCCATGCTAGATGATTGTTCGTTCTTTGATCCCATTGCTTCATGAATCCACGAGCTAAAAGGAGTCGTGGTTGTGGATGAATTAGGCGACGAGGACGATGCCAGATTTCCACGGAAGGAGGGGGATACGCTAGAAGTTGATTTAAGCAAGGAATTTGATGAGTTTGATGACGAGAAGCATTTGAGTGGAGAAGATTTGATCGAGTTACTGGGTATTGACATAAATGATTTATTAAAGAATTTCAAGATGAATTAGATGTGGAGAGCAAAGCACCTAAATTCAAGGGAAAAGTGGAGTTGAAGCCACCAACAAATCATTTGATGTACGATTCCCTCGACCCCAACAAAAATCTTGACTATGCAAGGAACAAGGGCGAGGCATACGACAACACTTGGATGCCAAATAAGAAGAAATCGAAAGAGGTTCGCACCAAGGGAGTTATAAACTCACAGTATGAGGTTGGTCAATTAGTGTTGTATAATCATAACCGTAAGTTTGATTCAACCAATCTCGAGGCCGAATGAAGTGGACCGTTTTTAGTAAAAGAATTGGATGAATATGGAGTAGCCACTCTATACGATGAGCGAAACAAAACAAATTTCCAAGTTCACAAGCATCGACTTAAGCCTTATTACGAGAACTATGTGAAGAGTTGAAATAATAGCAAGAGAGAGTTCGTGGGCCCACCACGAGCAAGAGATTGATCAAGCATATAGCGTCGAGCAAGCGACGTTAAAATTTGCGCTTCTCGGGAGGCAACCCGAGCTTTTTGTATCCTTTTGTATTTTATTTTCAGTTTATTTAATGTCTTATTTTGGTTTTTATCTTTCTAGAACAGATGGAAGGACTCGAATGAGGATAATTGATCAATAAGCGAAGGAATATCGACCCAGGAATTCCACCTGCGTCGACGCCGAGGCTACTCACGATGGTCGATGCAGCGTCGACGCGAACCCGTTCCCGGCCCAGAAGCATTTAAGAACCAGATTTTAACCCGTACCCGACCTAAACCCATTTTGACCCATGACCTAGACCTGGGAAACAGCTTAAATTGCTCGAAAAACCTCCTCTTCTCACTTCTCTTCTTCTCAACTCCAAAATTTCAATTTTCTTGCCCTCTTCCACAATTCTTTCTTTCTTCAAAAAATCTCTTGCACTCCAACACTCAAAACCCAGAAATTAAACACATTGCCCAGAAATTCCATCACCATCTTACATTCAACCAATTTCTCCGAAACGGGCTACGTGGGTTTTTAGGGCAATTTTCCGGACACAAGCTAATTCGAGCTAAATCGATGAGGTACTTTGCTTAAACTCTCTTGGGATTCATATATTGCTGATTGGTTGTGTTTGGGAAGATTTTGGTGCAAGTAGTTCTTAAGTTCTTAGTTGGTTGAACACGTACGCCAAGTGTTCGACGAAATTCCCCAAAGAACCACAAGGTTTTATTTTCAAGATTTTTCATTCCCGTTCAACTTCTTATTGATTGACAATGTCTCGAGCGGGAAAACGTAAGGATATTTCGGGGAATTACGGAGTGTCATTCCCAATTTACGACAAAAAGGAAGGGAACAGTTTTTAAGACTATTCAACAATGGGGGTTCGCGACCCATCGGACTATTAATGTTGACGGAATTGAGGAGCAAGCCTAGAATGGTTTGGAGCACCATACCGACCTTTCTTACGTCGACGGCCTCAGTTGTGGATATTTCGCTCGCATGCACCTTCCCGGATTTAGCGAGCTTATGCTCGAGTTTTTTGCTACGTTGATAATCTGCAATGACGAGATGTTTACGTGTCGTTTGGGAGGAAATGAAATCTTTGTGGACGAGGAGGTTGTTGGTAATATTTTTGGTTTCCCAACCAAAGGGGACCACCCGGTAGGCGTTCAAGGCTTCGACTTAGCCTCTTTTTGGGGGATGATAATCGGGGGCAACACGGGCGATAACAAGAAATTTCCTTGTTCGAAAATTCAAGATGACACTCTCTATGTAGCCTACAAAATCCTCGCCCACATCGTCTTGTGCAAGAACGAGGCCACATATGCGACCAAGGCCGAGCTTTTTGTTCTTCAATGTCTTATTGACGGTCAACAACCCCGGCTTTACCCGTTGATTTTGAGTGGACTTTACAATGTTACGAAGGGTACGATGGGTAGTAAATCGCCTCTCCTCTCTTCCTCACCATACATCACCGACCTAGACTGTCACTTCGGGTTCGATCTGGCCGAAAACGGACTTCAATCACTCGGGACAACTTCACTTTCTTTGACGCGTGCCCCTGCACCCCGAGTAAGGTCAACTACTCATGGAGGTTCCTTGTCTCGACCGAGCGACGAGGATGGCGGTACGACGATGGAGCCGGCCCCACGTACCAATTCGGGCCCGAGTCCCGATTAGGGTTAAATTTTCAAAGATAACCGGGCATTCCAATTGAAGATGTTCGACAAGCTCCAAATCATTGTCGCCAAGATAGACACAAACCACGAGCAAAACCGACGGAGCTTGAGGAAAAATGCGAGCTCGTATTTCGAGACTCGAAGAGGGGTTGAGGCATCGTTTCCCCAGCCCGGCATGGACGTCGATGATGCTCCCGAGGATGATGGATCCCGCGAGTTCTGAAATCTTTGTATCTTTATTTTATGCTTTAAAAAAAATACAAATATCCAAAAATATTGTTATTTTCTTTATTTTTGTTTGTTTTGTTTTTTTAGGACATCTCATTTCACGTATGTTGAAGCGATGGCCAATTGCACAAATCAACGAGTAGCGGCTCGACCTTCTATTTCAGGGATGTTTTCTTTTCCTTCCTCTTTTTGACTTTTAGATGTATTTGTGGCAATCAGGAGATTGCTGGGATTTTTAGAGAGGGGGGTGGTCGAGTGTGATTTTTATTACTTATTTGTGTAATTTTTATCTGGCCTGTAATAATTAAATTCTTAAACGTGATTAATTGCTATTTCTGCGCTAAATTATGTTTGTATGGCTTGCCTGTTAAAACTAACTATGTTTGATTTGATGTTCTTATCTTTGAGCGTGTATAAGTGCATAAAATTTTTCAAAATTATTATTTATATATTGTAAAATGGTACTTAGACGCAATTGATTTCGCAAAACCTAAAAAGCAGCGTCAATTCAAAACCTTTTTGTGCAAAAGCCAGTGAGTAGCTTGTGTGTTTATAGTCATTGCATGTACTTGAGGGAGTTCTGTTTTAAGATCTTTTTGAAATCGATGTGTGTAGTTGACTTTGAAAATGGCGTTAAGGCACAGAAAAAAAACCCTATTTCTGGCCATATCCATATATTTTAGCCACTATAAATTCCGAATGAGCCAATCATAGCAAAATAATCCATGCCTATAGCCATGAGTATTTTCGAGACCCCTACAAACCCATTAAAAGCGTGGGGTAGGAGTTCGTTAATTTTATTGGTTATTTTGCATTTTGGAATTTTTATAAGGAGTTTATGAATTTTTGTAATTAAGGATCACCATCCTTCAATATAAAAAAAAAGATGAAGAAAGACCCCATAAAAATGAGAATAAAAGGGGGGAAATAAAAAAGAAAGGATGGTGAGTCTTGTTGAGTAATTGCCTACGCGCTTAATTTAAGGTTTGAGTTTATTGTTTATTTTATGAAGCCTAATGTTTAAAAGGCAAAGAGTTGAGTTGTAATAAGAAGCACATTATAAGCTTCGATTGTGTTTAAGTGGTTTGAGCTTCAAGTCGGTTTAGAGTTGCGAGTTGAGAAATAGCCTAAGTATAAAGGCTACGTTATGAGTGTTTAGTGAGGTTTTTTATTTTTGTACGAGGTGAAGCACATTGCTTCGTGATTGGAATAGGTTTGGTGAGTTATTGATCACGTTAGATCGTGAGTTAGCCACACGAATTATATATTCCATACCCGTCCAAAGAGCCTACATTACAACCCGAAAAGACCTTTTCCGATTCTTTGTTATTTATACACTTAAACGCGATGGAGAAGTTCTTGATTTTCAGTTCTTTCTTATTGTGCTTGTATTTTGATGACTTGAGCGTAAACATGTCCCCATAAAAAAAATTCTTGAGTTCTTTTGAGCGTACATCCACATATTTATTTCCCTTTTGAGAGGATGCATGATTTTGATTTTGAAGCGACAATGTAATAAAGGTGGAGTGTTTGACGTTGCGTGATTTGTACCTATATTTTCAAAATTATGTATGTAGCATAGCACGACTCATTGTTTGAGCATATTTTCTTTCTTGTTATACTTTGAATCTATCGTTTGTTCGAGGACGAACAAACCAATTAAGCGTGGGGTAGTTGATTAACGCAGATTTGTCCTTATATTTATTAGTATTTTAGTTCTTTTTTTTCTATTTATTTTTTGTATAAGTTCGATGATTTAAGCCTAATTCCGTATTTTTATACTTCCAGCTTATTTTACCGTATTTTGATCATAATTGATAAGAATAGGTGATTATTCTTTATTTTTCACCTTACAGCTAAGTAATCGGGAGAGTTCAGCGCGTAAGTAGATGAAGTTCGATGTTCAAAAGTGGAGAACGAGCTTTCTAGTGAATAAGTAGCAGAAAGATCGAGAAAATGAGATGTACTCTCAGTAGAATCGGTCGATGCGAGCATCGACGCTATGTCGACACGGGTCTTGCCCACGACGGTCGACACACAGTCGATGCTAAGCCGACGTAAATCTCTGAAGCATCGATCCAAGGGTGTGTCTGTCGACGCTAAGTCAACGTAACTTGTTGTTGCATCGATCCATGACCGCGTCAGTCCACGCCCCCGCCCAATCGATGTGAGCGCACAGGTAGCATCGACGCTGAGTTCCAGCATGCGCTGGTCGATGCGAAGTCGATGTGGCTGCCAGAAATGCATTTTTAGGTTTTCTTATGCGCCAAGACATGCTATATCTATAAATACCCTTCATATTTCGGATTTTAAGTAGAGAGACGACTACCTAGGGTTAGAGAGCATGGAAACAATGCATTTACACACTCCGTTACGAAGATAGAGATTGAGATTAAAGATTCAAGACCGTTACGTTCAAGATTCACTTCAAATCAAGATCTCTGTTCCAACTCCGGAATCGCTGGAGATTTTTATCGCTTTTACTAGTTCCAATAAGTCTCCTAAACTCTTAATTGCTTTCTTAGTTAATTCTTAGTTGATTCTTAGTTAATTCTAGAGTTAGATAATTAGTTTTTGACTTACTTTATGCTTAATACTTTGGGTACTTTGGATTCATCAAGTTATTTATGCGAACTAGTTTATGCTCAACTTTCTGTCTTAGATTTTTATGATTCAATTGCTTCATGATATTTTCTTATATTTATATTCTTAGATTCATTACTAGAATCGATTAGGTTTAAACCATCACGTCGTTCTATTGCTAGTTTAATTATTTCTTAGTTCTTAGGTTTAAGTAGTTTAATTATTATTCTTAGTTGGCAACCTAGTTTAAGATAATTATTTTAATTAGTTTTAAATATTGCTTTAGTTTTTAATGATCAAATCAAATCTTCAAAACCCCCTATTTGTATGTATTATTTGGTCCCTCGTGATTGAGAAAAACATCTAAGAGACCGAACAGTTGTCCTCGAGAGAATCGACTTGAGTCAAACTCACCACCCTACAAGTTTCTCGTACTTTTCAGAGCAAGCTTGCGCGTTTAAAATCAAATATCTTAAAAAGGGGTGCACAAAAGTTTGGATCAATATGATGTTGAACTTCTTTCCCATGATCCCGGAACAAAAATGAGCATAATGGATTATCCTTCAAAACAATGCAATGTGGTGAGAAATGCATATATCCTCAAAGGACCTTTCTAATAAAGAACTCATAAATTTCTTGAAAGAGAACTTTGAGGTATGCACCAATTTAGTGTATATTGGTTTAAATATGAATGGCTTGAACATAGTATTGCGAAAGATGCGGATGTTTGTTTTGCTTGTTACTTATTCGAGAATGAAGTTGAGATTAGTGTGTGTGTGTGGGGTGGGGGTGGGGGGATGCATTTGCTAAATGAGTTCTTTGAGTCATGGAATAAATTGAATGGGTTTTAGAAGCATGTTGGTGGGGGTAAAAGACCACATTATCTTGCGTATGAGAAATATACAAATTTAAGATTTAAGAAAGAGTCTATTATGCATGCTTTTTATAAAGGAAGTTCTTTGATTCGAAGTGAGTATGAAGCTCTCTTTAAAGCTTCAATTTCTTGTTTGAGATTTCTTTTGCACCAAGGGTTAGCATGTAGTAGGCACGATGAAAGTGAAGAGTCAATTATCAGGGGAACTTTTCTCGAGCTTTTGAAATGGCTAGGAAACCATAATGAGAATGTTAAAAAATTACTTTTGAAAATACTCCAAGAAATAGTCAAACATCTCCCACAATTCAAAAGGATATCATCAATTGTTGTGCTAAAGAAAAAGTTAGGCGCATTATAGAAGAGCTTGGTGATGACTACGATGGTATATTAGTTGATGAGTCAAGTGACGTGTCTCAAAAGGAACAATTAGATCTTTATTTGCGTTATTTGATGGTAAAAATGGAAGGGTGATGGAGCGATTTACATGTTGGTGATACCACGACATTGTCTCTTGAAAGTGCAATTATATATTTGCTTATGGAACATTTGTTGAGTCCATTTAAGATTCAAGGGCAAGGGTATGATGGTTCTAGCAACGTGAAAGGTGAAATAAATGGCCTTAAAACTTTGATTATGAAGGATACTCCATGTGCCTACTATGTTCACTGTTTCACCCACCAACTCCAATTAACACCTGTCATTGTTGCTAAAAATAACAATAATTGTGGTTGTCTTTTTGAGACACTTTTAAACTTGTTGAGTGTGGTTGGAGTCTCATGTAAGCGAAGAGAAATGATTCCCAAAATGCAAGATAAACAAGTTGTTGAAGCCTTGAGAATGGGAGGACTTAAGAGTGTATCGGGTCTGAATCAAGAACTTGGTTTAAAGAGACCCAGTGATAATAGTTGGGAATCTCATATAAAACTCTTTCAAACATTATCGACTTGTTTCCTATAATAATTAATGTGCTTGAGATGATTAGGAAGAACCCTTCAAATTCGGAAGATGGGATCGAAGCTCAATCCATATTATACTCACTCGAGTCATTTGATTTCATTTGTATGGCCCACTTGATGTTGATAATTTTTGAGTATTCTAATGATTTGTGTCTTTAATTGGAAAGAAGAGATCAAGATATTGTTAATGTTATGTCTCTTGTTTCTTTAACCAATGGATTGTTGCAAAAAAAATAAAATAAATAAAATAAATAGTGGGTGGGAAACTCTCTTGAATAAGGTCAATTCATTTTGCACTAAATATGACATTGTTGTTCCCGATCTGAATGTTCCTTATATTCCACGGCAAAGATCAAGACAATTTGTTAAACAAGAAACAAATCTTCACTCTTCTGAGTTGAAATTATGATGGCGGTGATTGATTTACAACTTAGAGAAATCAATAACCGGTTTGATGAGTTCAATACGGAGTTGATAATATGCATGACTTGCTTAAATCTAGAGATGGTTTCTCTTCTTTTGACAAGAAAAAAGTACTTCATCTTGACACACTTTATCCTTCGGAATTTTCAAGTGTTGATTTGATGGCTTTTGAATTTCAACTTGATATATTCATTGAAGATATGCAAAAAGATGTCAAGTCTCGAGATTTGAACAATCTTGGTTTCCTTTAAATGATACCTATCGAGACAAAGAAGCATGTGACTTATCTGACTAGTTATTTAATTATCAAGTTGATGTTGATTCTCACCGTCGCTACCGCAAGTGTGGAAAGAGTTTTTTTTTAGAATGACTTATGTCAAAAATGGGTTAAAAATAGTATGGGTGATCAATTATTAAATGATTATTCGATTACTTTTGTTGAGAATGATGTATTTTTACAAATTCCCGATGATGATGTCATGGACCGCTTTCAAAAAATGAAAACTTGGCGGACTCAGTTGTAATTATAATTTTATTTGAATGTTATTCATGTATTCATTTTTTACCGGGTTATATGATTCTAAATAATAAATAACATTTTATTAATTATCTTCCATACCCCCATATTTAAAATCCTGGATCTGCCACTATTTATGCACAACAAGTGTAGAAAATATAGATTAGGGTGTTTTCACCATGAGGCACATGAAGTTGTACATGGGGGCCGAATTAAAGTCCAACAGGGTGTGTATGTTTAAGGCATGAGATAAAAATAAAGAAGGTAAATTGTATACGGAAGAAGTATTCACTAGTGGAAAAAATCAAATTAGTGTCGCCTTATAAGTAGCGTTTCAAACTCGAACCGCCACAAAATGTACAAAAGTGGCGGGTTTTTACATATAAACCGCCTCTTATGTAAAAAATAAAAATCACTCGGGTGGCGGTTATTCGATAACAACTGCCACCAATATTAGTAAAAGTGGCGGTTGCTTTTGGGAGCGACTCTAATAAAAAAAACACGGGTGGAGGTTAGCAAGGAAACGCTACCAATACTTTGTTTTCGGGCGGAAATTCTTCATAAAACCGCTACTTATAATTGATGGTTTATTGGTGACGGTTCTTAAAAAACCCGGGTCGCGGTTTCGGCCGAAACGCTACTAATAATTCCCATCCTGGTGTCGGTTGAATATCATAACCGCGACTTATACTCCAAACATTAGAATTGAAACCTTCAAATACTTAGCTGGGAAATTGAAGCCGAGAAATTGAAACCTTGAAGCCGGGAAATCAAAGCTAGGGTTAATTTCAAACTCAAAATTAGGGTTGAGAAGGAGAAGACGAAGATGATGGGGTCAGAGAGGTTCGCAGAGGTGGTCTCCGACAACAAGCCATGGGTGCGAGGGTTTAGTGTTCATTACAGGCTACATGATTATAGGATGTCCGACGATTTGATTCAATCCATGGCTCGCGACGCCTTCGATTTCACCGTCGGGCAACAAATTAAAGAGAATGGTGCGATTATTGCGGTGGTTGTGGGGCTCGATCTGTGGACGGTGCAGTAAGAGGGCGAACCAACTGAATCGGCCATCGATCGGGCCATAAAGCCCGAAAGCTTGTTCCCACAGGTAATTACCTTCATAGGTAATTAATAATTTTAAAAAAGCGATTGAAGATATGGCTGCTGGGAGTTTGCGCTGTGTTGCCATTGCCTATAGAACATGCGAAACAGAAAAGGTTCCTTCCAATGATGAGGAACTGTAAAATTGGCAGATACCCGAAGGAGACCTCATTTTGCTTGCGATTGTTGGAATCAAGGTGCTTATGATTTTATTTTTATTTTTCATGCACTACTGGTTTAACTTTTCTGCTAAATGAAGGGTTGTCAGTTCTAATCATTTTAAGATTATGTCTTATCATTGAAAAAAGAATGATTATTTGTTTCCCTATCTATTGTACACATTCATCTTGTTCAGAGTAGTTGTGCAATTGTATTATAAAATTGCGCTATTAATCTATCAACAATCGATTATAAAATGCTTGAATGTTCCTTCTGCCTATTTTTTTAAGATGGAAAAAGTATGAGTTATCTCTTGGGTTCATTTTTTTTGGGTGTACCTGGCCATTTGTTCGCGGTTGAATTCTTCTTCTTAGCATGATATTTTCGATGCATATGGTTTAGTTGGATGGCAAATACTTTATTCTCTCCCCTTTCTATTTGAATGACTTGTTCTTAATGAGAGTATATATGGTGTAGGATCCTTGCCGGTCTGGTGTGAGAGAAGCAGTCCAATTATGCGTTGATGCTGGTGTAAAGGTATGTTTGAATAGGGAACCATAACATTGCCCACAAAAATGAAATGCACGAAATGGTATGTTATTTCTCTGATTATGGTCAATGAAATCCTCTCTAGCAGGTGGTTTCTTCTATTTTCTTTTGAAATCACACTGAAACGGTCTATGAAAAGTCCAAAATATAAGAATCTTTGAAGTCGAAGTTTGAGTTCTGTATGGAATTTCTTATTTTGTTTATCTTTCTAATTATCCCAAGGTCCTTTATTGAGAAGATCTCTCTTATTGAACTCCCATTATTGTATTCACTTTATCTTTCATTGTTTTGGCAATGTATTGATCTTTTATTAATACTAAACACGATCATAGAGACAATCTTGGTGGACTAGTGCAGGTAAGAAATATTATCATACCAGTATAAGTTGATCTTTGGTGTTGGATCATAGTTTTAATGTTGTTTTGAAATTAAAAAAAACTATGAGAGATAAGATTGTGACTTTTAAATCTGTATTGCTTCTATCTATTTCTCTTAGTTAGCTAATAAAGCTATGTTAATATTCTTGGATTTTGGTTAAGGCTTGATGGGTTTATGTGGCATCATGTTAACATTTTGAATTGATCTGGTTGAGTTTTATTTGTTTACAGAGATGAACTTGGCATCGTGTTAAGCTCTGTAGCCAGAGCCGAAAATATATGGTCTCGCATTAGTAGGTATACAAAAGGAAAAAACTCCATCTTTCAAAATTACAAATGCTACCTCAACATTTGTTTCTATTTTACAGATCTTATCCTTGCTACTGAATATGCAAAAACCTCCAAGGGTGCTTTTGTAATTTTAAAAATATAATGATTGGGTTTATTTGTAATTAGTTTGAATTTCTAAATATGTCCAAATATTATTGCCATATAAAGCATTTCTAATGAATTTACTAACTGAAAAACCTTCTTGACTTCTAGCGAGTCTATTACGGGAGGCACAAGGGTGCAGGGAATTAGCCTCTCCTTTGACGACAAGTGGCAGAACGTACAAAGAACAATTATCGTTCAAAATGTACAAACCCCCATCAGGTTTGTATTATCTTAATGATTACTCCCCTATCTAGGATGTACATAGTAAAATAAAAACAACTACGTGTTAGGTGTTTTGGAAACTTTGAACAATTGCTGGAGTTAGTTACATTTATCTAGTATGATTACTACCTGTGAAGTTTAGTCCAATTCAAAAAAAAAAAGTTATCTTTCAATATTAAAAAACTTAAGAGTTAAAAGGTGTATCCTTTTACTTCTTTTACCACTAATAATACTTGTTTTTGGTTTGTAAAGTTTTAAACTTTGACTTTAGTTCTTTTTTAGAAACTTCTTGTGGCTACATGTTCGAAGTGAAATTTATAAGTTATGGAGTTACTAGGAAGCATTGCTGATATACCGTGATCAAAAAAGGAACAAAGTGTATCTTTAGTATATTTCTTGCTTGCATAAAATAAGATATTACAGAATGCGCACTTGATTCAAGCAATAAGAGGAACAAATTCAGTATACATTTCACGATATAAATGTTACGTATACATTGTAAATACGTGATTTTCTATGAATTTACATAAGGTTTAATGACTTTTCACTATGAATTCTGGGCATCGCCGCTGAAAGGATACTTGCATTATGTTCAGAAAGTTACTAACCTATATTAGGGATTTTGGTTGTAAAATGATCATATTTTGATGAATAGCTTTACAGTGAATATGAAGTCAGACTACTTTGGCCCTATATACTCATTTTTTTTGTGCTTTTGTTGAATTTTTTTTTTTTGGAATTCTATTTTGGAGTTTAAAGAAAAAACACGTGTTATATATTCATATTGTTTGTGATATTGTTGAATTCTTTTGGAATTCAATGGAGTCTTTTCAACAATTGATATAATTTTTTCAAACTATAAGATTTGAGTCAATTTTTGATTTGTGCTAATCTCAACATCTCCATTATATAAGGCTTTTTGTTGTAAGTAATTTACCTACTTACACTTGTAATTAATTTATATATTGATTTCATTAATTATTTTGATTATGGCTTTTTTTTCCCTTTTTATTTATTTACAGGTATATATCAAGGTTACTGCTATGTTTATTTTATTTTATTTTATTTATTATAATTACAAACAATGCCCTTGAGGCTTGACCTAATTTACCAAACAAACCAACTAATTTTTAAAATTACAAAAAACACCCCTGATTTAGTTAAAATTAAGGGGATAAAGTAATATTTTTATTATGAAAAGAAAGAAAAATTAAATCATTTTTTAAAAAAGATTTGAAAGTTTTTTGGTAATTAGGTCAAACTCAAGTGCACTTTTGTAATTAACCTTTATTTTTTATGCTACTAACCAACTAATGTCTGTTAATTTTATTAACTTAAAATTATTCATGATGGATTTACAACAGAAGTAAGTGGTCGAAAAGGGGTACATGTTATTGTTTTGCCGTAAAGCCTAACCGCGATAAAAATAGTTTGTTAAACCGAGAATATTTCATAAGCTTTCTAGCTGTGAGTAGAAGAATCACAGGCGGATGCTCTTGGGTTCAAGGGGGTACAACTGTACCCCCAAAATAAATTATTTATATATAATAGGTAGTAATATTTTTAAAGGTTTGAGTAGGGTGAAGTGGTTTTGGGCCTTTTGGAACTATTTTTTTCTATCAATTCCTACTAACATAGTTTATTTTTTGTTGATTTTTGGTTTGCAAATAAAACAAAGCGTAATTTTCCTATTTCTTGGAGTTGAACCAGTGTTTCCGAGAAAGAAGCCAAGTTGTACTAACCATCTAAACTAAAAGATTTATCTATTAAATATTGCATGACTAGTTTATAAAATAAGTTATTATAATTAATAATTTTTGTATATAATCTTTTTTGGCCCTATTTCCACAATCTTTTCATGTGAGAATAATATCCTCTTTGTTATGAAAAATCTTAGAAAAAGAAGAAATCCCCAAAAAGTGTACAACTATTCTTTATTTGTATATTGTGTTATATATATTTAAGTTGTATATATATATGTGTGTGTGTATATTTTTTCGTACCCCCAAATTCAAAATCCTGGATACGCCACTGAAAACAATGCTTGTATATTATTTACGGTATTTGCCTAATAAAAACACTTTATTTAGCGCTTTCGTTCTTTTTTCGTACTTAAAATATGTAGTAATGGTTTCAGGTTCTAAACCGGCAAACACAAACAGGGAAATTCAATTTTACGACATAGTTTCCTCATTACAGAGAAGTCGTCTATAAGCCCGATTTTAAGGGGAGATGACTTGGCAAGAATGTTGTTTTCGACATGGATATGAGTGCTGGAGATTTTTTAACTCTCTTTTATCTCCTCGAATTACCTGTTGAAGTAATAAATCTCAAGGTAAGCCGCCTTGTAATCGTAGTTACTCATTCCATTTACTTGTTTGTCGAGTTTACCGCCATTTTCTTATGCTCTATTATTTTTAATATATTATTATTTTTAATGTTTATATAGTTAGATGTTTAAGTCATAATTAGTTAGTATTAATAAATCTCATATTTTGTTTCTATATTTTTAATTTAAGGATTGGAGATCGAATCAAGACCCTTACTCACCATTGGAGTTCGATGATATTCGAAATGTGTTTGCAAGATATTTTATTGACGTTATTCTAGATTCTTAATTGTAAGCATTTGTTGAGTATATTGATAAGATTGAACTGTTATGATTGAAATGATATATTTGTTGTTTACTTGAATGATTTGTGTTTGATATTTATGAAATTTGTTATTTGTTTGGATAATTTGTGTTTCCTATGAATATTATGGTTTGTTTATTTGTATATTTGCTATGAATAAGTTGGTTTGTAGGATTTATAATAAATCTTGGGAATCTTTTAGTGCTGAAGCCACAGAAAAAAAATAAAAACTTTTACAATTTAAGTGGCGATTCAAAACGGAACCGCTGCCAAAAGTCTACACTTTAAGTCGCGGTTCAATATGAAGCGCTGCCAAAAGTCTACACTTTAAGTCGTGGTTCAATATGAAGCGCTACCAAAAGTTTGGACTTTAAGTAGCGGTTATAACGAGAACCGCCACCCGGATTAGACTTTTGCTAGCGCTTCGTAACCAAGAAGCACCACCCGATTTAGACTTTTGGTAGCGGTTCGTAGCTAAGAACCGCCACCCGCTTCTGTTTTAAGTGGCGGTTTGAACCGCCACCCGTGTGATACTGACTTGAAGTGTCGCCTCAATCAGAGGCGGTTCAAAACCGCCACCAATAGCTGTTTTGAACCGCCTCTAATCGTGTTTTTTCCACTAGTGATTGCCACTCCCTGGCATGCTCAGAGATAAACAAGTTGAAGAATGTATACATGCAAATCGCGAAAGAGTATCTCCTAATTTACAAGTCAAAGAAACTTGAACTAAAAATTGAATTGAATAAATGATTTTCATGCGATGGATTTTATTTTTTAGTATGCAAAAATTATGTTGATGTCTGTACGAATGCTTATTAAGAACTAGAAATGCTTCATTTATTTTGTATTTTGTGTAGGATTTTTTAATCTTTTGTTGTTTTGTTTGTTTGTAAGTAGAAGAAAAATTGTAGCTAGAGAAGCTATATTTACATATTTAATTTTTGAATAATGTTCTTGGTGTGAGAAAGGCAAAGATTTAGGTTTCAAAGTTTTTTCTTTCGAGGGTTGCACTTGTTGTGCATATGTATTGCATTATTGTGCAAGTCTTACTGCATGACTGTGCATAACTTGGTGCTCTAGGCACTGGACCTGCACGCATCATAGTTGTCGTTGGTGTACATCATTATGATCCGACCGCAATGGTGCTAATAATTACTCTTACCAGATATAGTTCTATTAATTCTTAAATTGGTTGACTCGAATTTTCTTACTAGATATATTTTCATTAATTCAAAGACCAAATGATTAATCATGAAACTATATGTACTAAAATCTTGACTAGTATGATGCTAAAAAAAGAAATATAATAGAATATAAGGAACATATACCTTAATTGGAAAATATTTGTCTTTGTAACAATTTTCTTTGTAACAACATGAGTCACTACCATCGGTGGAAATTAGAATGAAGTTCACACGTTTGATGCATAATTATTGGTGTACCAAATGCTATGATGATTGTGTAATATATAAGTCACTAGTTTAACACCCGCATACTATGCGGGGTTCGAAAAAGGAGAAATATATATTAAAAATACCAAAATAATAATATTAAAAATGGTACATACAAATCGTAGCATTATTTATTCTATTTACGGGAAGATTAATTTTTGCAATAAATAATTTTTACACACAAATAAGAACATTGTTTGTTCTAATTACAGTAAGACTGGTTTTCCCAATAAAGAATCTTCATGTTTTTACAGTGAGTCGCGAAATTAGTTGTAAAGTATATCAAAATACTCTAAACTTGATGGGGAAACCCATAGAGAATTGAGTTTGAAAATTGTAGAACATACAACATCCGCGTGTCACATGGGAATATGTGATATAAAAAATTAAAATCTATAACAAACTGATAACTCTATTGAAAAAATGTCGTGCATCTAACTTGTAGTATATGTAATACTATATTATTTTTTTTATTTCTTTTTTCCCCCTACGTTAGACACTAATTTATTCGTATAGATATATAATGTGTGTATCAATACATTATATGGATAAATATGTTTAGAGTTTATTAAATATTTATTTTCCTATGCATAATAATTTATTATGATTTATTTTCTCCTTTTGTTTCCCTTTTTTTTTTCTTTTTATTTTTTGCGTGACAATAATTTTCATATATATTTTTAATGTTATTTTAAGTTTAATATATTAAGATTAGATAAAAAATTAAATTTAAATTTTTTATATTTATTTTCTTTTGTAATAATTTTATATAACTCATATTTTTTTTAAAATAAATATTTAAAACTCAAATAATACTATTTCAACTTTTATTATAATAACAACGAATTCAACTTGTATATAATTTTTCTAATTGCTATAACTTATTTATATTTTTATATTAGTAGAGTAAAATAAAGATATTGAATTAGGCAAAATATGTTAAAAAAATATTAAATTAGGTAACATGTAATTAAAAAAATATTAAATTGGGAAAAATATAATATTAAAAAATATTAAATTAGGTAAAATATAATAAAAGAAAAATACTAACTTAGGTAAAAATTAGGCTCGGATGATACCGAAGCACCAAAATTTTTTACAAAGCTAACAAAGCATGAGAACGAGATACGTAGGATATGTGAATTTTGCACTAATATATAGGGGAGATGTTATTATTATGATCTACAACCCTCACTACAATTAAAACTAATTTACCTAAAAAAACTGTGTGATATTAAGAAAATTATAAATTGTCGATTAATGGTTGTCAATAAATAATAATAAAATTTACCTAGACGATATCATTATGACCCGATTGTCGGATTGAATTGCGGCTTACCCAAATTATGAACTGTTGACGTTGTGTTATATTAGAGAGTCTTAAGAAAAGGGAAGAGCTATTTTAAATCTTTTTTATACAATTATTTTCCTCCACTTAACGTGCTACCTTTTCGAAGAATATTGACTCTTTTTTTTATTATATTGGTCCATCAGCCATTCTTTTTTACAACGCGTATGGAAAAGATTCTACTTTGCAATTTGTTTTATTCAATAATTGACCCAAAAATGTGATACATAATGAGACGGACCCATGTCGTACTGTCACGAATTTAGAGATGAACATAGAGGATGGGAAAATTAGAGTTCCTAAGGGGGGCACAAGTTAGGAATTGGCAAAAAGGGGAAGAAAGAGGATGAAGATTATTGTGGACTGTTTTGCATGTAATTGTTGTATTTTTCCTTGTGTCTTTAGTTAGAATTTAACGTCGTTTCTAGTAGTTTAGAGTCGTTTTTCATTAGGTTTTAGGTCTTTTTCCAGTTTATTATATTTTTGGCTTTAAGTGTACTAAGTGTGAGGTGTTTTTGCTATTTTTGGGTTTTTAAGTTTGAATTCTTGTTTTGTAGGTGGCTAAAAATGATTATCTTCGCTCAGTGGATGTCTCAGTTGTCGTAATACAAGCATAAATCCAGAACCACTTTATACCATTGGAAAGAAGAGAGAATTGTCTAAAACTTTTGTGTTTACAACAATTCCAAATCTTGAGTTTAAGAATGGTAAAAATCAGCTTTAAGTAGAGACAGTTTGTCGTCGTCTCGTTTGTGGCAGGTTTTGGTGAGGAGCCCATAACTCTCGGAGGAAAATTCCAAATGACACAATTCGAAATCCATATGATAGACAAGATAAAGGGATACATTTCATATGAAGACATAATTGGCTAATTCCGAATTTTTGGCGGTCGATCGACTGAGTTTCAGTTGATCGACTGCCTGACAGAGTTACGTTGCTCTCTGGAAAGCAGTCGATCGATTGCTTTCTCAGTCGATCGACTGAGACGCTGGGAGCTCGGCCATTTTGAGCATTTTTGGACGTTTTTGACCCTACAAACAACTATATAAAGCCTACACCTTGCACCATTGAGAGTAACTCCTCTCCCAACCCTAACTTGGGTTTGGGATCAAATTACTCTCAAGCTCTTGATAATTTTCTCTTTTCTTAGGTTTTAGATTCAACTTCAAGCTTTGATGTAATTTCTTTTCCTAGTTTTAGATTTACTTTCATGCTTGGCCTTGGGTTTGTAAGCCTAAGAAAAATCTAAATACTCCTTTGGATTGTTATTTTGATGCAATTTCATTCAAGCATTGTTTCATTTCTTAATTCAAGTAAGTTTCCCTTCAATTTCATGTTTTATGCTTTAATTCCATGCTTTGTTCTTCATTTCCATGCTTGTTCTCCATGTTATGCTTTTTCTCTTAGCTACTTGATTTCATGATGAAACATGTGAATTGACTATGGATTCTAGTTGAGTGACACACCTAGGCTATAGATCAGGTCCTTGATCATCATGATTTTGAGTTTTTCCTATACTTTATTTTGATTTTTATTTTTATGCTTTGTTTCATGCTTAAATCCTAGATCTAGGCTTTGTCTCTTGTCATTTTTCTTAAAGTTTTGAACTTTCTTGTCAACTTTCCTTTCTCTTTACATCCATACTTTCAATTTTTGTTAATTTGCATTATTTAGGATTTTATGCATAGTTGTACCTTGTGCTTGCATGCTTGTACTTGGTGAAAAAATGCTTGTATTTACTTGTTTTCATTAATTGATTGCATTTTCATGTTAAGGCATCCGACGAGGCATCCTACCCACTTGCACTTTCAATTTTTAGGATAGTTAGATATTTTATTTGCTTTATTTTCATTTTCCCTTTATTTTTCAAGCTTGAAACACATTGAATACTTCAATTGAATCGATCTCCAATAATACCAAGCCATGAACCCGTTGATTCATTTCAACACCACGAAAACTCTTCTAACATGGACCCGGGCCACGTGGCATCTACTAGTGTGGTTGAGGAAATGTTTAAATTTTATTAAATATATAATAGTTGTTAAGTTGTCATTGGACAATATTAGATTCGCTTGTGTGTGTGTTGTAGGGCAATATTATATCTAATGGTCTCCTCATTGGCGTATTTAAAGAGCATGAATGGAATAAAAAACCAAGCAAAGTTGTTACAACATCTTCTCTCTCTTACCTTTCTCTCTGTTAGACTAGAGTACCCGACGTTCCAATTAGATTGGATATCATTCTACTTGTATAATGATTTTATTAGGAGTTATATTAATAAACTCATTTTTCTTTATCTTATATTTTCGCTTTTATTATAATTGCACTTATGATAAAGTCATTACACCAATTTAAGGTATGGGATATGGTTGTGCATACGATGGCAATCATGGAACATGTCTCTAAGGTTTTGGTTTTAAACATGTTCCAAGTCAATGGACTTTTCAAGATAGGATATTTAATAGCCCGATAAGACTTGCGCATATGATGCATGCATGTAAAATAAGGATGTTGCATTCTATTAACATCAGCGTTGTGACGCGGGTACATATATGTGGGTGCCTGTTGGAGAACAAGTTCATTGAACATGACCTGATGGAAATTATTAACCGGAAGATTTGTCTGTCGAATAAGAATTTCCATATTGCAATAGTACATGATTAATTCTTTGACTTGAGGCATGATGGTAGCCTTGTTCATATCTTGCAATGCTTTGATTTATCTTTTGATTGCTTGACAATCGTAAAGGGGTATTTTGAGTATTGTATTGATGTGCATGGAGGTTTGTTTGTAGCTAACATAGAATTCGACACTTTTTTATGGACAAGGTAGTATCCTGTGATTTTCATAGTTCGTGATTCAAAGACCTTGGCTAGGGCACGCTGAATATTGATTTATAAACGAATTACTTAAACTTGAAATGAAATCACAGTTATTAAATCAATTGAATTTCGACTTATAAATCCATGCCCAAGATTTAATCGGGAAACTAGTTGTCGAAAGGATCGTACACGTATGGACTTGCATTTGAAATAGGTTTGCTCGCTATTTCACCTAACACTGGGTAATCATGCTACTTGCTAGATGTTTCCATGATTTGTAGATTAATTAATATAATAAATTGTTATCTATAAACTTACAAAATTTGTAAGCCTACTTCTAGTGTTATTCGTGAACCTAAAAGGTTCACACATAATTTTGGTTGTTGACATTTCAAGATTGATAACTCAAATTGTTGGAATAATTGATTAATTTGGAATGTTTCAATTAATCTGAGAAACGGAACAATTCTACTAGCAAAGAATTTTTTGGTGTTTTGCAAATAAAAGGTGGACTCGATTGGACGGGATACATTTGATCTCTATGGTGAGGAGTTTCCATCTTAGCCACATAACCGGGAATTGATTCCTCTCAATCGTCGCTTGAAGAAATTGAGTTTGCAAGGTATTAATTTATTTTCCCTATGAATCAAAATTTGTATTCGATACATAATAATGAAAATGACGATCGTTAAAATTGCTAACAAAACCAATGGGGATTAGTTTTTTTTTGTGTGTGTGTGTGTATTTGATATATGCTTGTTTTAATTAATTGCAAAATCTTAAATTCTGTTGCGCAGAACCCGTGTGGTAATAGTGAACCCAACACTGTCTCCTCAAACCTTTCTTCTTCCCCGGATTTATGAATCTAATCTACGTATACATATACTATCTTTTATACACAAGGTTAAGCTATATACAAAACTAGATTACATATTTAATACAGAAAATTGTTACACATACCTATTATACTTTTCTGTGCAAAATTTATTGCACTATTATGTACAAGTTATTGTACTATTATGCCCATAAACATAACCCACAAAAGTACAAGCAATAGAAAAAATTCTGCCAAACCAAACCCACAGAAACGCCAAAAGTTCTTAATTGTGAAACACAAATAATACATAGTTCAATTAATTAGTACCAAAAATCCTAAAAGACCAACAACTAAAATAAGAATTCATGAAATACTACTGTACTTAATTTATTACACTATTGTGCACAATTTATTGCATGGTTGTGCAGAAAATGATACTTGTGCCCAAATCAGTTTGCAAAACTAAGAAAAAAAAAGGAAACAATATTAAGGGTAGGTCTTGAAATCATCCAGTTGTTCCCTTTTTTTGATTTTTTTCCTCAAATAAATTACAAATTATAATTTTCAAATAAGTGTATTTCCTTATTTGAATAAAAGCACTAGGATTATTTAATAAAAGCACTAGGATTATTTAATAAAAGCACTGCTGGTGTATATAACTAAAATATCAATAAAGCACTGTGATTGTATAATAAAAGTACTGCTGGTATATAATAAAAGTACTAGTTCGCAGGTTCGCATATAATGACATGGTTCCCATTTGAACCATCCCCTATATATATATATATATATATATATATATATATATATATATATATATATATATATTATATATATAGGATTAGGTTCAAATGAGGAACCACGTCAATATATGCGAACCTAGGGACCAATCCTGACCTTAGATCTAATAATATGTGTGGACCAGATTTTTCTATTTTTTAAATACATTAAATTATATATATGGAAGGAGAAGGGTGGTTTATGTAAACTTACATAATCCCATTAATTAAAATAAATTAGAAAATATGCCATTAAACCTAAATCTCGTCCCCTCCCGCCGTCTGTTTCTCTTCTCCAAAAAAATACAGAAAATGGCTGCAGCACTCCCCTCTTCGTCTCCACCACGGCGGCGGCTCAGCGAATGGTGAACGGCAACAGCGACAACTCGCGACGGCGACTTGAGCGGCGATTGGTTAGGCGACGCTCCGTCATCTTCGGGCCCGGGCGGACCTGCTCCTTCCCCGAAATCGACGGCGATGGCAACTGGCGCGGCAACGGCGACAGCAAGTCGGGCAGTAGACAATCGGCGGCGATGGTGTTGAAATCGCGGGGCCTCTGGGTGGAAATTTGGATCGGCCGTGAAGTGGTGGTTGGCGAAACGGCGGCGGTTGGAAATCGGCGACATGGGCGACAGCGATACGGCTCGACTGGGCTCGGGCACAGTCGGGTCTCGATCGGGCCGTGACTGGGATGGCATTATTTCGGGTGGTTTGCGGTGATTCGTTGGTGGATGGTGGTTTTGTGGATTTTCGGTGGTGGTGGTTTGGATTGTCGGGTGGTGAGTCGGGGCCTTCAGTGATGGGTGATGGTTGTTGTGCTGTTCGGATGGTGACGGCGATTTGGATTTGGACGGCGGTGATGTTGAAAAATATAAAGCAGTGGTAGTATAGTAAAAAAAGTGCCACAACAATATTAAGAAAGCACTCCAAAAAACTAGCATTGCCAACATAAAAAAAAAAAAAGCACTGCTGAAGACTTGTGTAGTGCTTTAAATAGTCATACACAATGCTTTTAATATTCAGATTTTTAAATTTAATTAAATTTATTTATTTTTACATTTTTAAATATGTAATATGTATCTTAAATCGTAGATCTTGAGAATGTGATTAATTTGATATATATTTCATTAAAAATGAATAAAAATTAAAAAAATTATGGTTCGTTGAAGATTTGAGTTTTATTATAAATTTTTGAATTTGCAGTTATATATCCGTTGTGCTTTCTAAAAAGCAATTTAGTGCTCTTCGTAAACGTCGTTATATATTCAAAATACCCTTTTTAATTATTTAATGGATTTTTTTAAATTATTACCACGCTTACATGTCATAATCTCAACCATCAAGATTATCCAATCTAATGGTCAAGATGAGTCCCCAAGTTCGCATATATTGACATGGTTCCATTTGAACCCAACCCTATATATATATATATATATCTATCTATATATATATATATATATATATATATATAAACTGACCGGAAAACCCTGCTATAAGGATTTCTGCTATAACTATATCTTGTGTTCCGCTTTAGCTTTTATAAGCATTTGCAATCTGTTTCACCCTGAAAATTACGCCAACAACACATGTTCCTTTCCCTGAAAATATCCCGACTTGCTCCAACAAAAACAAATTAGAAAGGACCACCGGGGGTTTTCCGGTGGAAACCTCTCCGATCTTAAGTCAGTTAAGCGTTTTAGATCGGAATAAGCAAAACCAGAAGAAGAATGCTTAGAATGTCCTACCTTTCTTAGCCTTGGGGCTGAGATATTTATAGTTTTCGCCAAGTGGGGCCTTTACGAGATCTCGAAAATAGAAAACCCACAAATCTCGGGCCGTTACTCAAGATGACCTGACCTGGAAGCTTCCTTCTAGAGAACAGATCAGCTTTGTCGCTAAGTTCTCCCAGTTCCTGACCTGATCTCTTGAAACCTTATCCAAGGCTCCGAATGAGGTCAGGCCAGTCTTTATCAGGATATAGGCTCGTCTTCAACCTCATCTTTCCTCCTTTTAAGGCCACCAGTTCAGCTCGTCCCAACCAGGTCTGTCCCAACTTGTACAAGCTGTTTAACAGCGTGTCATCAGATCAGGTCGTACCACAACCATTGTCATTTGTTGTAAAACACTTACGATTTCATATTCGGATTTACCATCAATATTCCAATCATAAACAGAAGAGGCATTAAAACAAGACTGGAGAATGGTTTATTTATGTTTAAATCTGGGTAAGGGATAGTTTGGTGTTGTTCTTCCCAAACATTTTTATTAATTTTATAAGTTGGTTTTATTAGTTTATTTGGTTAGACATAAATCCTATTTTACTTATTTGATACTGGACGACTTTCATAAATTCGGTTTTATTATCCTGAATATCTTTAACAGTTTTACTAGACACTTGGTAGGGTTTAAAAACTGGATTTTTTATTTCATATTTGAGGGAGAGAAATTAATTGACACAACTGTTTCATTTTGAAAAGCGTTTTATCACAATCATTAATATTTTTTAGAGGAGTTGCATCTACTAGGATTCCTTGGAAATACTTTACTCTAATTCCTTGGAAAGGTGGATGATTTGATTGAATCTTTTTAGATCCATTGATGGGTTCCCATTTGGGTATTTTATTTCGAAAAGTGATAGGATTTGCATATTTTTAAAAGGATATTTTATAAAATTCTCAGAAGCATATATTTCAAACCAATCAAAAAACAAAATATGAATTCTATTTTCTTCTAAAAACTTATAGAAAGTTTCTTTAATACTTTGTTTATTATTTGAAAAGTTTTTGAAGAACCAAGTCCTCTTTTTTAAATTGTTCTAAGCATAAAACTCATCACGTAGTGACCTTTTATCAATCCTGAAACCTTTTTGTAAAATATTTAATTTGTCTGCTCCAACAAAAACACGTTAGAAAGGACCATCGGGTGTTTTTCGGTGGAAACCTCTATAATTCTTAAGTCAGTTAAGCGTTTTAGATCAGAATAAGAAAAATCAGAAGAAGAATACTTAGAATGTCCTACCTCTCTCAGCCTTGGGGATGAGATATTTATAATTTTCGCCAAGTGGGGACTTTCCGGGATCTCAGAAACAAAAAACCCATGAATCTCAAGCCGTTACTCAAGATGACATGACGTGGAAGCTTCCTTCCAGAGAACAGATCAGCTCTGTCGCTAAGATCTCCTAGTTTCTGACCTGGTCTCTTGAAACCTTATCCAAGGCTCCGAATGAGGTCAGGCCAGTCTTTATCAGGTTATAGGCTCGTCTTCAAACTCATCTTTCCTCCTTCTAAGGCCACCAGTTCAACTCGTCCCAACCAGGTCTGTTCCAGCTTGTCTCGGCTATTTAACAGCCTGTCATCAGATCAGGTCACACCAATCAGTCCCCCTGAATGGTTAGGTATGAACTGAACCACTTTGTATTCTAATCGTGGCAGTTGAGATCCACACGTGTTAGGTATCCCTCTCTGACATGCATTAATTGCACAGATCCCGCAAAATCCTCTTCCTGTATAAGTCTCGCTTTTTGGGGAAGGGCTGCAACGCTTCATATTCCAACTCAGCAATTACAACCCAAAAAGTGTCCTCTCGTGTACCGTGCCCTGACATGTCTTAAATGCACAAATCCCGCCAAATCTCTTTTTTTCCTAAAAATTTGTTTCAAAGTATATCATCTCCCCCTCTTCACCATTCACTCCATTCTATCTCTTCACTCACTTGCTTTCTCCAGAATTTCTTGATCTCTTTTTTCTTCTGATCAAGGTTTTCCCCTTAGAACCAGGTACTTTCTCATTCTCTAGTAGATTCTCATTATGTCTGCCTCTATTTACTTTTCCCTCTCATCTTCTGGGAGTTCGTCATCATCATCTTCCCTTAATATATCTTCTTCGGCGATGCCCCCGGCGAGCAACACCATGTTCTTCCTGGCGATGATCGGGACAACATATCATCCGTTGTCAATAATCAAACCCTTCGGGACATACTCTCCAAGTTTCCCATTTCCGATGATTTCTCTTTCACCAACCCAGCTTCCGGTGAGAGAGCATCTCAACCTCCTCCCGGTCATCTAACCTTCTTCGTCGACCAATTTCAGGCAGGACTGAGTTTGCCCATTCATCCCTTCATTCTAGCGGTGTCACAGATGTACCAAATTCTGGTACATCAATTTGTACCCAACGCTTTCAAGGTTATGATAGGATCCACCTATCAACCCAATTCTCTGGGTTGTCCCCAAGGCCTAAATGTTTTATTATTTATTTCAAGCTAAGAGCTCCTCCTCTGGCTTTTTCTATTTTTCCGCCCGGGATGATGTCCATTTTCTGACCGGGATCCCTTCCTCTAACAAGGCCTGGAGGAAGAAATTTCTCTTCGCTCAGTGTTTGGGTGACTGGGGCTTTTCCCCTATTCCTATCCATGCTCTTCCAGCCCAGGCTCACTTACTCAAAGGAGACAGACCTCCTTACCTGTCAAAAAAGATAGCTACCCTAAACCAGAACATTCTCAACCTATCCAAGTTCCTTAAGCCCGATATCCTGAGCTTCTTCAATACTCCCCGGGAGAATGGCCCCCTCCCTCCCCAGATTTGTATACCCTTAGAGCCAACCAGCTCTTCCTCTTTTAGCATATATTCTCTGTACTTAAGTTTTAAGTTTTCCTTTTTCTTTCTCTCTCTCTCTCTCTCTCTCTCTCTCTCTCTCTCTCTCTCTCTCTCTCTTTTTACTTATCCCTTTGGCTAATGTCTTTTTCAGTAAAGATGATGAAGGAAAGGATGGCCGCGATCCGTAAGAGGGCCACTGCTGGAGGCCAAAAGAGCCCTCTCAGTGAGCCTGCCCGAGCTTCTTCGTCCTTTGATCCCGAAGTGGCGACGATTCTCGAGGTGACGATGGCCCCTGCAAGACTAGAAAGGCCGATCAGGATGGAGGGAACAACCCAACCTGAGGGGGTGGTCAGTCCAGCCATTGACCTGACCATCCACTCCACCTCGGAGGATGAGAAGGCATCGGCTCCGCATAAGCGCGCCCGCTCCGGCAAAGAGGCAGCTGCGTCGAGGCCCCCTATCAATATCTTTAACCAGAGCTTCTTCATTGGCTCTTCCTTCTTAAACTGCCCAGGAGACGTGGCGGTTTAATTCGTCATAAGGCGATCACCTCCCGTTGATCACCGAGATGTGGATAAATGGGATGATCACGAGTTGATCGAGTCCTACTGTCAGGATGAGGCTCGGGTAAGGATTTTGCCATTCCGACCACTAAGCATTATCTCCTTTCCATTTTTATCCCTTAATCATTTCTTTCTTCTCTTTTTTTAGGCTACTGTAAAGAGAGCTGCCCTTGTGGCACGAGCTCGGGGCTCCATGATGAACGCTGATCTATCCAAGAAGTACGCGACCTTGCAGGAGCGAGAGAGGAGGTTGACCTCCCGGGTGAAGGAGAGGAACGCCGAGTTACATGATTGTTTTGCATGTAATTGTTGTGTTTTTACTTATGCTTTTAGTTAGAATTTAGCGTCATTTCTAGTAGTTTTGAGTCTTTTTTCGTTAGGTTTTAGGACTTTTTCTTGTTTATTTCCTTTTTGTCTTTAAGAGTACAATATGTGAGATGTTTGTGCTATTTTTTTGGTTTTTAAGTTCGAATTCTTATTTTGTAGGTGGCTAAAAGGATTATATTCACTCGGCATACGTTTTGGACCCAAAAAATGAGAAATTCGAGCCGGAAGCAGCCCAGATCGACTGAAATCCTGCTCGATCGACTGCCAGTTGATCGAGTGACTCCCAAAGATCGACTAAAAGCCCCTAAATCAACTGCAGGATAGTAGCTTCCCCGTTCTTGGCAAAGCAGTCGATCGACTGGCAGTCGATAGACTGCACCCTAGTCGATCGACAGGGTATCGATCGACACACATGCAGTCGATCGGATGTGACGCTGGGACTTCGAGTATTTTGGTCGTTTTTTACGGTCTTGCCCCTACAAACAACTATATAAAGCCCACATCTTGCACCAATGAAGAGGACCACTCCCATCCCTACCCAAGCTAGGGTTTGGGATCAAATTACTCTCAGTCTCTTGGATAATTTTCTATCTTAGGTTTTAGATTCAATTTTAAGCTTTGATGTAATTTCCCTTTCTAGATTAGATTAAATTTCAAGCACCTCCTTGGGTTTGTAAGCCCAAGAATAACCCACTTGGATTGTTACTTTTGATTGCAATTACATTCAAGCTTTGTTTCCTTTCTTAATTCAAGTAAGTTTCCTTTCGATTTCATGTTTTATGCTTTAATTTCATGTTTTGTTCTTCATTTTCATGCTTGTTCTTCATCTTATGCTTTTTGACTTAGGTATTAGAAGTTGTGCTTGATCTTGTGAATCATCCATGGAATCTAGTTGAGTGACACAACTAGATCATAGATTGAGGCATAGATCATTTAATTTAACGTAATTTCATATGTTTCATGTATTTTTCTTCATTTCATAATTTTTGTCTTAGCACCTTAAATTCATGTTAGATCTTAAGAATTGGCTCTTGGATCATCTTGATTTCAATTATTTCATATGCTTTATTTTGGTTTTTATCTTTATGCTTTGTTTCATACTTAATCCTAGATCTCTTACTTGTTGCTTGTTAATTCTCGTAAAGTTTTGAACTTTCCCGTCTATTTTCATTACTTGTGCTTTTGGTGCTTTCAGTTTTTGCTAATTTGCATTATTCAAGTTTTTATGTTCATTCAAGCGTAGTTGTACCTTGTGCATGCATGCTTGTACTTGGTGAAACTTGCTTGTTTTTGCTTGTTCTCATTATTTGCTTGCATTTTCATATTCGGGGCATACGACGAGACATCCTACCAACTTGCAATTTCATTTCCTAGTTTAGTTTAGTTAGTTTAATTGCTTTATTTTCATTTTCCCTTTACTTTTCAAGCTACAAACACCTTGAAACTTACAATTGAATTGATTTCCGATAACACCAAGCCAAATGAGCCTTTTATTTCTAAAACCACAAAAAACTACACTTCAATGATTCCCAGGAGAAACTGAAGGTTGCTGAGGACGAGTTAGAGGCTGCCCAGGCTGAGCTAGAGACTGCCCGGACCGAGCTTCAAAAGGCTAGGGAGTCCGAGTTGGAGACTGCCCAGGCTCTAGCTATGATTCAGGCGGAGGAGTATAAAGAGAAACTCCAACGGGCGCGAGCTGAGGGGGAAGCTGATGGTAAAGCTAGAGGCCGAACCGAGGGACACCCTGAGAGCAGAGTTGAATTTCTCTACTCTGAGGAAGGTCAGAGGCTCATCCAGCTGACCAGGGAGACGACTCGGCGGGCCTTACTTGGTTCTATCGAGCTGTATAACATCTTGGTGCCCGAGGCTGTGGTCTACTACCACCTCGGTCTAGATGCTCAAGCCAAGTGGTCTGTTGAGAACCCCTCAGTTCCCTTTGACTGCTCCGTTCCTCTAGAAACTCCTCCAGATCCCACTAGCTTCTCCCATGTTGAAGAGGATGATCGGCTTCACCATCTTGGGGACCCTGAGTTTGATGAATACATCCGTCAAGCCTTCTTCTCCTCTTCCTCGGTCTCCTCTTCCCCCCTGAGAAGTCGCTGACCTTAGCCTTACCAACGACTATGACTTCCCCTACATTCGCAAATTTGGGTGAGCTCCAGGGAAACATCCAGTTTGAGAAGGATTCTGGCGATGTCTCCAGGGCGGAGGAGCAAGTTGGCGGAGAGATGGACATCGCAGACTATGGAGTTTAGGTCGTCCTTCTGTTTTAGGATTATGATCTGTTCTAATTTTTTAATCGTGGCCTATAATTATTGAACAATGTTTTTTGTTTATGTCTCTATTTCGTCTGTTTATATTTAAGATTTTTGAGAATGTAGGAAAATCTAGTACTATATATACCCTTTCTCCTTTCTATAAAATCTTATCGTTTTCCTTGTAAGTTCTTTATTATGGCTCCATCTTCTCGACTTTCGGAGATTGATACTTTGAAGAGGAAAAATCTTGTGTTCTTTGCTGAGAATTTCAATCTTTCTGAAAATATTGCTCTACTCCGCGAAAAGCTTTCTCAATTATGCAAACTTTTAGAGAGGAAGAGGTAAAAAGAAAAGCCACTACAAGCACGAGTGGGCTGAGCTCTGCCAGCTTAAATGTCAACTGCAAGAAGAATAGGCTGATCTACTTGAGTCAGTATGTCAACTGACCACCGCTGCCGGCTTGGATCAGTCTGCCACTGAATGAGCAGACAGGTACCGTTAACGCCTTCACGAGACTGAGCGTGAGTTGTGGCACATACACCGGGTTTTGGCTTATGATAGGAGGGCTCCTTTATCTCATCCATGATGTTTGCATGACTTGGCCTAATGTAATTTTGCAATTTCCGCAAGCATTTTCCTTTTCATATATAGTTGTAATCAAATCCGCTGGATTAATGAAATTATGCTATGTTTTCGAATATTTTATTCTTGACTGTTCTTCTAATACGCATTTCTTTTGGCCAAACCAGGCTCGAATACTCTTCTGTTGATATCTTATTTTGATGTTCTTAGGGTTTGTAACAGCTCACGTCCTTTGATGATCAGGCTAGGTTTGGGGCTCATGCCCTTAATTGATAATCAGGTCGGGTCAAGGGTTTTCATCCCTTGTCCAATTGGGATTTAGCATTTTCCATTTAGGTCGGGGTCCTTGGGGCATCCGCCCTTAGTCAATCTGGGCTAGAAAGTTTCTCTAGTAATCAGGTCAGGAATTCTGGGGCATCCGCCCTTAACCAATCAGGGCTAAAAATCTTCTCTGACAATCAGGTCAGGAATTTTGGGGCATCCGCCCTTAGCCAATCTGGGCTAAACATTTTTCTGACAATTAGGTTAGGAATTTCGGGCATCCACCCTTAGCCAATATAGGTTAAACACTTTTCTGACAATCAGGTCAAGAATTTCGGGGCATGCGCCCTTAGCCAATCTGGGCTAAACATTTTTCTGCTATTTCCACGAGAACTACGACATCCATGCCATATACTAGGCTAAATGGGGTTTCTCCAGTGCTTTCCTTGGGGTTGGTTCGATAAGCCCATAGAATCGAACCGAGCTCCTCTACCCATTTGCCTCCTGGCTTTTCTAAACATTTCTTAATCCCCCGAACTAGTATTCAATTGGTCACCTCAACTTGGCCATTTGTCTGAGGCTGGTAGATAGATGTGAAGTGTTGGTCTATCTTCATTTTAGTGCACCAGGATCGAATCCGAGCTCCCATGAACCGCATGCCATTATCTGACACCAGGATTCTCGGGACTCCAAACCAGCACACCACATTCTTCCATAAGAAATCCATTACCGCCTCTTCCGTAATTTTCGCTAAGGATTTAGCCTCTACCCACTTACTTAAATAATCAATGGCCACGATCAGGAATTTCTTCTAGGCGAGGGCTATGGGGAAAGGTCCAACCAGGTCTATCCCCCACTTGGCAAAGTGGCAGGGAGAGCTCATTGTCATGAGCTCTTCTGCAGGCCGATGCACTAGGGGTGAGTTCTTCTGGCACTTGTCACATCTTCTGACAAAGTCCTCTGCCTCTTTTCTTAATTGTGGCCAAAAATAGACAGCTCTCATGATCTTACTTGACAGGGTTCTAGAACCCATGTGGTTGCCGCAGCACCCTTCATGAATTTCTCTGAGGACATGGATGGCTTCTTTTAGGCTTAGACACTGTAAAAAAGATTGTCCAAACCCTCTTTTGAACAGTTCTCCCTTTATTAAGCAAAAAAGAGCCGACCTGATTCTTACCTTCGCTGCCTCCTTACTATAATCAGGTAGCTCTCCCTTCTCCAGATACGCCATAATAGGGGAGTGCTAGTCTTTTTCTTCTTCTAGTGTGTGTACCTCCTCCTCTCCAAATTCCCGATGTGCCATTAATAAAGTGATCACCCTTTCTTGGCAACCCGTTGCCAAGCTGGCTACCTTAGCCATGTAATCTGCTCTACCATTTTTTTCTCTAGGGATTTGATGGACGGTCAAAGCGTCCATGGTATTGGCCAGCTCACGGAATGGAGCTAGATGTTTTTTCATGTGTTCTTCCCTCATTTCAAATTCTCCCCTTATCTGCTTGTATACAAGATGTGAATCCACGCGTGCACATATTCGCTCTGCCCCCAATTCCTTTTCCATCTGAACTCCTCTTAGCAGGGCCTCATATTCCACTGCGTTAATGGATAAGGAATAGTTCATCCGCACTGCATATTCTGTGGTCACACATTCCGGGTCTATTAATACTATTCATGCGCCACAACCCAGGTTGCCTACCGAGTCGTCAGTGTAGATCGTCCACTGTTTCTTCTCCTCAGGAGAGTTGGTCATTTCTTGCATAAATTTAGTCAATGCCTGGGATTTGATGGCTGTTCGCGCTTTAAAATTGATATCGAACTCCCTGAGCTCAATTAACCATTTCAACAGACGCCTCGAGGCTTCCGGTTTATCCATGATTTCTTTTAAGGGGTAGGTTGGTTCTGACCACTATGTTGTGCGAAAGAAAATAGGGGCGGAGCTTGCGAGACGTCCCAACCAGAGCTAGCATGGCTCGCTCTATCTCCACATACTAGAGCTCGGCGTTGATTCGCACATTTTTGTCACACCTTTTGTACATATTTTGAGTCATGTTTGAGTCTTTTTACCGTATTCTTAGGTCAAGAATAAGCTATTTTGCATAATTTTGCATTATTTGGCCTTTTGCTTAACTTTTTGACTTTTCATTCAATAACTGGTCATTTTAGACCATTTTTCTGGTTTTTCTCTTTCAGATGAATCGTTGACAAAACTCAGGAGATGAAGACAAAGAATCAGCGCTCGAAGTAGCTAAAAGAACACCTATCCGACCGGATAAGAACAATAACTGATCGGATTGACTTTAAAGACACACACCGATCGGATAAGCACTATGTCCGACCGGTCAAGAGGATAGAGATTTTCATTTTATGGGACCAATGACCAATCTGATCGGACTCGTACGTTACAAATGCAGATTTTTGGGAATCTTCAATTACGAAATGGTTTTTAAAGCCATTAAACCCTAGGAATATCAGAGAAGTAAAAGGGGGGATTTGAAGGCTACAAAAGGCCATGAACTCATCCACATTCATCCATCCATCCATAAACGAAGGATCCCTCATCTGATTTGTGACAGATTGGTCGAGAAGACATTCTCGAACCTCTTGGGGATTACAACACAAGTGTGTTCTTGAATTGTAGATTCGGCAGTTACCACGACGGCCGTAGCATCTCGGGAGTCCGTGACAGCTTCCAAGGCTCGACTCGTAGATAATAATCCCTCCGGAATAGCTGGAGATAGTTCTTGCAAATATATCAATTTCGTACTCTCTAAACTCTACTTTAGTTGTATGGTTGAATGTTTGAACGCTTTTGGTTTCCATAGTTAATGGTTATTTCAATATTTCTTAATCGTGCGATTGATGCCTGCATTGGTTAATCTAGTTGGTAATGTTCTTGGTTACAATTGCTAGTTTTAGAAGTAATTTAGTTAATGCTTGCTATGTGTTCGAAGAAATGCTTGAGTAAAAATTATTAGTTTAAATCTTGTAGTTAAATGCTTGCGAGGAGATTGACGATCTCCTAGAAGAGTAGTTTAGTTCGCTGCTTAGTTTGATAAACGTAATTAATTGCTTGTGAAGAGATTGACGCCCTCTAGAAAGATTAGTTCTAATGATGGCTACCTTTCGAATGATAAAACAAAAACCCTTTTGTCCGTGTGTTTAGATTAGTCTTTTTCCTCGTTTCTCGTTCATAAAAACAAACACTTAAATAACTTCCGATTAGCTTCCTCGAGAGATCGACTCGAGTTAACTTGCCAAGTCTACGGTGAACCCGTTCTCTTGTGGGTGAACTAAAACCTTTTAAACGTAGACGCGCATTTGGTTAACTAGATTTTAATTTTGAAAGGGACACAAAAGTTCGAATCAGGCGTCATGCAACACCTTGCTCCAATAATACACCAGCCTTTGCACTCTGCTTTCTTCTCTAATTAAGACTGGGCTCATAGCTTGCTTCCCTACAGATAAGTATAGGATCAAGGGTTCTCCTTGGACTGGCTTGGTAAATAATGACATGCTGACTAGATGCTCTTTCAACTTCTGAAATGCCTCCTAGCATTCTTAGTCCCATTGAAAACGAGCCCTCTTTCGCAGGGCTTAAAAAAATGGTAAGCTCTTCTCAGCTGAGCATGAAACAAACCTGCTCAGGGCTACAATCCGTCCAGCCAGATGCTGCATTTCTTTGACATTCTCGGGGGTTTCATGTCCGTAATGGCTTTAACTTTCTCCGGGTTGTACTCTATTCCCCTTTCCGTGACCATATACCCAAGGAATTTCCCAGCTTTCACCCCAAATGCACACTTCTTGGGGTTGAGCTTCATTCTATACTTTCTCAAGGTATTGAAAGTCTCCCTTAGGTCATCAATGTGTGAGGCTACCTTTTCACTTTTCACCAGCATGTCGTCCACATACACTTCCATATTACGCCCGAGCTGGGTTTGAACATTTTATCTACCAGCCGTTGATATGTGGCGCCTGCTTTCTTGAGCTCAAATGACATGGCCACGTAACAATAAGTTCCTTTTGGGGTTATATGGCTAACCCGTTTTCAATCCTCTTTGGCTAACCTGATCTGGTGATACCCTTGCGAAGCGTCCGTCATGCTTAGAAGTTCAAAGCCTGATGTGGAATCCACCAGCTGATCTATCCTTGGCAGTGAGTAGTGGTCCTTAGGGCAGGCACGATTGAGGTCTCTGAAATCTATACACATTCGCTAATCGTCCTGGGTCTTTGGTACCAACACCACGTTAGAGATCCATTCTTGGAATTGTATCTCCTTAATATGCTTGGCTCGCAGCAATTTTTCCACCTCTGCCTCAATAATGGCTTCCTTCTCAGGACCAAAGTTGCGCTTCCTCTGCTTCACCGGTATTTTCATGGGGCTGATGTTGAGGTGATGCTTAACTACCGCCGGGTGTATGCCCACTAAATCCTGGGGAGACCAGGCAAAGACATCTGCATTGTTTCTCAAAAATGCGACCATCTCTACCAATACCTCCAGATTTAGAGTCGTTCCTACACGCAAGACTCGATTATCATCCCCTGGGACTACCTATACTGACATCAGACTTTCCTCCCGCTGAACTAGCTCGGGTCTAGCTTCCTCTGTTCTTGCCCACTTGCATCGCCTTTCCTCTTCATTGCACCGAACACTCTCCACATACGTCTGTCACGACGTATATTGGTCACCACAGACTTCGCCCACTCCATCCTGAGTAGGGAATTTCAGCTTCATGTGATAGACATATATCACTGCTTGAAATTGGCTTAAGGAAGGCCGCCCCAGCATGGCGTTGTATGAGGAGGGTGTGTCCACTATCAAAAAATGCACCAACCTGGTCTGCCTAAACGGGTCATCTCCTAGCGTAACCAAGAGATTCACTACTCCCAGCGGTCTCAGGGATCCCCCCGCAAAGCCTACCAATGAGGTCGTGACCTCTTCTAACTCCACATTTAAATTCAACTTTCGAAAGCAATCATAAAACATAATATCTGCTGAGCTTCATGTGTCAATAAAGATCTGTTGTAAATTGTAGTTATCAACAGTGGCTGTTATAACCAGGGCATCCATGTGTGGAGCTAGAATATCGTTCTTGTCCTCCGAATCGAAGCATATGTTTGGACTCGGTGCAGACTGTCCAACTTTCCGTGCTCTCCTAGTCAGGTCTTTTGTAGCCCGCATATAAATATTCTAGGTTCGCCGAAAATGCTCATCCCATTCATCCCCTGTGATCATTAGGATTTCACCTCGCACTTCCTAAGATTGTCTCTCCATTTGTGTACTTGCACGACCACCACTCCGTCCTTGTCTGGTCTGGTATTGGTTCTTTTTATAGGAGTCAAATCTGAGCTCTTCCCTCTTTGCCCATACAAATTCCTTAAGGTGTCCCACTTGCACCATCCGTTCTATCTCGTCTTTCAAGTGTGTGCACTCATATGTGTCGTGGTCATATATGTTGTGATATCGACAGAATCGATCAGATTTTTTATTTCTTGGATTCTGGGAATATGTTCTAGGCCACTTGAGGTTGGGATGTCACTTGATTGCCTGCAAAATTTCTCCCTGAGGCGAAGCCAAAGGTGTATACCTATCAAACCGAGGACGACCTCCTAACAGATCAGTCCTGGGCTTCTTCATTTGTGTCCTATCTTCTCTATCGGGTCATTCCCTCCACTTCTCTCCATTGTCTTTTATCTTCAAGGCTTCTTCCAAGTGGATGTACTTTTCTGCTCTATCCAAGAGCTCTCCAAATTTCAGTGTTGGCTTAAATAACAACGATTGGAAGAACTCCCCCTTCCTGAGCCCTTGAGCCAAGGCATTGACCAAGAGCTCCTCGGACGCTGATGGCACCTCCAGCTTGGTATCTGTAAATCGCTTGATATATTCGCGCAAACTTGCGCCTTCTTTTTGCTTCAAACTGAACAGTTCCGGTGGCATTTTTTGATATTTCCTGCAACTAGTGAACTGGTGCAAGAATGCAAAACTGAACTCATCATAGTTGCTTATGGATTAACTAGTAGTTGGCTAAACCAGAGCAGATCCGACTTTGTGAAGGTTTTGGGGAATACCCGACACATGACCGCATCAGAAAGCTTGTGCAAGGTGGCTGCAATCTCGAACCGGCTGAGGTGATCCCACGGATCCATTGTCCCGTTGAATTCAAACCCCAAGGAATGATAAGAAGCTGGGAGATCGTCCCTCATGACCACCTCCGTGAATGGGGTGCTTCGCCGTTTCTGACCCGCACCCGTGCCCGCTATCTTTTGTTTCACTTCCCTGACTTCTCTTTGTAGATTTTGCATCTGCTCGGTGAGGTTTAGGTTGGTTTTGCTTGAAGTTTCTCTTTCTAAAACAGAAAAGCTCTCTTTGTCTTCCTGGGGGGTGGGGGTGGGGGGAGCTCTGGCCATACGCTGGGCTGTCCGAGATGGCTCCATCTCCAACGGCTGGTTTACCTTGGAGGGTGGTGAAGGAAGTTCGGTAAATTTCTTTTCCACAACCACCTCTACAGCCTTGCCGATGAGGTAAGATAATTGCCTCAAAAAGGAATCATTCAGCGATCCTCCTTCTGCTTGATGGGCTCCTCCAAGAGGGGGTTGCGTTGTGCTAGGCCTAGATGTTGATGATGGTCCTGCTGTCTTCGGTATGCCCGTTAGTGTAGCAGAACTTGGCGTACCGCCCATCTCCACCACCGGGTTTCGCTTGAGTCCATCTGATGCCATATTTCCTTCTCGCGTCTTAGCTTTGTTCAACTTTCCCACAGACATCGCCAATTGTTTCGTCCTGAAAATTACGCCAAGAACACCTGCTCCTTTCCCTGAAAATATCCCGACCTGCTCCAATAAAAACACATTAGAAAGGACCACTGGGGGTTTTCCGGTGGAAACCTCTCCAATGCTTAGGTCAGTTAAGCGTTTTAGATCGGAATAAGCAAAATCAGAAGAAGAATGCTTAGAATTTCCTACCTCTCTTAGCCTTGGGGCTGAGATATTTATAGTTTTCGTCAAGTGGGGCCTTTCTGGGATCTCGGAAACAGAAAACCCACAAATCTCGGGCTGTTACTCAAGACGACCTGACCTGGAAGCTTCCTTCCAGAGAACAGATTAGCTCTGTCGCTAAGTTCTCCCAGTTACTGACCTGATCTCTTGAAACCTTATCCAAGGCTCCGAATGAGGTCAGGCCATTCTTTATCAGTTTATAGGCTCATCTTCAACCTCATCTTTCCTCCTTTTAAGGCCACCAGTTCAGCTCGTCCCAACCAGGTCTGTCCCATCTTGTACAAGCTGTTTAACAGCCTGTCATTAGATCAGGTCGCACCACAACCATTGTCATTTGTTTTAAAACACTTACGATTTCAAATTCGGATTTACCATAAATATTCCAATTATAAACAGAAGAGGCATTAAAAAAAGACTGGAGAATGGTTTATCTATGTTTAAGTCTGGGTAAGGGATAGTTTGGTGATGTTTTTCCCAACCAATTTTATTAACTTTATAAGTTGGTTTTATTAGTTGATTTGGTTATTCATAAATCCTATTTTACTTATTTGATACTGGACGACTTTCATAAATTCAGTTTTATTATCCTAAATATCTTTAACACTTTTACTAGACACTTGGTAGGGTTTAAAAACTGGATTTTTTATTTCATATTTGAGGGAGAGAAATTAATTGACACAACTGTTTCATTTTGAAAAGCGTTTTATCACAGTCATTAATATTTTTTAGAGGAATCGCATCTACTTGAATTCCTTGGAAATACTTTAGTCTAATTCCTTGGAAAGGTGGATGGTTTGATTGAATCTTTTTAGATCCTTTGATGGGTTCCCATTTGGGTATTTTATTTCAAAAAGTGATAGGATTTGCATATTTTTTAAAAGGATATTTTATAAAATTCTCAGAAGCATATATTTCAAACCAATCGAAAAATAAAATATGAATTTTATTTTCTTCTAAAAACTGATAGAAAGTTTCTTTAATACTTTGTTTATTGTTTGAAAAGTCTTTGAAGAACCAAGTCCTCTTTTTTAAATTGTGCTTAGCACAAAAATCATCACGTAGTGACATTTTATCAATCCTGAAACCTTTTTGTAAAATATTTAATTTGTCTGAATAATTTGAAGAAAGTGTCAGACTAGTGAAAGTGAGATTCATATCTAATCTTTTAAAATCTCCATGTATTACTTCAGGTATCTCTACATGGTCATCTATTTTTTTCAAGAGATGAACTTGTTAGATTTGAAGAGATTAGATCTTTTGTCTGGTTATTTTCAATAATTTCATCTGTATTGCTTTGAATATTTTCTTTAGAGTCATCTTTATTACATAATTCAATATCTTCGTCTCTATCTTGAATGATAGAGTTTTTATGAAAAAAGGATATTCTATTGAATTATTAGGAGTATAATAGTATTCAAACCATTTAAAAAATAAAATATGTGTTTGAAGTTTATCTACAAATTTGTAGAATCTTTCTTTAATGGTTTGTTTATCGTTAGAAATTTTTTTAAAAACCCATATTCTTCTTTTTGAATTATAATCAACATAAAAATCTTTATGTAATAATTCTCTATCAACTTTAAATTCTATTTCTATAATGTTGTTTTTCCTATAAACTACCTTCCTAGCCAAATTTTCGAAGGCTGTGGAAGCAGAGTTAGAAGAAGTAGATCTACAGTAAAAGGAATTCATTTTCAAATAGTTTTAAGGTTTTGAAAAGTAAGTTTTTGCTACAAACCTGAGATTATGGCTGCCTATCACTCTCGAGGACTTACTTTGACTCAGGGAACACACTCACAAAAATTTATTTCCGCAAACTTAAAACTCTTAGATCTGGACAACTTTTTCTATATCACTACCCCCTTTGGCTCTAATACCAGAGGCGACCCAAAGGACCAGCGCGGAAGGTGAGGAAGCATAGAAGAGAACTAAAACAGAAAAGATGATAAAGCAAATATCAAATTAAAAATATAAAGCATCAAGAAAGAAGAAGGTTAGTGTTAGATAAGTAATGGGACTTAAGCCACCATATAAAGAATAAATAAAATGCATAAATTTAAAAATTATGGGGTATAAACCACCATGTAGAAATTGTAAAAGTTAAATAAGTTATGGGGTTGTTAAAACACCATATAAAAAATAAATTTCAAGAGTTTAAAAGTATGGGGCAGAGCCAACCATACGAACAAGAACTTAAACCAGGAATTTAAAGTGCAGAATTTAAATTAATATATGTGGTAGAACCGACCATATTTTAGTATTTATATATAAATATTTAGTTATAGGGCTGTTAAGCCTACCATATAATTATAAGAGCAGAATTTAAATAATATGGGGCAATCAAGCCAACCATACGAAATGGAACTTAAATACTTTTAATCATATATATATTGGCTTAGTTAAAGGCGGTACTCCGCCAGAGGTCAAGCAATATATATATATATATATATATATATATATATATATATATATATATATATATATATATATATATATATATATATATATAATTATGGGGTATATGCTCCTATAAACAAAATTAGTCATGGAACTTAAAGAGAATAACGGTACGAAAATGAACCTTTATTTATGTAGAGCTTGGTTTACAATCAATCTTCACTTTTTAAGAATTTTTGTGAAGAAACATGAACTAAATTATCATCTAAATGAATTTGAGATGAAATGTAATTATTTTTGGAGTTTATATAGATTGGAAATAAGATCTCCATTATTTGAAAGGAATTTGAATGACAGGTGATGTGAAGGTGGGGGGTATTTTTAAGTGAGGGGGAGAAAGGTTGAGAGGAAAGATGCTCTCAAAGCTTGGTGTTAATTGTTATGAGACTTCTCAAGGTTTTCTAAGGTTGTGTTTGATGGTGGTGTATATATAGGAGTGACTGAGGTTATTTTGGTATTTTTCGAAAGGGAGTGGAAGGGTATTTTGGTCATTTTTGTGAGGATTATTTTGGTCATTTTCATTTTTAATCCCTAAACTATTACAATACAAAATTTATTACAAATATATTAGAGCAATTCTACTACTTCTTCTTCTTCTTCTTCTAGTTTCCACAATGATTGTGGATATTCTTCTTTAAGTCGTCTTGCTAGTTCTTCCTTTTCTCCAGTCTTGTACCACTGAACTAGTTCTGGAAAATTAGTCTCTGTACTGAATGGAGTATAGAAGGTTTGTACCAATTTTTGAAGAAAAGTTTTGCAAAGATCCAAGCCTCGTCCGGATTAGTCTTAGGTTTGTACCAATTTTGGAATTCGAATATAAAAGTTTTGAGTTTTTTTTAACCAGAATTAGTAGTTTCTAGAGAGTTAACATTCTTGGGAAAACGAATGAACTCAATTAGTCCATAGTCTAATAGTGTTTGTAATGTAATTATTCATCCTGGATATATAATTCCATTTGGATATGAAAATTGGAATTTTTGAAGGTCTATGGCGCATTTGGGAATATTGTATTCGATTTTACATGGACAAAGTATAGTGTTAAACAGTGGGCAATTTTCATCACATTCCTTTAATCTGTTATGATAAAACTCACTGTATTTGTGTATTCCACTATCTTCAAAATCTGCTTTGGCTTTTTGGAAGATGATATTTTTAAGGTCTTTTGGTAGGATTTTTAGTTGTTCATGGGGATGAAAGAGAAAACAAACTGGTTCAAGAGGGGGATTTGTGGCTTTTTGTAAATTTTGTCTTTTCATATTTTCTCATTTTTCTTTTTATTTTGTTCAAGGCAATTTCTTCTTTCGTAGTTTCACCCTGTATTTCTATTTGTCGTTGTCTTTCGACAGACAAAATATGGTTCTTTTCTCTGTCAACTGACTGTATATTCTGTGGAGAAATGGCTCCCTAGATTTTTTTTTTTTTGCAAATTTCACTGCTTCTTCAACAGTATAAAATTCGTAAAAGATGAAATTTGGGATATTTGTATAATTTTCAACAAATGACCAAGTTTTGAAAACACCTGTCAGTATTCATTTAAGAATAACAAGATTCTTAAATTTGTGTTTGTTTTTATTTGAGAAATACCATTCTGGAGTGTTTAAGTTTTTTATCGAATGGTCTTCTTCATTTTTGCTATTGAGAAGATTATCAAGCAAGACTTGATGATATTTTGTTAGCTCATTTGCATGTTTTCTTTTAGAACAAACATTTTTTTGTTTATAATTTTTTAGTAAAATATCTTTAAACGTTGTCTCTCCCGGGTCCATCTGCATAGTTGAGACTTGTTAGTGCCATGAAATAAATAAATATTATTTATTATATTTTCATGAATTGAATGAAACTTGATTAAATCAAGGTTTTCAGTTGTGGGTTTTTCAAGAAATTCAAATTGTAAATCCTTATGTTTGATTTCAAATCAGGGTTTTCAGTTGTGGGTTTATGTAGTTATCTACACTGTGGAGTTCCAGAAGAAAGGCCTTCCTCATGCCCACATTCTTCTTTTTCTATCAAAAAAAAAAGATAAATACCTTAATCGAAGCAGTATGAATCGAATCATTTCAGGTGAGATTCCGGATCAAGAGGAAGATGTAAGGTATTATGCAGCAGTTTCGGAGTTGATGATTCATGGTCCATGTGGGGATTTGAAAAGATCTTCTCCTTGCATGGTTGATGAGAAGTGCTCAAAACATTATCCAAAGAGGTTAGTTGAATCTACTACTGTTGACTATGATGGTTACCCGATGTACATACGTAGAAATACTGGTCGGACGGTAACAAAAATGGTGTTCCCCTAGATAATAAGTGGGTTATGCCACATAATCGTTATTCTTTGCTAAAGTATGGAGCACACATGAACGTTGAATGGGGTAATAAGTCTAGATCTATCAAATATTTGAACAAGCAAAATGATAGGGTCACAAAAACATTTTAGCAAAGTGGTAACAATGATGGGCGGAAGCCAAAAATGAGTTGGACATGTATTACGATTGTCATTATATTTCTCCATGTGAAGCGGCTTGGAGAACCTTTGGGTATGAGACTCAGTATAAAAACCCTTCCATCGTACGTTTGAGTTTTCATCTTCTAGGGGAGCAAAGAGTACTATATAATGATAATAACTCATTGGACGATGTGATGAAACGTCAGTCAAAACTTCATACAATGTTTTTGGATTGGTTTGAGGCTAACAAGAAATATCCCGAAGCTCGAAATTTGTTGTATACTGAGTTTCCTCAGTATTTTGTTTGGAACAACTATGAAACAAAGATTGCAAATTGCTCGGTTATATTATGTTCCTCTAGGTTCTGGTGATAACTATTATGCTCGGTGCCTCCTTAATGTTGTTCGAGGATCACAATGTCACGATGATTTAAAAAAAGTGAACGAAAAGCAACACGATACATATCGTGATGCGTGCTACTCAGTTGGGACACTGATCATGATAGGAGATATATCGATGGCATCGAAGAAACAAGTTAATGGGGATCTGCACATTCTATTAGGTTCTTATTCATGATATTGCTTGCGTCCAAATGTATATCTCAACCGTAAAAAGTTTGGAAAAAATGTTAGAAATATTTATCAGATGACATTTTATACGAACAACAATACTTGAGAAATAACAAAGGTATTAATTAATAATTTCCAATTATATCCATGGTTTTTTGATAGTATTCTTTTATATAATGTTTCATAGAAATTGGTGAAAGTACAATTGTTTTTTTAAAAAAATTGTATAAATTTGAAATGAGTGATGCTAAAATTCAAAACCTTGCTTTACTAGAAGTGGACAAGTTGTTGTAGAGCATAGGGAAGAGTTAAAAGGATTTCCTCTAATGCCAATTCCAACTGAAGTCGACTCTAGAATTTCTTTCAATAGATATATTATTGAGGAATTGGAATATGACCGTGATGCCCTCATTAGAGAACATGCTAGATTATTTCAAAATATGAATAAAGATAAAAAAAAATATATGTATGTCGAGGTCATGATATTTGTTTCTTTAATAAAGGGGGGCTTATTCTTTGTTTATGGATATGGAGGAACTGGAAAAACTTTTGTTTGGAGGACACTTTCTGCAGCCGTAAGATCTAATGGTGAGATTGTATTAAATGTAGCATATGGAGGCATATCTTCTCTTCTTCTTCCAAAAGGAAGAACCGGTCATTCTAGGTTTAAAGTTCCATTCAATCTCCATGAAGAATCATCGTGTGGGATTTTTCAGGTGGGACCCCCTCTGCGGAATTAATGGTGCATGCACAACTGATAATTTGGGATGAAGCTTTGATGATGCAAAAACATTATTTTTAAGTTTTAGACAAAATATTGAAAGATATTATGGGATTCTAGAATCCAAAGGCTAGAGATATTCCATTCGGAGGTAAAATTGTTGTACTTGGTGGAGTTTTTCATCAAATTCTTCCAGTGATTCCTAAAGGTACTATGCCAGACATAGTACATGCAACCATCAATTCTTCCCACTTATAGATACATTGTAAGGTTCTGATATTGACAAAGAATATAAGGCTTCAGAATCTCAACTCAGACCCCGATTCGATTTTATTGAAAGAGTTTTCTCGATGGATAAATAACATTGAAGATGGGATTGTTGGAGGATCAAATAATGGCATAGTTGAAATTGAAATCTCAAATGATTTATTGTTTTTAGATAATGGTGACCCAATTGCATCAACTGTGGTAAGCACTTATTCATATTTCAGAACGAATGCCGAATGTTCTGTTTATTTGGAGGGCCGAGTTATTCTTGCACCAACACTTGATGTAGTCAATTTAATCAATGAATATATGACTTCATTGAATGAAGGGGAATGTAAGATATATATGAGCTCAGATAGTGCATGCAAATCTGATGCAATTGTTGACATTTTTCAAGATGTCCACTCACCTTAGTTTTTAAACACAATCAAGTGTTCTGGGTTGCCGAATCATGAGCTACGATTGAAAGTTGGTTCTCAATCATGTTGTTGAGAAATATTGATCATTCACTTGGTTTGTGCAATGGAACTAGATTGATAGTTACGAAATTGGGCAATCATGTTTGGAGGCAACAATTCTCCAAGGAAGTAATGCAGGTGAATTAGTACTCATCCCATGAATGACCGTAACACCATCGGATCCTAGGTTGCCATTTAAGTTTCAACAAAGGCAATTTTCAGTTATTCTGTCATATGCAATGACAATTAAAAAGTCAAAACTAATCTCTATCACACATTAGACTTTTCTTGAAAAAACCTATTTTCAGTCATGGTCAACTGTATGGTGCAATATCAAGGGTAACCAACCGAAAAGGTATAAATTCTTGAATTGCGATGATGAGAGTAGATGTAGAAAAAAACTATGAATGTTGTGTGCAAGAAAGTATTTCATAATTTGTAAACTAAAAATTTCTGATTAATAATAGTTTTATTAACCATGCTCTATATAATGTTTAATTCTTCAATTTCTTAAATTTATTATTTTAACCTTTACCTTATTCTACTTTGGTTTAAATTAGTGTAACCACTTATTTATTATATTATCAACATAAAAATAATATTAAAAATTAATAAATTAAACCTTCAAATTATTCCCCCGTGCAACGCACGGGTGTAATACTAGTTATAAAAAAACATCAGAAAAGAGGATCTGTACGTCGGTATAAAAAATAAAAAATAGGGAAAAAAGTTTGAGCGGGAAAAGCCTAACTAAATAACATTATCTATTAAAACAAAGATTGAGCCAAACATTATCCAACCATTTCTTTTACACACACACACACACATATATATATATGATTAGGTTTAAATGAGACTTACTAAATGGATGGATCAATCTTTTGGTATTTCTTTATTTGATTACAAGCACTAGGACTATATAATAAAAGTACTGATGATATGTAATAAAATCACTAGTTCGCAGGTTCACAAATAAGGGGGGCTATCATTGGAACCCT
>BMAC01000114.1:831095-864963 GCA_014905375.1 Phtheirospermum japonicum
ATATATTGTGCATTTTTGTTATTAACTATTATGCAATATCAACAATTGTGCATACATCATTAGTGTGTATTAACTTCTGTTTTCTCGTTGGGCATATGACCTGCCATTTCACCACAAGTTTTGCACACCCTTTATTTTTTCTTCTTCTAGTTCTCTTCAATTGACTTTTCTTACCCACTATTTTTTCTTTTCCCACCCCTTTTATTTTTTGATTGCATAGGAGGACGAATAGTAATTTCAACTGGTGCAGTTCCACAAAAAGACTCAATATTCTAATTTTCTTTTTACTTGTATTGGGTGAAGAGTCTTATTGTTCAACTGTAAGTTTCTCCTTCTGTTCATTAATAATCTTTGAAAACTCAACAAAGCACTCCGTGCTCGTCTCTCCCAACGCCACACACAAGTGTATATCAAACCACAATTTATTGAGTAGCAACTTCTTTCATCAATTTTTTCAGATTGCTCAATAATGACATCATCGATATGAAAAACAAGATTCACAGGACCAAAGGGAAAGAACTAATGTTCATGGGATAACGTCCATGTTTAAGTTTCAAGACAACAAAAACGTGTCTGCAGAGCCACTTGAGCCTTTCAACTTTTTGCAAGAGCACATAGAGCAACTACCATCAGATTTGTGCACAATTGTAAACACCTTACCTTTGTCTTAAATGTCGCACTCAATATTTCCATCGTTGTCACAAACACGTAAACCTCGACAACTAAACTACGCAACACTAATTTCATTTTGCACCTCAATGAATATAGTGTTTGTGTATACGTGCATTCTTCTCCAAATCCAATTGCGTCTTCAAGTCAGCAAAATATGACTCACACATACTTCTTAAATTTGATGACGCGTTTCTCTGTGAATCCATAGTAGTGTCGAAATGCATGAGAAATTTGAGTAAACTATCCTGGTGATTTGTAAAATTACTAAACTAGTAATTCTCACTTTTTGATTTAGATGTAGTTCTCAATAATCCGCTCATAAAGACATCCTTAAAAAATGCAGGGATCCAGTGTTCGCTTATATTGAATAGATCATGAAATCACCTGTGATCTACTAAATTAAAGTCTTTTATAATACCATTCCGTTTTTCTTCGATTTATGCTTTATGTATGCATTGTAAATGATCCTTGAGCCTTTTGTTGAAATTTTCATCACCACTTAAAATAGCCCAAACCTTTTCACTCACCTTCGTCATGATGTGCCACATATAATATCGATCTACTGTGGTCTTAAACACTTTATCAAAGACAATTGCAATTGAGGGATCTCGGTCAATAATGATATATTCTGACTCATGCACAATTTTCATTTTTAATTGTTCGAGAACTTATACGTAAGAATCAACGTCTGTAGTAGCTATCAATGTAGCTGCATATGTGATAGATTTTTGTGGTTGTCAATTATGAATGAAAGGTGCAAGCAACATATTGTACCTATATCAGAAGAGATGATATCAATATTAAGTAATACTCAGTGTGCACAATTTAATACATTGTTGTGCACATGGTGATAGATAAATGTGCACAAACCTCATTAAACCTACATCTGTTGAAATAACATTAAACGACATAGCACATAGGATAGTTGAACTATGTTGGACATACTGTGCACTAGTCAATGCAATATTGTTCAATTTTATTAAAACATAAATGTGTACAACCACATTAAACCCATAACAATTACTATGACATCAAACGACAGCCTATTGAACCATATTGGATATTTTGTGCAGTAGTTAATGCATTATTGTGCAAATTTTGAAACTTAAATGTTCAAAAAAATAAATATAACTACCTGGATTTGTCAAATTAGGGGAAGAAAGAAAGGGCTTTGGTAGCGCTGTCGTTGCCTATATACGTGTTAGTGTATGTTGCGTCAAATGACAGCATGTTTCCAAAAGTTGCAAAGTTTTTTCTAGAAATGGGATCAACCTAGAAATTTCTTTTTAACAGGTCACACTCATCAAGTTCATAATCAATGCAAAATGTCGAACTGATTTCTTTTCTTCTATAACACTTGTTAATAACCAACTGTGCATTAACCTCTTAAATACATGCTAGCAAATCTATTTTATAATTATTGAAATCAACACTAGTAGCACCGATATTCTGGTAGCCTCCAATAATTTGTTTGTACAATCTAAAAGACTTCACTAGACCAATATTTACCTATACAATTAGACTATAAATTCTCATGTCCGACATTTATTGCTCAATTTTTTTTTAAATAGTAAGCACTCTTTAGAAACCAATGGATAATGATGTTTCTCTTCAAACAAATAGAGCAAGTATCTGTTATTTTCATCCAATCTCAAAACGAACCTAGCTTTGCACTCAGCTCTATTTGTCACCCAACACCTAATTTTACGTTCAATGATTACGGTGTTGCTGCTATTTTTGCGTGGGGATACACTCGTCGTGGTTATCATTTTTGCTCAGGTGGATTTCTCTTACGGTCATTCTTATAGCCTTGTTTTGAGCACAGTAGATACTAACAAACAATTACACCATCATCTAATGCTATTTTTGTGTTACGATGGACATCAAAACCAACAAACGAGGCATAAGACTTGTAAAACTTTATATTTCCATCCAAACTTGTGAATTTTTTATTAATATAGGGTTCAATGGCATCTTCACATTGTGGAATCCAATATTTTGTGCAATTAGGTGTTATGACCATCCTTTGCCAAATAAGCTCATAATTTCGAAAAGAACATTCAATATGACCTGGAAAATTTCCCGATGAATCAATACACAAAACAGTACACAGATAACGCGACATAAAAATTATTTAAAACTTTATAACTTGTGCACAATTTACTGCACTATTATGCACAAGTTAATACATTACTGTGCACATATTGACACTTGTGCACAAACCACATCAGGCCTACATCAAATAAACTAACATCAAAGGACAATGCACATAGAACTGCTAGACCATATGAGACATACTGTGCATAATTTAATATTACTTACACATAATGAAACATAAATGTGAACAAACCACATACACCTGCATCAGCTAAGCAACATCAAACTGAATCACAATACTTGAAATATAAAAATTGGCATTCAGAATTATGCCCTTTCAAATTATCTTTTGCATTCTGTTGAACAATTGTATATTTATATTCCATTATTTCCAATGCAATGATGAATAGAAAGCAACAAGTTTTGTGACTGACCTCTAAAATAGAAAATTCAAAAATCAAGATATAAAAGAATTAAAAAAAAAAAAAAAAAAAAAAAAACAATAGTAGTAGCTAAATATTTACTCATTACCACAACAAGATTTAGAAGTGCACAAGAATTTTAGTACTAGGTGCACAATATTCCTCGAAAATATCATAATAGATGCACTAAATTGGTCTCAGTCACATCACACTGTGAAAAACAAAAATAGAAGAGCAACAAGTAGCATTATTTGAAAATCAGATTTCTCTTAATTCGACGAGATCTTCAATCATATTAACTATAAAAAAAAAACCGAAAGGAATAATACCTTATTCAATCAATGCTACTGGGGTGCAACTAAAATATTGTGATTACTGGGTAACAACGATGATGACCACTAAATTGTCAAAGTGCAATCAAAATCGAGCAAGCAGGGCTTCGAAAATCTAGATGACAATTTTCAATTTAGACCCCTGGAAAATTAGGATTTTTCGTCAAAGGGAGTTTTTGTCGAATTTTTTCCTTACAGATTTTTAGATTCTACAGGAAATACAATTATGAGATTTTTTTTCTTTAGTCTGATTAATCCAACTTTTAGTATGTAATATGTTTTATTAAATTAGATTCACTAAATTAGATTAATTAAATACCTAGGATTCATTCTCAACACTGTCATATTCTTATTGGAACACCTCTCTCTCTCTCTCTCTCTCTCTCATATATATATATATATATATATAGGATTGGGTTCAAATGAGAACCCCCTTCATTATATGTGAATTTAGGGACTAATCCTGGCCTTATATCTAATAATTTGTGTGGACCAGATTTTTTCTATTTTTTTAATTTTATTAAATTATATATATGGTAGGAAAGGGTGTTTATGTAATTTCACAAATCTTATGAATCAAATAAAAATACAATCCTAATTTCTGTCTCTACCCCGTCATCTTCCCCAAACCCACGGCTCCTAACCCTAACAATTTTATCCGCCGCAGAGAGGCCCCAAACCCACGGCTCCTAACCCATACCCCGTCATCTTCCCCAAGCACCATAGAGGTATGTGGACGACGACCTCGAATCGACTGCTCCTCGATTCCTCCAATTGCTGCAACCGCTCCCCTCTCCCTCTCCCGATCCAGTTCGACATACACCCCGCCGCCGCCACCGCCTTCGAGGCCCCAAACCCACGGAACCTAACCCATACCCCGTCATCTTCCCCAAGCACCAGAGAGGTATGTGGACGGCAACCTCGAATCGACTGCTCCTCGATTCCTCCAATTGCTGCCACCGCTCCCCTCTCCCTCGCCCGATCCAGTTCGACATACACCCCGCCGCCGGCCTGATATCGACCTCCATCCGCGCCGCCGCCGCACTGAGAAACGGTTGAATGTTAGATCTCTCAATTTTGTTATCTCATGTGATGTTTGGTTTTGTATATATGTTGGATATTCGATTTAATTTATTGATGTTGCTCATGGTAAACATTTCGACCAGAAATTGAGAGAAAAAGCACTTATCATTGCTTTTTGTTTGTTAATTTAGTCTTACACACAGATGCCTTGAGTTACTATGTGAATTGTTGAGATGAGTCTGCCTATGTGCTATTTCTCAAATATCTATTCAGAAGGACAATCATTAAATAGATTTAAAATTAAAATTCTCTGATTATTTTTAAGTTTTGGTGATTTTTGTTTCCATCCTACATCTTATTCACCTTGTTTGGCAGATGCTTGGAATTAAGCAGATTGATTATCCTCTTTTCCTTTGATTTTTGTGTTTTTTTTAGCTTACCTATAACCATATCTTTTTATTTGTTGAGTTTTTAGTTGTAGTTTTTAGACTTTCTCATTGATCTTGTGACTGTAATGTTAGGTTTGTCATTAATCTTCTGACTGTAATATCAGGCTTGCTGTGAAGAAGACCACTAAGAAAGATACTAAAGCATCAAAGGATTCTAACAAGCCAAAGAGGCCTCCAAGCGCTTTCCTTGTTTTCATGTGTGTAGAAATTACCCCTGTCAATCTGCTTGGGACTATGCTGAACAATTTATTTTTATTCGAAAAAGCAGTGTTTAGTGTAGTGCGAAAGCACTGTAACAATATAAGAAAAGCACTCCAATTTTGCACATTGCAACTATATGTCCAGATTCATGGTGCTTTTTATACAGWACTGTAATGCTAAAATTAGTCATATGCGATGCTTTTACTATTCAGTTTTTTTAATTTAATTATATATATATATTTTTTACATTTTAAAACATGCAATATGTATCTTAAACCGTAAATCTTGAGAATGTGACTAATTTGATATATATTTCATTAAAAATGAATAAAAATTGAAAAAGTTATGATTCGTTGAAAATTTGAGTTTTATTTCAAATTTTTGAATTTTGCAGTTATGGACAAAATTTGTGATTCTTTCGTATACAATCGTAGTGTTTTCTTTCTTTATTCGTTTTGCTTTCTAAAAAGCAATGTAGTGCTATTCATAAACGTCGTTATATGTCCAAAATACCCTTTTTAATTATTTAATACAATAATTTACATTATTACCCTGCTAACATGTCACGATCTCAACCATCAAGATTATCCTATCTAATGGTCAAGATAAGTCCCTAGGTTCACATATAATGACAGGTTCTCATTTGAAAAATCGCTAGGCGGCAAGCCAGTGCCTAGTGCCTAAGACGCCTAGACGGGGTTTAGACGGGGCCTAGGCGGAGCCTAGAATTTGAGAATAAATACCTGATTTATAAAATTACATCCAACCATTTAATAGTTCAACATACTACTTGCTACACAATAAAATCTATGACAATTCAAAACTAAAAGTAATGATCACAAGTTACAATTCACAAGTTTAAAACTATTATTCAATTCAAAGTCCAAAACAACATAGATGCATAAGTTCATTGATCAAATAGCAATACCATAGTATACATTACAAATCAAAATAATCAAAAAATAGGCCCAAAAATGACGTCGTTTTAGGCCAGAAAATATTTTAAAAAATAACTGGTCTGGCGCCTAGGCGCCGACTTGGGCGCCGAGAGCGCCTAGGTGGCGCTTGGGTCGCCTAGGCAGCGCCTGGAGCGCCCAGCGATTTCTTTGGCCGATTTAAAAATCGTAGGCGAATTGATGGCGCCTAGGCGGGCGCCTAGAGCGATTTTCAGAACAGAGATATATATACATATACATATACATATATATATATATATATATATATTATTGAAATATTTTAAATTTAAGTAAACGATATTTTTCATTATAAAAATTATGTTATAGACACCATGATGTTCAATGAGTGTGCACTAAATTTATTTTTATTTTTAAAGGGAGATTAATATTCCACCAAAACAAAGAAAAAAGGACAACATAAAAATGATTCAAATATTCAAAATTTACAAAAAAAAAAAAAATAACTTCTAAAACAAACATTAAAAAGAAGAAGAAAAGAAATGGAAATATATCAATGCAAACTAGAGCTAAAGTTAATATTTCACCAAAAAAATAAGTGCAACAGCAGCATGAATTTGGATGTCCAAGTTCAGCATTAGTCGTTCTCTGAACCAATGACCTGCTGCTTAACCTGTTCAACTATAGCAACCAATTCATCCCTATTTTTCTGCAAACCAAAGTAGATTGCTTCAGTTTGCAACATTAAAATGAAGTTAAATTTCAAAAGCTACCTTCAGGTTCAGCCTCATAAACAGTTATCTCCGAAATTATAAATATCTATCGAGGTTTGTATCTGCTTAACAAATAACAATAAGACAAATTTCTGTAGATTTACCCTTACAGTGAAGACAAACAATCTAAATGATAGAAGATAGAATGCCAACCTTGAAAACTAGATAACGAGAGCTGAACCAGAGTGTGTACCCAAAACCAACGAGTTCCAACACTTTCGGTAACTGTCAATTTGATTGATGGTCGATAAAACAATCGTCGAAATGTATTTTAAAAAAACAATATTGACACACAGACAAAGGCAAAGAACCTCACCACTGGAATAGAGTCAACGGCACCAACAACAGCAGATAATAACCAAAGTGCCACCGCACCACCACCGCCAAATACGAGGATTGAATACGGATCCTCGTAATCAAACTGAAATTGGAGAACATACACAAGAATTAATAGATAATAGGGACGAGAATTAGAGTTAGTTAACAATAGGATAAAATTAACAAATAAGTTCAATAATAGATTAAATTTGAAATTATTAGGTTGCTCAGGTAACCGCTCAGGATCGACATGAAGGTCGATGTTTCATCAAGCATTCATGATAGAGCTTTCAAAATGTTGAATATACTCATCATAGCAACCAACTTCATATTAGCTTGTTGTGACTTTAGATTAAATAAATGTTCGAATTCAACAAATAGGAACTTGAAGATATATCAATATTCTACAAATAACACATATTTGAGAAAATGAGACTACATGCACCCACATAGAAAAACAACAAAAATAAATAAATAAAATAAGAAAGGGATAGCGTAGAAACACACACACAAAAAAAATACTAATAATAAAAATAAATTCAAATCTATACCAGACCATTCATCTGGCACAATGTAGAACTAACAATATGATGCCACAAATCTTATAATTAACTATAATGACAGAAAATCAAAAATCACGAAGCTCTTTATATGAAGCATACAAAAAAGGGAATCATGGAAAAACCTTTAAGTTGAGGTCCTCCAAGAACTTAAACAATTGCTGTGGATACGGATTATCGGTCAATGAGTCTTCTTCTTGCGGTGCTTCATTTAGATGTGAATCGTAATTTTCCTTCTTTTCAAGAGTCTGCGTATCATCTACTGTTAACCCGCCGTCATATTTAGGCTCATCTTTTACATATTGAGGTGGATCAGTTGATATTTCATCAGAATTAGTCGACCTCAGAGATAAATTGCTGTTGTGTTGCAACCCTGTTCAAGAAAGCCCAACAAATTAGCATCGAAATGCTGAAAATATAAATTATATCTCAAAACTGTAATGAGGGGAAAAAACACACACCAAAACAGAGTGTCCGACTCCCAAAAATAAAATAAAATAAATTATAAGTGAAAATGAGATTTGAAGAATCAACTAGTAGGGTGAGTCAGAAGCTATACATAATTCGGGGGTTGGGGGATTGGGGGAGAGAACAATAAATCCCAAAGAAATTATAACTTCAAAACCACTCAATTTTGTTAAAAAAATCATAATTCCCAGTTAGCATTAATTAAGAACTCCCAGGAACACACAATAACTAACCCAAAGATAAGAAATAAAAATCAAAGCCCACGAAGGGAAGCAGATTAGGAAGCCTAGATCCTAGTTATGTTCAAAAGTAAAAGAACATCGAAAATGAAACGGAACTAAAAAATAAAATTAAAAAAATACCAAAGTTGAAGCGGGTTTGCTTGTGGATGTTAAAAGCATGGGTTTTATAGAGGGATTGGAATCGGATGTGGGTCGAAGAGAGGTTCTTCGGGTGGAGCGGATTAAGGTTTGATATGCCTCGAACTGTGCAGAGCTCCATCATCTTGATTAGATTACCTTCAGAGAAATGGTGAGGGTTTTAAGAAAAAACGAGGATCTTTTCAGGGGAAAATGCTCTAGGGTTTTAAGGGCGACCTTTTCAGCCCCCCTATATTAAGAAAAGAAAAAAAGAAAGAAAGAGAACTATATGGGTATAATTAAATAAATAATATAAATTTAGATAAGAATAAAATAAATATGTTAAATAAACTCACAAAAATGTGGCGGGACGCTATTTTCAGGAGCGTCCCGTCCTCTGGGACTCTATTCCCAAAGAAGTCCCGAACTATAATTTATGACTCCAAAGTTATTTAGGGGCCGAAATGAAAAAAAAAAAAAAGGGGGTCGGGACTCCTTTGGGAATGGAGTCCCGGGGCATTTTTGCAAAAAAAAAAAAATCGGAACAAAAACCCTAACACATGCACACTCATTTCATTTCCCACATACGACAACCAAAGCAAAGAGGAAGCAGATAGTTCTCGGGCGCCATTCTCTCCCAGGTAAGTTGTAATTTATTTAATTTACTTTAATATTTTTTTAATAAAGTGCGAAATATATATTAAAAGAAGATAAAAAGATACGGGTGGCCGAATTCCCTACACGACCAAAAGTCATCAAATGAAAAAAGTTTGGGGGCCGAATCCCCTACACGACCAATCAAAAACTAAAAAAGTCTTCAATTGACTTTCTTTGGGATGCTCGGTAGCATTTCTTGACGATGGTTTTGGTGGCTCGTAAGGAGTAGAGGAAAGTACAGGTGGGCTCGGGCTCATCCTCGAAATCGGGATTATCTCGCAAGATGGTAACTGCGGCAAAGTTCACCGAGTCAGAAAAGGTACCAACTTCAACCTCATTAATTTACTTTAACATATTGTAATTAGTTGTTAGTTATAGTATTTATGTATTATATTGTTATTGTTATTGTTATTTTTTATTTTAATAAATTGCAATTACATTTATTTTTAGTTTGTATTATATTAAATTTAGATGTTTTTGAGTTTTAGTTATGAATATTTACGAAATTTTATTTGGTTTGTTTGTGAATTTTCTTGTTAATTGTTAATTGATTGGCGAAATTGTTAATTTTTTTTGAATTGTTCATGGAAATTGATTATGGAAATTCTTGACCTTAAATTATTACCTTCTATTTAATTTTTTGTGAATATTTAGGAAATTTTAGTTATGAACATTTACGAAAATATATTAGGTTTGTTTGTGAATTGTTTTGTTAATTGTTAATTGTTTATGGAAATTATAAATTTTTTTTTGTGAATCGTTCATGGAAATTGATTATGGAAAATATTGACCTTAAATTATTAACTTCTATTTAATTGCTTGTGAATATTTACGAAATTTTAGTTATGAACATTTACGAAAATTTATTAGGTTTGTTTGTGAATTATTTTGTTAATTGTTTATGGAAATTGTTATTTTTTATGAAAATTGTTATTTTTTTTTTTTGAATTGTTCGTGGAAATTGATTATGGAAAATATTGACCTTCAATTGTTACCTTCTATTTAATTGCTTTTGGAAAAACTATTAATTATGGAAATATGTGATTTTTTTTTTATTTTGTGAGAAATTATTATTTATGTGAAAAACTGAATTTATTTTTTTGTGATGTAATTATCAATTGTGTGAATATTTGGTTTTATTTACTTTGTGAAAAATGATTAATTATGTTAATATTTGAGTTTATAAGAAATTATTACTTATGTGAATATATGAATTTATTTATATTTTTAGAAGTAAGCACACATATGGCGAATATGTCTTCTGGCAATGAATATGACATGTATGCATCAATTCTACGAGACGAGAGTGGATATGCAAATGTAGATTCCACCGATCATCATCCCCCACCGTCGATCCCGGACTACCCCGCCGATTGTTTCGGACCAGATGAAGGAACCGATTGTGAAAATGGTTTAGATGAACTAGATGACAAGACAACACAATGTCACAACAATTATAGTTGGCAAAGCTGCATCTCATTGATGAGTGTGTGTGCAGCAATTTAATTGTGTTCTTTGGCACAATGTACAGATTGACAAGACAACACAATGACACAACAATTATAGCTGGCAAATGTGCATCTATATATATGTACACACAAACAAACTTATCAAGAAATATAAACTATACTAGCTAATAATGGCTAATTTTGGCGAAAACCATCCAAATGTTCTAAAAATAAACAATGATTACTACAATCTTGCACTTACCCCATGGACCATGGAGATGGAACAAGTCATTTTGGAATTTTTCAGCGCTCAGAATGAAAGTGTTCAAAGAGGTGCAAAAAAAAGCATATGTTATCTTGAGCGTCCCGCAGGTAAAAAGTCTACTACAGAGTCGTTTCATGTTTTCACCTACTATTCCAGAAATTTACGACAGGATCGAAGAAATGGAGGTGAGGTACAGTTGGTGGAAGGCAACACTTTTTGAGGATGGTGTTTTTTTGGATAAAGAACGTGGATTGATCTGTATTGATACCACTATCAATAATAATGTCTCTCCAACCTATGTAAAGTCCACAAATCTGTCTACAACTAATTATGTGGTTTGTGTTAGTTTCATTTCAATTACTAACTTTCTTTTTTGTTAATAAAGGAATACGGTGATGATGAATCACGGAAATATTATTTGTATGACATGCCACCATTATGGAAGAAGATGTAAGCAACTTTCAATTGATGCGTTCTCAATGTATTACGACTCAACTGTGTAATAAAATGGGATCGGAAATGACCTTAGTTCGAGTGTGCAACTATGCACTGTGTTTAATTTGTCACGTCCTCTAGTCTTTTTTAATGTTTTAATTTGTAGTGTTTAATCAAATGTATAATCTTTTGTTTTTTCTTATTCAATAAAATTATTTCTTTAATGTTTATCCAAAATTGCTGATGACAATACTACACATGTATTAATAGGTTTTTCAACTTTTCATGTGACAAGACCTGACATTATTTCACACGTTTTTCAACTTTCTTTGTGAAAAGACTACACCATAAGCATTATGTTTCCATCTTTAGCTGTGACAACGACAACACATTCAGTACAATTGTCTTGTGAAATTGTAACTCATCTATAAATTTGGAATATTGGACTAAATTCTTTACAACCAATTCACTCCCTCACACCTTTGGTTTTCTCCATCATCTAAGTATTCTCATAACAAAAGGAAAAAACGAGTTCAAACCAGCCTAACAATGTACCATATTTTGAATACGAAGAGGATTTCTTTTTCTACGATACGAATTCAACCGAATGGATCGTCCACATGGATACCAAGCTTGTTGATGACCTCCGTGAGCTCAATGGTGTTTACGATCCTAGAAGAGGATTACGCAACAATATCACGTGGATGTTGTTGGACAAAATCAATGGTGCGTTCGGGAAAGACTTCACAATGGACGACATAACCGCTCGAGTTCAACTTCTGGAAAAGCGATACAGGCATTTTCATATGATGTTGGGAAACGAACATTGCACTTGGGATCATGAGACCAAAAAAGTGCAAGCGCCAGATTGGCTAGTACGATTTTGGAACGACATCGCAGGCGATGCTGAGTTTACTGCTGCATATCTAAAGCATGGAGAACATTTATTCGGTTTGATGGATTCGATATTCAATAAAAACTATCTAAATTGCATTTGTCAATACCACAATTTCATTGGAAATCTGCCATTACGAATGTGATTGCATCCGTGTAATATCAAATTACTGTAATTGTTATTTTAATCTTCGTTGTTGTTGTATCTTAATTTTATTGTATTTTTTAATTTGAAATTAAAATTTCTTGTCATTTATTTATTTATATTATTTTATTGTATTTTTTATTTTCAAACAAACTTCTTGTAATTATAAGACATTATTATGATATGTTTATTTATTTTAATTAATAAAATTTTTAAATAAATTATAAATATAAAAAACCTACAAACTAAATAATATAAATAAATAATATGTGTGTTAGGATTAGGTTTAGGGTTAGGATTAGGGTTTGTTTCGAATTTGTTAAATTTGCAAAAATGCCCCGTGACTCCATTCCCAAAGGAGTCCCGATCCCATTTTTTTTTTCAAAACCACCCGCGACGCCATTTACAAAGGAGTCCCGACTCCCAGGTTTTTTTTTTCATTTCGGCCCCAAAAACCTTGGGGCCATAAATTTTAGTCTGGGACTCCTTTGGGAATAGAGTCCCGGAGGCGAGACGCTCCTGGGAATAGCGTCCCGCTACATTTTTGTGAGTTTATTTGAAACTAACATATTTATTTAATTCTTATTTAAATTTATATTATTTGTTTAATTAAACCAAACTATATGATCAAATAAATTAGAATAAATGATGTTTGGCTTCTTTTTATTTTTTTATAAAATTTTTGAGACTGTAAAAAAAGTTGTTTACGATCTCCTTTATCAATCCATTTATTTTCACATTTTCTTAAAGAACTTGGGTATGTTTAGCGAATAAAAGTAAATTTAGATGATAAGTTATTTTAAAAATACAAATTATATAAAAATATGTATTTAAAATAATAGTGTTCATGTTATTTTTTTAATATAATTTTAGCATTGTTAATTTTATTATTATTTCTATTAATAATTTTGGTGGAAATATTTATACGCTAGTTTTCAATAATTTTACAATATTTCTTTAATGGGTTGGGAGAGTATATTTTTCTTTCTATTTTAGGCCAATTTATATAGTTATATTAAAATAATAATAATAATAATAATAATAATAATAAAATTAAGTCTAAATATTCAAGTATTAAATAATAAAGTGATGAAAGAAAAAAAATTATTAAATACTTAATAAAATAATAGTGTACTTATTCAAAAAAAAAGTTTAAAAGAGAAATAAAATCAAAAACTCTGCATGCAAATTTGAAACACTTGTAATAGTAGCATTCGAGCCTCAGACTTTTCAGATAAACTCATAAAACCTAATAAGACTTATTTGAATATATGGAGTTTATAAGATCTCTCAATAAGTTAGAAGTATCTTAGGAAAGATTTCATTTACTACACTCCCATTACCACTTGTCAAATACTCTAATGAAAACTGTTTTATCCAATTTATTCAAACATACCTATTTAATCAAAATACAATTTCAATAATCAAAACTACCCCTACACCTAAAAAACTAATAATAATAATAATAATAATAATAATATATTATTATTATTATTATTATTATTATTATTATTATTATTTGTAGTAGTAGTAGTAGTAGTAGTAGTAATAGTGGCAGTAGTGGTGGTGGTGGTAGTGGTGGTGGTCGTAGTAGTGGTGGTGGTGGTGGTGGTGGTGGTGGTCGTCGTCGTCGTCGTCGTCGTCGTCGTCGTCGTCGTCGTAGTAGTAGTAGTAGTAGTAGTAGTAGTAGTAGTAATGGCACATGGAATCTTGCTCCACATGTAATGAGTAGTTATGAAATTATGCTCGGTACACCATGTAGTTTTATTTTGAAGATGTTGTGTAGTATGAAATTATCTTGTACAATTTAATATAAAATTTGAGAGATAATCTAAAATTTTGAAAAAAAAAACTACATAATGTAGTTTGCAATCTGATAGGGTTAGTATGTAACTTGATAATAGTAGTATGATTTTTAAAATATTATAATATTTTTATTAGTTTTTCTGAATTTTAGTAGAGTTATAAATTTGATAGTGGTAGTATAAGTATTAAATTGCACTATGCAGTATGAAAATGCATAGTGTAGTATGAAATTTATCGTTAACGGTTGGTGACAATGATATGAAAATGTCATGCTAATAGTATGATATTTGGCTGTATTAAATATTGAATAAAGAAAAAGAAAATTGAAAGGAAAAAAAAAAGAAATCATTAATAAGGGTAAAATAGTATTCTTATGTAGTAGTTTAGATTAAATGAGAAGATAATTGATTATATGGGAAGTTAATATTTTCACTAGAGTATTTAGGATAAAATATTTACCTAATGGATCATATGGGAATTGCCTCTTATTGTGCTTACCACACATACATTCAGTATCACAAGATTAACATTCGGGCTTTTTGGCATTCATCCTCACTTTGAACTTGGGATCACCCCTTTTGATTTTTTACTAGTTTTTTTACACCCGTGCGATGCACGGGGCATAAAGCTAAAATATAAAAATGTAAATTATATTAATATTACTTTTATTATTATTTACTATGTGAAGATATAAATTAATAGAGAGATAGAGATGAAGAGAAATAGCTAAAAAAATCACACTAAATAAATTATAAATCGAATCCACGTTATATACATGAACGTTAAGATTATACGTTAATGAATACTTCTTCCTACGTTATATTATTTGTCATGTTCGATCACGAATCGTTATCATCACAAACTAATATCTTCAAACCCTTTCGATGGGTGACACGCGACATAGCAACATATAACTGACCATGACTGAACACGGGATTCTTCGATAAAGGCTGACGTTCGAAAGTGATTGACCCTAACTCTTGTTTATCGTCATCGCATATGAAATCATGAGCGAAATTCCTTCGTTGAAACTTGAAAGGTATCCTAACATCAGAAGGCGTTATACTCATTCGGGGAAGCAACACCTTTTCGTCTGCCTTTGCACCAATTAGAATCTTGCATTCAAGGACATGAGTGGAAAGTCTTGTAACAACCAATTTCGTCCCATTACATGGTCTTAGTGAGTGGTCTATGTTCCTCAATAACATAACACGAGTCCCCACCTTCAGATGTAATTCGTGATTGGGCACACCAGAACACTTTATACCATTCAAGAATTCAGTTGTGTGCAAATCACTCAAAAAGTCATTCCCACCGTCAGATTTAAAATAATAATAATAATAATAATAATAATAATAATAATAATAATAATAATAATAATAATAATAATAATATCTTAATCTAAATTTACAATTACACGCAGTTCATTCATAAAAAGAATGAATAAAGTAAATTAAATTAATCTACGTGAATGGAAATTAAAATAAAATTCTCAAATTTATACATTACTAGATGCATGGTTTTAGTTAAACACAATAGATTTGATAACATTGTCAGATAATAATTCTAAATACATTTAAATTACACAATAATAGAATAAGATATTATTCTAATTTCTTATTTCAATTCAAAATTAATAAAGTATATACATACATATTTAAAATTAATGAGCTTTGCGCTTCAAATTACGATTACAAACAAATTGAATTTACTCTATAATTAATAAAATATTATAGATTAAATTAAATTAATCTACATTAATATGTGAACAATGTACTTAAAAACTAATAAAATATATACATACATACATTTATTTTTTCTTATATGAGAAGAGTACTTGTACCATTAAATAAAGAAAACATATATGAAGCATTCCAAAGATCATACGAAGAAACAACTATATTTTAAAGAGTCAACAAAAAAAAAAAACACGGAGAAATGTTAAATAGAATAATTTATCAAAATATATAAATATATATGTAATTTATAAAATATTTACTTAGTAATTTGAATTTATATAATTACAACTAAATCATATTGATAATTCATTGAATACTAACATATTTGATAAAAAAAATCTGAAAATCTTGTAATATAATTTTACAACTACAAACAATTCGAAATAAATTTATTGTTCATAAAATAAGAAAATTAAATTAAATTAATCTACATTAATAGAGATTGATATTAAAAAAATCAAATGTATGCAGTACCATATATAAGATTTAAATTAAACACAAATAAATAATAAACACATTTGATAAAATACCTTATATCATATTAGATAATCAAATCTATATACAAAACTAAATTAATCTACACGCGTGAAAATTGAAATATATACAATAACGCATAATCGATTTAATTCAAACACAATCGATATATTTCAAAAACATCCTAATCTAATTTTAAATTCCTATAAATCTAAAATAAATAAAAATAATTTAGAAATATTTGATAATAGAATTAATCAAACTCAACCAATTCAAAACCTATTTAATTCATTAAATCCAAACCAACCCATAATTTATTTTGAGTCCACTTAACAATTGAGAGGCCCAATTGTTTTGAGTCCAATTTAAAATCCCATAAGCCCAACCGTAGATCCGGATCCAAACCCATAACATGACCAGATAACCCTAGGTATAAAAGTTGGTAAACCCAAAAAATTTGAATTATCTTGAATTTAGATTAATACATTACCAGATACATGATTTTAATTAAACACAATAGATTTAATAACATTACCATACAATACATTTAAATTAACATAATATTAGAATAAGATATTATTCTAACATCTTATTTAAATTCAAAATTTATAAAGTATATACATACATACACGCTCTCTTTATATACTTAAAAAACGAATAAAATTATCATTCTAATATCTTATTTCAATTCAAAATCATATAAAAAAATCAAATCAAATCAAATATCCAAAATTATTATTCTAATATCCTATTTCAATTCAAAATTAATTATAATATATACATACATACACATATATACCAAAAAAAAGGGATAATTTTTTTTACCCCCCAATGTATGCAGTTTTTTTCACTTTGCCCCCCGAAGTATTTTTTGTTCCATTTCGCCCCCTGATGTACAATAATTTTTGACGTTGCCCCCCAAACTTTATTTCCGGCGGAATATTCCTTCTATATTCCATCGACGGGCAGTTGGGGGACAAAGTGAAAGAATTTTATAGTTTGAGGGGTAAAGTGCAAAAAATTTCATAGTTTGAGGGGCAAATTAAAATAATATAAATATTTAAATTTTGTTTTAAAAATCTATATTTGAAAAGATACATAATTTTTATCTTATACTCACACACACACAAAGTTGTCGATACAATTCCAATTAAAAAAAATAAAAACCCCATAAAATATCTCCAATTAATATTTATAATTTTCTAAATATAAATATTGTCAATACATCCTTTATATTATTAATTTTGAAACACATGACTAAGTATTATGTCAATTATTATGATACGAAAAATAAAATTATCATTCGATATTATTATTTGTATAAAAAATGTGATTAAATACTATATTAATCATGAGTACATTAATTATTATATAAAATTATAATTATCTAATGATTAGTACAATTAAAATCTTGATATTATAAGATTTTAATTATATTAATCATTCGATAATTATAATCTTATATAATAATTAATGTACTCATGATAATATAGTATTTAATCATACTTTTTATACAAATAATAATATCAAATGATAATTTTATTTTTCGTATCATAATATTATAATGTATATACGAAATACACCTTTATTTTATTTTGTTCAATCATAATACATAATAATATATTATTATATTACTTAGACTAATAGTTTACATAATACTTAGTCATGTGTTTTATATTTAATAATATAAAAGATGTATTGACAATATTTATATTTAGAAAATTATAAATATTAATTGGAGATTTTTTATGTTTAAAAAAAAAAATAAAATTGTATTGATAACTTTGTGTGTGTGTGAGTATAAGATAAAAATTATATATCTATTTCAAATATAAAATTTTAAAACAAAACTTTAATATTTATATTATTTTAATTTGCCCCCCAAACTATAAAAGTTTTTGCACTTTACCCCCCAAACTATAAAATTCTTTCACTTTGCCCCCCAGCTGCCCGTCGATGGAATCTATAAGGAATATTCCACCAGAAATAAGGTTTGGGGGGCAGCGTCGAAAACTATTGTACATTAGGGGGTAAAGTGAAAAAAACTGCATACATTGGGGAGCAAAAAAAAAATCATCCCTTTAACAAATACTTATAATTTAAAGTAAGAAAAAAGAATATAATGTTATTAAACAGATAATTAAAATAAATAACTAAATTTGAATAAGCAAAACAAAATAAAATAAAATACATAGACATATTAATCAAATATTATATTATATATAAAAAAATATGTAAATTATTTATATTCTATAGATAATAGCTTAAAATTAATTATTTTAGAAATACAAATAAAATATTGCTTATAAGTCCAATTGATAAATAAAGTTCTACTCAAATCGGCTCAATTGGTAAAGCACAACTAAAAAGCCCTAACCCATTTCAGAATCCTACCCGTTTAAATCCAACTAAAATCGATGGTCTGTACATACCACACCACATCCAACAGTCCTAATCTACTATCACCAAACTAACCCTACTATAAATACTGCAACCCTGCATTTTCGGCCCACTCGCCACCCCCGCAAACCCTATCCCTCATCCGTCCCCCACAAACCCTAATCTTCTCTGAAGATGGCGAAACTGAAAACTATACCCGCCGCTCCAAACCTAACTACAGTCCCCGTTAAACTTCACCACTCACACACAACACGAACACTATAGATTTTTAGTTCAAAATCTTTGGTTTAATAATAATAATAATAATAATGATAATAATAATAAAGCTAAGACATTCGATTTTCGAACAACTTGACATTGATCTTCTTTATAACACCAGTAATTCGTCCTCCCCGTTTTACATAATTAGAGACAATTTAAGTCAATTCAATTCATTAATCGAATATTAGTAGACAATCCGAACATATATATAATGATAAAATTTAGTAGATTACCCGAACCTATATATCTATATATAATAATAAAGTTATTGAGAACCAATAATTACCTTCGAATCATGAAAAATGATCTCCATGGAAGTCTTTTGATCCTTATCATCAAATTCTGAACGAACAAAAACTCGAACAACTCTAAGCTTAAGTGCTTTTTTATTCATTCGGTCGATGTCTTTTGATGAGTGCAAATTAAGGAGGCATCGTTCCAAAAATTCTTGTTGCCCAAGTTTTGAAAATAGAGAAAAAGCACAAACACATTTGGGTGGGGGAATTGAAATTGATTTGCAAAGAATAGGAACTTATATCTTTAAGGAGAGTTAGTTGAAACTGTAGAGATTCAAGTTTTGGAATTCTGATAATCCAAACAGATATGATTTCGTATCCCCTCATTATAGATATTGTGTCCGATTTTAATTTTTATCCATTTTTTATTTGTCGATTATGGAACGAAAAAATTGATTTATTCCATGAGTTAAATATCTTTAATTAGGCAAACTAATCGTATGAAATCTGATTTTTTAAAAAATATGATTCCGACTTGAAATATCATAATTATTCAATATTGAATAAAAATCTGATGCACTGTATTTTCTTTGTTTAAAATTCTATTTTTCGTACATTTTTTATTGGTTGATTTTATTTTTAAAAAATTGACCTGCTGCATTTTCCATAAATTTAATGTCTTTAATTAGGCAAACAAATCATATGAAATCAAAAATCTGATTTATTGTATTTCCTTTGTTCAAAATTCTAATTCTGCAAGTAAATCGGATTAAATCAACTACGATTTTTTAAAACAAAATTGCTATTGAAGATACCAGATTTCTTAGAGTTTAATTATTTAAGGAGATTAATATTTGTTCAATTCTAATATGCTTTAATGTTTTATTATTTCTTGTCAAATTAGTTATATTTGGGGCCTGTAATTTATTTAAATTTGATGCCTTGCTTTATTTTTTTGGATCCCAATTTTTTCTTAGGGCCTGTAATTTAATTTATTTTCATGCTTTATTTTTTTTATTCGGGACATGTAATTAAATTTATTTCTGTAGTTACTTTTCTTATGCTTGCTTTATCTATTATTTCAATTCAAAGTACCAAAAAGTACAGTTGATCTTTAATCAAAATCGGAACATTTGACTATTATATAAACAAATCTTATCATTGCAATCACTAATTTAGATGATATAAAAACTAATTTTCTAACCTAATAATTGGGTATATATAATAATATTAAATTTGTGTTGGGCAGTTAAAAATTAATTTATGTGACTCACAAATTTGAAATTCTGATATTTCAAAAAATCGAAATGGATTTTTCAAGAATCTGAATTCAGAGCTATAAAAAATTCAAAAAATTTTGGTTCACAAATTCGAAAATTTAAGCAATCATATCCTATTTTTTATCCATAATATCCTAAATTCAGCTAATTGAAAAATTGATTTTTTTTAAACACACGACTGCATTTTTGAAACCTATGTTGAAAAGTCAACAATTGTGTGATGTGAGATTTAAATTTAAAAGTAAATAGTTGAAAAGTCAACAATTGTGTGCTGTGAGACTTAAATTAAAAATAAAAAAACAGTTGAAAAGTCAACAAACAATTGTGTGCTGTGAGATTTAAATTTAAAAAAAAAACAGTTGAAAAGTCAATAATTATGGCTTTGCGCCAAAAAATTACCTTTGGGGGAAAGAAAGAAATTTTGGAGGGAACCAAAACAATTGCCTCATATAGCCAGTACTATTTATATATATATATATAAATTTTCTGAACTCTCTATCCCATAACATAATTTAAAGTTACTCCCTCTTTGATTAAAATGCCCTTCTGCTTTGATTTAGTGTATGGGCATCTTTAATCACAACCTAAACCCTTCTCATTTTCTTTAACTCTTAACGTGCCACATCAACAAAACTATTCTCCCCTCTCATAACCTTTATATCTGCTTCGTATGCTTCGTTTGACAAATAAAAAATTATGCTACTTTGTTTGCTTATGTGTCATCCGAGCCTAATATCTACCTAATTTATATTTGTCTTTTATTGTATCCTGTCTAATTTAATTCATTATATTTTTCATAATTTAATACTTTTTTAATTAATTCAGTATTTTTCTTTTATTCTCTTAATATAGGTATTTAAATAAATCATATATAATTAGTGGAAATTTTTTTCTATATTAGTTGTTTTAATTAAAAGACAATTCTCATATGATATCATTTTAATTTAAAAAACTTAATTATGAAAATAATTAAATAAGTTGTATTTATAATAAAAGTTAAAATAATTTCTATATAGGTGTTGTAGTAATCTAAGTATGCAACTAAATATTAGCAATTAATTCAATCTAAATATAAAAATATATAATAATAACTAATAAATATTGATTAGATATCGGTATAATACTACAAGGGTTGAGAGTATGATATCTTTTGGAAATTTAAAATTATGTAACTAATAATTATTAATGAATTAATATAAGAGTAAATAATAATTTTTTTTAATAATAATGATAATCAATTATTAGAGATTAGACACGGGTCGAGAATGTGATATCTTTTGAGTTTTCAAAGTATTTAAATAAAATTATTAATAATTTAATCTTAACGTTAAACTATAAAAATATTTAATAATTACAATAATGAAAAAAATAGATTAAACATGTAAAAGGCATGGGTTGAAAAATAAATCATTTGAATTTATTATTTTAAACTTAAGACTTTATAATTATCACAAATATTTTTTATGTTTATCATTTGATAAATCCAGTGTAATACACGGATATTAAATTAGTGTATATATGTAAGACATACGCACGCAGAATAAAAAAGAAAGAAGCAAAAATAATACAATTTATTACATTAGTAATCCACTTTTGGGAGGAGAAAACCTTTTATTTTCTCATGGCGAAAGCTTGCACTCATAAATACATAAACTAATTTTTGCTTTTTACTAAGTTATTACAAACTCTCAGTAGAAATATTACAATGATTTTTATTCTTGAACTTCACACTAAAACTCTCACTCACACTACACTTTTTTATTATAAGAAAATAGAAGGAAATGAGCGCTACCTTCTACTTCTTCCAACTCCCAAGTTTATAGACTCGTGAACATGAAATCCTAACTTTACAACTTTTATAATTTTGTTGACGTCACTGCATATGTCAAATCTTGTATTATTATCCTTCTGTTAGCTGTTGGGATTTTTCTCCTGTTCCTTTGGTATTCGAAGGTCACATGATTTCTTTGTCTTTATCGGGGAATCTATTACTTTTTTGGCTTTTGAGGTCCCCGGGGAAAATGAATTTTTGGTGGTCCATGACCACTTGTTTCTCCCCTGCTTTGTTTGGATATGGTACCAAACTCTGGCTCCTTGTGGTTTAGGCATTCTAAGCAAAATTTATCTGTTCATCTCCAAACGTGAGCCATGTGGCAGTATTTTCGGCTAGTTTCTTAATCTAGTAGCTTGTTATTCCACAAAAGAGTGCTCCTTTTTCTCAAATAGGTCTTCTTCGAATCCTATTGTATTTCCTATCATTGTATTCAATAGGAAAGACCAGTCTACTGTGTTTTGGAAGAATTTGAATGAGAACTTGACTTTTTCCATCTCCGTGAGAACGATCCCAAAACCCCATGCCATCTTGTGGACATATCGTCTTCTATGAGGAATGCTACTAATGGAATCCCTTCTAATGCCGGTATCTCGATCCTTTTCATGCCCTCTGTATCTTTCCGTCTATGCTTGATGAAATGGAACACTTCATGTATTCTTTTTCCCACTTGTTTTGGGGCTGCACTAAAGAAATATAACTCTAGGATATCACCCCGCATGAGATGATGTTTATTTGCCCATGTCTCGTACACTATGTCTTGTATCCATCTTGCAAGTTTTGATATTTATGAGGAGCTTAGTGATCTAGTATGAACTGATGTTAGAGCCTTAAATCCATACCAACACTTAACATCTTTATGTATGAGAATCTAGCATCATCCATATTCTTGGGTATCTTCCTGATACATCAACCAGACATTTAGCTGGACTAATTCCTACTCTTATTAACAACTTCTCCTATATTTGCTGATAAACCTTAAAATGAGAAGTTTTCAAAATCTCATAAGTATTGACCTTATATTTTTCTGTTAGTGGCCTAAGATCTATCGATTCCTTATTAATCCTTGAGGTGATGGGTTGAATCGAAGACTTGGTATTTGACTATGGAGTTTTGATTTTAGCTTGAGATGGTTCATCCGTAGGTGATTCCAACTATGCTCTTATACCATGGGTATTTGACCCCCCTGCTACATGTATAGAACCTTATGCTCGAAGTGTCTTCTTTTTCACCAAAGAAGAATGAAGCCCAAATAGTAGCTTTCTCATACAGACCATAATTGTTCATTGGCTTGTAATTAATCCCATATTCAATCGAAAACTGTTTCTCGATCAGCTCATTGTAAACTTCTGGCTACCTCTACATTGAGAGTTATTACATTAAACTCGTGTTGAAGAATCTCTTAGATGCCTTTCCATTTTGATGGATGAATAAATCCGTGATCCCTCCATCTCTTGTTAAGAAATATGCAATAATATTTCCATAAAATTTTATAACGACAATATCATAATCATAACATTGACATTCTGTCTGCCATTTAAGCAATCTAGCCTTTTCTGGCTTAGATTTATTATTTTTTTTAGAAAAGATTTAATGCTAGAATTATCAATTCTTAAGGTAACTTTTTAGATAGCAGAAATAAAGGCTATTTATTAAATGTCTTTCTAACTACAAAGAACTCATTCTCGGTGATATGTCATCGACTTGCTTCACTATCTGAAATAATATGCTATAATTTTTGCATGACACTTATCTCTTTTGTGTCACTTTAGCAAGAATAACTCCCACCAATAATCACTGGCATCTATGTATAGAACCGGTTCATCATCATCATTTGGAGTTGCTAGTTTGGCGATTTGTTTGCAAACTTCCTTAAGCTTTTTAATACCTTCTTTGTGTTCCTCCACCTATTTGAATTCAACATCATTTTTTAGTAATGAGCTAAATACTTTTCTATAATGTGCCCAATTGTTTAAGAATATCCCAACAAAATTGACAACTCCAAGGAAACATTGATGTTGTTTCTTATCTTTGAGTATGTCAGGAAATCCTTGTACTCATCAATTCCTATTCTAAGAAACTCAATATGTCTTGTAGACATTATTGCTTTCTTTTCGAAAAGCAACAATCTCTCTTTATGTTAAACATCTGAAAATATCTCAAAATGTTTCAAGTGCTTCTTTATGTTCTTTGATGCGATGAGAATGTCATCTATATATATGAATATGAAACTAGAATAATCTTTGAAAATATTATTCATCTTTATTTGATATATCTGGGGTGTATTTTCTAATCTCATAGACATAACATTCCGGATATAGTGCCCATGAGGCGTGAAGAAAGTTGCGAACTTCTTCATTTGTCCCTCCATCTTAATCTGGTAAAATTCAGATCTACATTCAAACTTGGAGAACACTTTAGCGTTCTTGATGCAATTCACCAAATGTTCCACACTTGGAATATAGTACCCATCAAATTCCAAAATGCTATTGATTCTCTTATAATTACTAAAAAGCCTATTTCCCATGATTCTTGACTAGAAACCCAAGGCTACTACATGGAGAAACTCCAGCCTCGATCAACTTAATGTCAAGATGTTCCTTAAGTATATTTTACATACCCTTACGATCTTTTTGACTCATAAGGATAGGTTTATATTATTTAAAAAGAATAGGAATCACACATTGAATGTGCGATTCCTATGTAATTGCACATTCAATGTGTGATTCCACCTAAATTAACAACTTGTTCCAAACATGATATATTTTCACAATCTGAATTTAAAACTACTATATTTCAACATTTTCGCCAACCCGGGGGTGACCTGAAATCTTTTGCTATTTAGTGTAGTATTTATCTAATATTGGTCTGAATCGGGTATTTTTCTCAATTTATATTTTTTCACACACACACACACACATATATATATATATATATATATATATGTGTGTGTGTGTGTGTGTGTGTGTGTGTGTGTGTGTATGTATGTATTTCAAATGTAGTTCACTACATGAAAATGTAATTTTGATATAAAATTCAAGAAATTCCTTATTTTAATCTTCACTACAAAATATATAAGTTTCATAAGCTTCTTTCTTAACTGTGAGGAGAATTGATTAATAATGGTCATGTATACTAGACTTTTTTTTTTTACAAACATTTGTAGGAATTCAGGAAATGAAATTATTGGTACAATATAGTAGATGCAACAAATATAACTATATACTATTTATCCAATATTGCCATATACGAAAATATTCAAAAAAACACAAACAAACACAAAAAGATTTTAGCCAAAAAGACAAGTTCATTGACAGTAAAATCTTTGTCGCACCTGATCCAAAACTACTTTATGTGGTGCAGTCGAGAGAGTGAAGCTTGGACATCTTGATAATGAGGTTGTAAAAGATTTTACATTAGATTTCCCTAATGGCTCTAGCCGCATAATCAAGAACAATAAAAACTCTTGAATTATGCGAAAGTGCAAACAGAAGCTCCAACTTCTGCCAGTGCACCACCATCTCAACCTTCTTCAGCTCAAGCCACTTCGACTCCCCTTCCACCCCATTCCCCGTTTCAAAGAGTTGGACCCGAATCCTCGAAATGTTAGCCCTATTAAAGCTGACATCATCCAAACTAACAATCTCCATCTCCGCCATCGCCGAGTTACTCGGACAACCACCGCTCACCGCCATGTCCACATTCTTCTTCGCTTTGGCCTTCTGTCCCGCCGCCTTTGACTCTTGGGAGATTTTCGATCTTTAATGTACTCGTTATCCAATGTGATCTTCATTATCTCGTAAGCCCTATACTTGTAGGCTTTCAGTCTCTTAGCACTGCCGCTTCCCTGCTTCTGCAAATTTCAGAGGTATTTCCATTTAAATTTGTAAATCTTATGCTTCAGTTGAACGGTGGCTGGATAAACGTTTAATACATCATTCATGAACCTCAAAGGGGGTGGATTTGTACTTCTCGGAAAACCAGATCATTCCATTAAGAAGGACGATCTCGTCCTCCTCAACGAAGAACCTCGCAAATAGATCAGGCTTTTTCTTTGGCTCCTTAGTCTCCGAGGCTTTCCAATCCAAAGCTCATTTCTTGCCGGTTGCAGAAACAGAGGCACCGGGTTTGCAAACCCTATCCTTGGCAGCTATCGCGTTGAGTTTCGGATCGGGCCCAGTTCTGTACTCCTCAGATGTCTATTCGTCCGAAGAGGAGTAACGCAGCTCTTGCGGCTCAGTTGTCAAGCGGGACTGAGGGTCAGGCTTTGTTAGGGTCGGCTTAAAGATATATTGATTTGGTTCTGGTTACGCGGCCCAACAAGTGGAATGTGGATGAGCTCGGGGGGTGAACATGCTAATAATTATACATTTCAAATCGAATTGTGAATATGTGCCCAATTTGAAATGGATTGTATGCACATTGAATTTGCGATTCCTTAGTAAAACGTTTTTTTAATATGAGATCACACACTCAAACTGCGATTCTATTTTTATTAAATTAAGAATCGCACACTATGTGTGCGGTTCTTAAAATTAAAATTAAGAATCGCACACTATGTGTGCGATTACACAATATAAAAATATTAAAAATAATAATCGCATGTGTGCAATCCCAAAATATATAATAAAATTAAAAATAATAATTGTACTATGTGTGAAATCCAAAAAAAAAAAAAAGAAGAAGAAGAATAAGAATCGCACACTTAGTGTGGGATTCCACAAATTATAGAAAAAAAAAGAATCATGTTAATTATGGGATCGGATATTATTTTAATTTTACAAATATTAATTTAAAAGAAAATACATATTTGTTACCCTATTATATAGAATATAGAAATTGAAGTAATCGAATGTTGTCTTTAATAACTTTTTCATCTCATGCATGTCATATATAATATGCCACATCTATCAAAAGCTAACACATTCAAAAATATAAAATATTTTTTCTCGCCCAAGATTTTCATGTCAACGACGCATTCATGGCCAGTGAATTGGTATATTTAATATATTTCAATTAGAGCACAAGATTTATAAAATATTTTTCTATAAACTTTGTTATATATATATATATTGCAAAGGTTGTTTCACCACAATGTTGTAAGCGAATGAATCTCATCCTATATAATAGGCTACTTGTTTTTGCCTCTCTTATATATTTTATACAATAGCGATTTAATTTAAAATCGACTAAATGACTCTTTCTCTCATATAAATTCTATATAATAGGTATTTAATATAAAATCGACTAAATGAGTTTCTCTATTATATATCTTATATAATAGAGATTTAATTAAAAATCGACTAAATGTGTTTTTCTCTCATATAGAACAATAGGGCTGACTTTGTTTAAAGTTAATTTCAGTCAAACTAATAATATCCAAACTCTTCTAAATCCTATAATTCATACACGATTTTTTTTTTGTTGTTATTATTTTATAAATTTGTGTATATAATATGCGATTCTCAATTCTATATTTTTTTTTAATTTGTGGAATCACACACTAAGTGTTCGATTCTTAATTGTCTTAATCTTTTTTGCATTTGAAAATCGGGCATCAAGTGTTCGATTTCAATTTCAAATTAGTTTTTATTATATTTAGAAATCGCACACATGGTGTGCGATTCTTAATTTCTTTTTTCATATTTGAAATCGCACATCCAGTGTGCAATTTCAGTTCCTTTTTTCTTTTAGGAATTTGCTTACATGGTATGCTATTTTAATTTTAATAAAATAGAAAATATCGTAGGTCGACTGTTCGATTTCTATATATATATATATATATATATATATATAAAATAGAAATCGAACAGTCGACCTACGATATTTTCTATTTTAATATATATATTATTTAAAAAACTTTAGGAATCACACATTGAATGTGCGATTCCAATGTAATTGCACATTCAATGTGTGATTCCACCTAAATTAACAACTCGTTCCAGACATAACATATTTTTACAATCTGAAATTAAAACTACTAGATTTCATCATTTTTGCCAACCCGGGGAGTGACCTTAAATCTCTTGCCATTTAGTCTAGTATTTATCTAATATTGGGCTGAATAAGGTATTTCTCTCAATTTATATTTTTTATCCCATATATATATATATATATATATATATATATATATATATGTATGTATGTATGTATGTATATATGTATGTATGTATGTATGTATGTGTGTGTGTGTGTGTATTTCAAATGTAGTTCACTACATGAAAATGTAATTTTTGATATAAAATTTAAGAGATTCCTTATTTTAATCTTCACTACATAATATATAAGTTTCATAAGAGTCTTACATAATATATAAGTTTCATAAGATTCTTTCTTAATTGTGAGGAGAATTGATTAATAATGGTCATGTATACAAGACCTTTTGTTTTTTTTTCTAACTTTCGTAGGAATTCGAAAAATGAAATTATTGGTACAATATAGTGGATGCACCAAATATAACTATATACTATTTATTCAATATTGCCATATACAAAAATATTCAAAAAACACAAACAAATACAAAAAGATCTTAGCCAGAAAGACAAGTTCATTGACAATAAAATCTTGGTCGCGCCTGATCCAAAACTTCTTTATGTGGTGCAGTCGATAGGTGAAACTTGGACATCTTAGACAATGAGGTTGCAAAAGATTTTACATTAGATTCACCTAATGGCTCTGGCCGCATAATCAAGAATAATAAAAATTCCTGAATTGTGTGAAAGTGCAAATATTAGCTCCAACTTCTTCCAGTTCACCCCCATCTCAACCTTCTTTAGCTCAAGCCACTCCGACTCCCCCTCCACCCCATTCCTATTTTAAAGAGCTGGCCCCGAATCCTCAAAATGTTAGCCCTGTTGAAGCTGACATCATCCAGACTGACAATCTCCATCTCCTGCCGCCGCCGAGTTAATTGGACCACCACCGCTCACCGCCACGTCCACATTCTACTTTGATTTGGCCTTCTGTACCGCCGCCTTAGACTCCTGGGATATTTTTGGTCTTTTAATGCGAGCTTCAATAGCTCGTAATCCCTCTAGTTAATGGGCTTTCAGTCTCCTAACACTGCCGCATGCCTGCTTCTGCAGTTGTCGGATGTATTTCCATTTAAATTTGTAAATCTTACGCTTCAGTTGAACGGTGGTGGGATCCACGTGTAATACAGCCTTCACGAACCTCAAAGGGGGTGTATTTGCACTTCTCAGCAAACCGAATCATGCCATTAAGAAGGATGATCTCGTCCTCCTCACCGAAGAACCCCGAAGTAGATCAGGCTTTTTCTTTGGCTCAGTCTCTAAGGCTTTCCCATCCAAAGCTTGTTTCTTGTCGGATGCAGAATCAGAGGCACCGGGTTTGCAAACCCTGTCCATGGTATCTATCACGTTGAGTTTCGGATCGATCCCGGTTTTGGGCTCGTCAGATGTCTCTTCATCCGAAGAGGAGGAAGGCAGCTCATGCGCCTCGGTTTTCAAGCGGGACTGAGGGTCGGGCTTTGTTACGGTTGGCTTAACGATATATTGATTTGGTTCTGGTTCCAAGACCCTACAGTTGGAATGTGGAACGAACTCGGGGGGTGAACATGCTAAATTATTGTATATTTCAAATCTGATTGTGAATATGTGCCCAATTTGAATCGGATTGTTAATTTCGGTGGAATCGCACATTGAATATGCGTTTCCTTAATAGAACTTTTCTTTTAAATATGGAAGCGCACATTCAATGAGAGACTCCATATATCATTAAAAATATATTAAAAATAGGAATCGCACACTCAAACTGCGATTTAATTTTTTTTATTAATATAAAACATTGAAATTAAAATTAAGAATCACACAATATGTGTGCGATTACACAATATAAAAAAATAAAAATAATAATCGCACGTTACGTGTACGATTCCAAAATATATAATGAAATTATAAATAATAATTGCACACAATTTGTGAAATTCCAAAAAAAATAAGAAGAAGAAGAATCGCACACATTGTGCGATTCCAGAAATACAGAAAAACCAAAACATTTTGTTTTTTCCTCTCTTATATATTCTATATAATAGTGATTTAATTTAAAATCGAATAAATGAGTTGTTCTCGCTTATAAACTCTATATAAAAATTATTTAATATAAAATCGACTAAATAGTTTCTCACATATATATCCTACATAATAGGATTTCAATTTAAAATCGACTAAATAGTTTTTCCATATATAACAATTTGTCTGACTTATTAATTTCGGTCGAATAAATAATATCCAAACTCTTCTAGAATTATAATCCAAACGTGATTCTTTTCTAATTTTTTGTTATTACTTTATAAATTTGTGTATATAATATGCAATTCACACTCCGAATTTTCTTAATTTGTGGAATCGCACCTAAGTGTGCGATTCTTAATTGTCTTAATTTTTCTTCAATCAGGATATCACACATCAAGTGTGCTATTTCAGTTTCAAATTCAGTTTTCTTGTATTTGGAAATCCAAACATGGTGTGCGATTTTTAATTTTTAATTTCTATATTTGGAAATCGCACATCAAGTGTGTGATTATAATTTTTTTTGAAGACGCATACATGGTATGCAATTTTTCTTTTAAAAAAATAGAAAATATCGCAGGTTGACTGTGTGATTCCTATTTTATATATATTAAAAAAAAATAATAAGAAGAATCACACATTGAATGTGCGATTACTATGTAGTCACACATTCAATGTGTGATTCCACCTAAATTAAAAACTCGCCAAACATGACATATTTTTACAATCCGAATTTAAAACTACTATATTTCATCATTTTTGCCAACCCGGTGGGTGACCTGAAATCTCTTGCCATTTAGTCTAGTATTTATCTAATATTGGGCGGAATAAGTTATTTTTCTCAATTAATATTCTCTCTCTCTCTCTCTATCTATCTCTCTCTCTCACACACACACACACAATATATATATATATATATATATATATATATACTAGTTTAATACCTGTGTATTATACGAGATTTATATAAAACTAAATATAAAAAATATTTGTGAAAATTAAAAATTTTTAAATTTAAAATAAAAAATTGAAAGGATGCGTTCTCAACCCGTGCAATATTCAATTTATTAATTATTATAATTATTAATTAATATCATATTTAATATTTAGATTAAATTCATTAATAATTATATTTACATGATTATAAAATTTAAAAGATGTCACATTTTCAACCCGTCTCTAATCTATATTAATTAATTATTATTAAACTTATTTTATATTTTTATATTTAGATTATTTTTTTTAATAATTATAGTTCATACTTTGAAAATTTCAAAAGGTGTCATACTCTCAAGCCTTCTCGCATTGTGCCATTGTGTAATAAATATTAATTAATTATTATTACATAATTTTATTTTTTTATATTTATATTTAATTCATTACTAATATTTAGGTACATACTCCAATTACGGCAAATATATCATAATTTACCTATACAGAATATTTATAATTTAAAAAATAAATTATTTCAATTTTTATTATAAATATAATTTATTTAATTATTTTTATAAATAAGTTATTTTGTAATTAAAGTTATTTCATATGAAATTTAGACTTTTTTGTACTAATTATATATGATTTATTTATATTTTTATATTAGGAGTAAAAAAAATTATTGAATAGACAAAATATAATAAAAAAAACTATTAAGTTAGGCTAAATATAATAAAAAGAGAATATTAAATTTAGGCAAATATAATAAAGGGAAAATATTAAATTAGGTATATATTAGGCTCGGATGGCACATAAGCAACCGAAGTACTAAAAATTTTTATTATCCAAACGAAGCATATAGATTATGAGGATTTTGTATTAATTTATACTTGTTTAACACCCGTGTATTACACGGGACTTATCAAAAGATAAATATAAAAAAGATTTGTGATAATTACTGAATTTTAAGTCTAAAATGAAAAAATTAAAATAATATATTCTCAAACCGTACCTTGTACATGTCTAATCTATTTATTAAATTATTATAAATAGTATTTAATTTTGTAATTGATGTTTAAATAAATTCATTATAATTTTAGTTACATACTTACAAAAATTCAAAAGGCATCACATTCTAAACCCGTGTCTAATATCTATTTTATTAATTATTATTATTAAATTATTTTATATATTAATGTTTAGAATAAATTCGTTAATACTTATTAGTTACATACTTTGAGATATTCAAAAGATGTCATAATCTCAACCCGTGTCGCTTTGTACTGGTGTCGTTTATTAATGATTAGTATATAATTTAATATTTTTATGTTTAAATTGAATAAATTACTAATATTTAGTTACATACTTATATTATTGTAAATAACTCATATTTTACCTATATAAAATATTTTGAACTCCAAATATAAAACTATTTTAAATTCTATTATCAATAAGATTTATTTAATTGTTTTCATAATAAAGTTTTTTTTTATAATTAAAATTATTTCATATATTATTTATCTTTTAATTATAATAAATAATTTAGATCTTATTTACTAATTATATATGACTTATTTATATTTTTATATTAGGAGAATCAAAGAAAGTATTAAATAAGGAAAAACATAATAAAAGAATTAAATTAGGTAAGATACAATAAAAATAAAAGTATTAAATTAGATAAATATTAAACTCGGATGACACATAAGCAAACGAAGTACCAAAAATTTATATTTGTCAAACGAAGCAGACACATAGGTTATGAGAATTTTGTATTAATATATAGGGGAGATACACACACACACACACACACACACATATATAGGATTGGGTTCAAATGAGAACCCCGTCATTATATATGAACCTAGGGACTAATCCTGGCCTTACATCTAATATTGCACAGTGCAATTATATGTCCAGGTTCATTGTGCTTTTACACAGTATTGTAGTGCTAAAATCAGTCCAGTTTTTTTAATTTAATTATTATATAATATATATATATATATATATATATATATATATATATATATATATATATATATATATATATTACGTTTTAAAACATGCAATATGTATCTTAAATTGTAGATCTTGAGAATGTGATTAATTTGATATATATTTCATTCAAAACGAATAAAATTTGAAAAAGTTATGGTTTGTTGAAGATTTGAGTTTCATTTCAAATTTTTGAATTTGCAGTTTATAGACGAAATTTGCGATGCTTTTTGTATACAATCGTAGTGTTTTTTTTCTTAATCTATTGTGGCTTTCTAAAGAACAATGTAGTGCTCTTTGTAAACGTTGATATATGTCCAAAATACCATTTTTAATTAATTAATGCATTTTTTTTACATTATTACCATGCTGACATGTCATGATCTCAACCATCAAGATTATCCAATCTAATGGTCAAGATGAGTCCCCTAGGTTCACATATAATGACGGC
>BMAC01000114.1:888955-923191 GCA_014905375.1 Phtheirospermum japonicum
AAATTACGAAATTTGACATTTATTGTGACGCCAAGATTTCTTATATTTAATTCTTTTAAAAATATAAATCATTTTTAAACTAAAGTGAAATCGGGGCGTTACAAATCCTGAGGGTGACCTAAAATTTCTTGCCATTTAGTCTAGTACTAGTATTACACCCGTGCGTTGCACGGGGGAATATTTTGAATATGTAATTGAACCAATCATTTGAATATTATTCGTGCGTTGAATGATTTATAATATATAAATAAGTGATTATACATGTTGAGTAACACAATAAATATTAAACCAAAGTAACATTAGGGCAAGAGTTAAAATAATGAATAAAAAAAATTAAAGATTTACCATTATATAAAAATGATTAGTAAAAATATTATATCTGGGGAAATGTAGTTCACAAATTATGAAATACTTTCTTGTACATAAAAATCATAGTTTTTTTTTTATGTTTGTTATCATCATCACAAATCAAATATTTAAACTCTTTCGATTGGTCACTCTTGATATTGAAACATACTGTTGATCATGACTGAAAATGGGTTATTTCAAAATAAGTCCAAAGTGAGATAGAGAATGACCTTGACTTTTATTAATTGTCATTGCATATGGCATGATAATTGGAAATTGTCATCGTTGAAACTTAAAGGGCAACCTGGGATCCGTTGGTGTTATGGTCATTCATTAGATGATATTAATTTACCTGCATTACTTTCTTGTAGAATTGTTGCCTCCAAAACATGATCACCTAGTTTCATAATAAACAATCTTATTTCACCACACAAACCAAGTGAATGATCAATATTTCTCAACAATATGACCAGAGTACCAACTTTCAATCGTAGCAAATGATTCGACAACCCAGAACACTTGATTATGTTTAAGAACTCGGGTGAGTAGATATCTTGAATAACGTCAATGTTGTATTTGATTTGCACACACCATTTTTTGATGGGTTCTGACATACCATAATCTTGCAGATTCAATCATTGTATATCCATCAACTATGAACTATTGTGTAATATTTTTACAAGAGGGGATAATAGGTGACTCGATTACCCTTTCATGCAATTGGGCAAGAACAACTCCATCTGGCTCACAAAATTTTGTATGTTTCCTATAGGTTTCCGATGGTCAGCAAAACGTATATCTTGCCTATAAGTATCTTCACCATGTGAAAATAATAGTGGATATTGTAGATCAAGCTAAGACAGATACAACTCATTGATACGTTTCAATTTGCAAGATTTTATAACTAATATAATATCCGTGGCACCCATATTTTTTTCAAACTCACCAACAACTAATATGGAAAGTTCATCGACTTCAGACAGATTGTGGGTTCTTGCATTTGTGCCTCTTCTCCCAATAAGACACAATTTATTTCGACAACAGCTTTTCCGGGAAACTTATCTTTGGAATTTCTAAATGACTTAGCCAAACTATTTTCCATATTTAACATGGATTTGAGTTCAACTACAATCTCGGTATGGAGATAATTATTTTCATTGCCTTTCTACATAAATGTAAAAAAAATATTATATGAATACAATAAAAAAAGAATAATAAGTTTATTCGAATAACCAGTGATAATTCATGATGTTTAAAATCATACCTAACCAAATTAATTCGATTTGAACTTCGTTTTCAATGTTATATATGTAAAATTGTTTCAAACTTCGGAGTAGAATCTTATTCTGCCATCAAACTCCCTGTTAAATGATAGTTCTCGCCATGCATACGGAGTAACGGTGGCGAATTTCCGGTATTTTACCGAAAATCGATTTTCCACCAATGGGAGTAAAAGAAAACATGTTGTTGTATGTTCGAATATTATCAAATAAATATATGCTTTTATCGCTAAAACAAAATATTAAATCACATAGAATCTGTGGTGGCTTTTTCAAAGAAGGTAACACGATCTTTTCATTGTCACAACATGTAGATTACACCAGAATTTTAGTTTCAACACCTGCCTTCAATCTCTCGCCAAACTAATAATATAGTGAACAATGACCACATTTGAATATAGGATCACCAATATCCTAATAACTATTCGAAAATAAATTTAGACAAATAAAGGTGTAATTAAAATCAATAAGAACTATCAATATATATATATATATATATATATATATATATATATATATATATATATATATATATATATATATATATATATCATATTATATTATATTTCCATTTGTATGTGAATTAAATAAACTATCTTAGTCTACTATTGAGATAAAAGGATTTAAATGAATACCATCATTGTGAATTTTAGGTTTCTTGGAGTTCCTTTTACGTGAAGGCTTACAAAGTGTTGTAGTCACTTCCTTCTCAACTACTTTAGTTATTGTTGCACTGCTAATTCTAGTGGATGGTGTGAAACTTTTGATTGCCACAAAGTTATATTTACATTAATTTATTAATTTCCCTTCATTACGCTATTATACTTGTGTATACTAAGTAATTTCATTATTCGATGTATATTCAAAAAGATGATGACAAGTACAAAGATTTGGTGAAAGAGTGGCAAGGACGGTGGGGAGTTACAAATGCTGCGCCTTTTACATCTAAAATTTCTGAGGGTCTGCAGGCAAGGGTTGACAATAGTGATGACTTCAAACGCGAATTAGTCGTGTTTGTTGTCATCATAATGTTTAAGTAGCACAAGGATCGAAAAGCAAACTATAAGATTCTTTAATATCTTCAAGACGTGAATGAGATCAAGAATCTCAATCGGTGCAACTTCATGATGCACTACTTTATTTACTTCAATTGAAGAGTGGAAGACAAGCACAACCTTGAACAAGTTTTATGCGGGACCTGCAAATTTTTTTGTTAGTAAGCATATGTGAATCGCTATTGTATAATGATATATAACATACTAGGAAATAAAATATCTAACATTAATGTATTTTATGCAGTTATGCTACCTTGACCGGATGGAGTTCAAGGTGTGGAGAGAAAATTCACGAATATTCCTAATTTGTTCATATTGGGAATCAAGTGAACTAGAGAAGAAAGTGCAGATGGAGAATGAGCCTGGGTGATTTGGAAGGGGAAGGGTTGTTAAGAGGTTGGTGAAGAGAGAAAACAATGAGAAAAAAGTATGTGTTTGATTCTAAAATGAAAAAAAAACTAAACAATAAACCCTAAAATTAAATAACTAAAATATTTAACTTGCATATTCATGTGATTTTTACAAATGAACTCTGACCCTGTTCATCATGAAGAAGAGTCAACAAAAGAATTGTTGATGATTTTGGAGAAGATGACTGATGCAGTCAATGAGTTCAGAGGTGTCATGGATGAGATTGGAAAAATAGAATTGACAAATAATATCCTTATGACACCCTTTGAACTGATATTGAGTTCTAAAGACAAAGAGTTAACTGAAGAGTATCCATAACCGAGCCATAAATAACCAACACCCAAATGCCTAACCCATAAAACACTAAGACAAAAATCACCAACCAAGAAAACCACCAAGCCAGAAATCACCAACTGAAAAACTACCAAGCCAAAAATTAGTAGTATCATAGATGATGATATGTTCGACGATCTAGAGATTGCATTCGAGATTTTTGAGTTATGGTATGCATTGTGCAAACCTAAAAAGGTGAGAATGAGAGAGGGGCCAAATGAGATATCGGCACCCACATTTTCTTTAAGACTAAAAGATATAGAACTGATGGGTAATTTTGGTGGTGGTGATGATGGTGATGATGATGATGATGATGATGATGATGATGATGATGATAGTGATGATGAAGATGATGGTGGTGAAGTAGAACCTTTGAGATTTGGGGCCACTTTTTAGGAGAATACTGAAGAGGATATGAATGGTTGCGATGAAGTTGGGAAGGTGACCCCATTCAATGAAGCGAATTTGAAAAGATATTCATTATAGCATTTCTTAAAAATAATATTAGTTTTTGAAATTTGAATTATTTGCATTGATGAACAAACTAACAACTATTTCTTGTCGCATTCTATAAATCAGCCTGCTTGACGAGTCTGAAGATGACATTGTGGATGTACTCCACATAAAAAACCCAGAGAGGAAGTGCAAAAATTTGCCATTGAATTTCAGATCTCCTTTCTGTACTAGAAATAGTTTAAAACTTGATAAACTTGTTACAATGAAGGAGAAACTCATTTTAGAATATGCATTCTTCAAACCTACTCAAGAAACAAAAAGAAAGTAATTCTTAGGTTTGTAAATTTTTGTTCTTAGGACTAATGATGTGTGTGTGTGTGTATTTATAACTTGTGATGATATGTACATGATTTGTGTGATGATATATGTGAAGATATATTAATTATGAATTTACTATTTTTTTCAAGGATTATAGATGAATTTTATGAAGTTTTAGATGATATGTTCATGTTTTACGTGATGATAGGTTCATGGTCCATGTGATGATATGTGCAAGGTCTGTGTGATGATATTTAATTATGTTATTCTTTTTAATTACTAGGACTGATGATGAATATATATATATAATATTTGTGATGATATGTTCATGATTTGTGTGATGATATGCATGATCTATGTGATTATATATCAATTATGAATTATTATTCTTTTTTATTTTTGGGATTACATATGATATTTTATGAAATTTTTGATGATATGTGCTCCATATTTTGTGTGATGATATATTAATGATATATGATGATGTATCATTTACAGATGAATTCTTATGGGATGACAAATGAATTTTTATGTTTGATTTGATGATATATTCATATTTAGGTGCTTTCCTCTTACCATTTCTATATTTATTCAAATATCAGCGAAGTAATGTTCGATGGGTTTGGAATAGTTTTAAGAATATACGAATTCTACACACTATCAGAAAGTTATCGGCTCGTACAACCCATCATCGACGCTTAGTGTCTCAAGCTAAATATTGATAATAATAGAAGAGCACCTGGAGAACCTAAAAGAGTATTTTCCTCAATAATGGATCATGTAAGTACTCGATAAATTTATATATCATCAAATATTATAGACAAAAATCATACTAATCAACTGTTCATTATGCAGGATCAGATGAAAATGGATTTAAAATATAATGAGGATGAGAGCAAGAAATCTTTCAATAATATGCTTGATAATGAGCTGACTATAATGGGCAATGTCAGCATTGATGATGGAGATCTAGAAAGTATATATTTGTGTCTCTGTGTGTGTGTGTTTATATAAAGAATTGGTAAATATACATTATCATATGTTAATCATATGTAAATGACAGGTCTTTTTCGCTATGTTGAAAAATCGTCATTATTGGATAGTGTGATTTAATTTCAAAGATCGTACAAAACAAATAATTAATAACAGACCGCTTGCACAATACACCGGTATTATAATTCATTAAGACAATGGCCCAAAGAAAATTGTAAGTACTTTGCGATAAAAATTACACATTCATCTCACAAAATAATAAAAATATATTTTTCTTTATATACTGATTGTATCTCATTGTATACAATTATCTCAAGCATCAGCATTTAGTAGATATTTGGAGCTCAACAATTTGAAGAAGAATATAAATGTGTAAAAAATTTCACAATCAATAATCCAAATTTTATGGAGATTTTCGAATAATTTTGATGATTGCGGGATTTATTGCATGAGACAATTAGAAACATATATGAGCAAGCTGAACGTGGATGGGTGGGATGTAGGTTTCAGTAGAGACGAAGCAAGTAAATTTAATTAAGATTTTATACTTTTTTTCCTTTGCATTTATTTATATTTATTTATCTTCCTTGTATGTTTTTCGAGTAGGACAAAGATTTGTTGAACACATTGTGAGCAAAGTACCATTTAGCAATCATAATGATGGAGGAGAATACAAGGAAGAAACAAGTGTTGAAACATGTGAGGCGTGTGATTTGTCTACTATATTGATAATCTAGATTTTTGATGATTTACGAGTATAAAAGATATTGTATGTTTTTTTCTTCTGAATTTTGGTTTTTGTGGATTGTTTCATTCATCCCAGTATATTAATAATAACGGGTTGAGGTGTTAGAAATATTTTATAATTTTTCTGAATTCCAGTTTCTGTTGTTTAGTTCATGACTTTCGATTAATGGTAGAAGGTTGAAGTGTTTGGAAAGGCATACTGTTTAGTTCTGCAAAGTATATATGGTTGTTACATTTGCTTAGTATGCTTTGAAAATTTAGGATTCTATGATATTTCTGAATTTTGATGAGATATTATATGTAGTTTGTGATAACATGTGCATCTTTTGCATAATGATATGTGTGATGAAATTTCATTTATAAATTTTTTTTTTGTGGGATTACAAATGATTTTTTATGTTGTTTGTGATGATAAGTGCATGTTCTGTATAATGATATGTGCATGATTTGTTTGATGGTATGTACATGATATGTTTGATAATATATAAAGTGTTATGTGCATGATCTATGTGATGATATCATCACATAAATCTTGAATAAATCATCACAAATAAAAAGCATATATCAAAAAATATTATTTACATATATCATTACGAATAACTATCATATTATCGTGTTTCTATACCATAATAATTGGGAAAGTGAACCTTATCACGTTTCTATATTATTTTATATCCTAATAATTGAGAATGTGAACCTTGTTGTATTTCTATATTATTTTTACACCTTAATAATTAGAAAAATAAACCCTGTCGTGTTTCTATATTATTTTTATACCATAATAATTGAGAAAGTAAACCTTGTCGTGTTTCTATATTGTTTCTATACAATAATAATTGTTATATATCATTACATATAACTACCAATTTATCATCAAAAATGAATAATCTCTAGGAAATGCACATACCAGGGAAATTTTCATTTTTGGTACACTATGTTGACCACTTTCCAGAAAAGATACGTGATGTTGGTCATCATCAAACAACATCCATTAAGTTGGCCAATTCATCAAAAAAGGTACAAAAAAAGTCCAATCGGGGTTTTTTGCTGACGTGGCGTGATTCAATACTTTCTTATCATTTTTCCTTTAATTTTAAATATTAAATTGAAAAAAAAAACTGGGAAGTTTTTCATTTTTGGTACATTATGTTGGCCACATTTCAGAAAAGGTACGTTAAATTTGCCAATTCATCAAAAAAGATCCAAAAAGCTTTGATCGGAATTTTTTTCCTGACGTGGCATGATTATATATTATTTTATTAATTTTCTTTTACTTAAATATTAAGTTATATACAAAAATCTGTTTTGCCTTCATTCCTTTTCTTTTAATCAAATAAATAAAATCTTAATTAATAAGAAATAAAGAAATAGTGATAAATATATAAACATAAAATAAATCTTCAATAATTATAAAGTTAATATAATAATTTATATAATTTTTATATTATTAAAATTATAATAAACTCGGAGATAAATATAAGAATATAAAATGAATCTTTAAAAAATAATAAAACATATATAAAAACTTATATGAGAAAATCTATTATAAATGAATTTTGAACTCTCTATATTTATTATATATTTTTTAATTTTTATATTATATTTTTATATTTATAAATGATTTACATTAATCTTTATTGATTATAATTTTATTAATTAGATTAACGAAAGAGAAAAGAAAAACATAAAAAGAAAAGAGAGAGCAAAACATATTTTTATCTTTGATTTATTTTGTATAATTATAGAAAATTGATAAGAAAATATAGAATTATACCACTTTAGAAAAGAAATCCGATCAAAACTTTTTTGGACCTTTTTTGATGAATTGGCCAATTTAACGTTCATTTTCTGGAATGTGGTCAACATAGTGTACCAAAAATAAAAATTTTCCCAGTTTTTTTTCAATTTAATATTTAAAATTAAATAAAAAATGATAAGAAAGTATTGAATCACGCCACGTCAGCAAAAAAGCCCGATCGAGCTTTTTTGTACCTTTTTTGATGAATCGGCCAACTTAATGGACGTTGTTTGATGATGACCAACATCACGTATCTTTTTTGGAAAATGGCCAATATAGTGTATCAAAAATGAAATTTTCCCCACATACCATATTCATCTCACATATCAAGCAATTTACTAGATATATCCATTAACTCAAAGAATTTTGATCAAAACAAATTCTAACAAGAATATGACAGATATCATCGCATATAATAGAGACATATCATTGTATATAATATTCATATATCGTCACATGTAGCTTTTAAATATCATCACAAAAAATGCAAAACCAACACATCTACACATACTGATAGAGACAATGAATTCAAAAACTTCCGAATGATCAAAAGAGAAAAACATCATAATTTCTTTTCATAATAAAATGAAGACGGAACCAAATTAACCATAACTCAAGAACAGACATATAACCTTTTAATAAAATTATTCATCACGCATAACATAAAGATCAAATACAAAACCTTAGTCCAAACAATAAAAAACACAATCTGATAATAAAGATTAGTCATCTCTCTAAATAGTCATATATAGAAAAACCTAACTATCAACTGACTTTGGACTAAAGAACTAAAACTTAAATAATGTGGCGATGGTGGAAGCTTCAAACTCGTCAAATACAAACTCGAATTTGGACCAACACTCGAATGCACAATATAGCCATTTTCGGCAAATGTAGCAATACCGTTCTATAATAGACATAATAAAAAAACATGCTTATGTAACATAATATCCAAAAATAATTACCACAATAAAACAAAAAACAATTACATTGAAACCCATTAAGAATATAACAAAAGACAATAAGATATTAAGGTTTCCCATCTCAAAATCTCAGGAAACTTAGATAATTAATGAATCACGAATCAAAATAATACTGACAAACAATCAAACACTTCATAGGCATAAAAAAACCAAGTAATTATATGATTTATTATCATATAAAAAAATTCCAACTTACACAAAAAATCACATAATATTAATTAATGACCTATCTTTAGATATTATGGAGTACAACAGAGCTAATTAAAAAAAAAATATTTCCCAATTCTAAGAACTTTCATAAAAATATATAAATTATAAAAAAATATTAAATCTGGAAATAAGAAAAAGTGAAAAACACATTGTAGACCTTCTACGATCTTCTTAGTTTGTGACTCGGCAACTTGCACTCGATTTCTTTTCTCTTTCACTTTGTTACGTTTCTTCTCAAGTGCACTCTTCTCCCTCTTATTCTGCCTACCTTTCTCATGATTACTTTGAGTTGAACAACACCACTCAACGATCGATCAAACAGTCATCAAAATAAATGGGGCAGACTTCACATATAACACTAAATTTAGAACTTTCAAAGCTTCTTCTAGCTTCAACCGAGCTTCAATATTGTCTTCACTTGCTAAAATCATCTTCTGAAACTTTTTATTTATTTGAATCCTCCATAATGAGTCCACCATAGATTTGTTTGAATAATCAAAGGCAGGAACATAATTTAAAGCCCGCTCACTGAAAATATCCTTACGCCATCTTTTCATAAGATATCTCCTATGAATGGCGCACACACACAATGTATATTCATTAAATGCAAATAATGACAGCACAAAATACCCACCTCAAAAAATAACTTATACGTGCACGACACCGATAAATCTTCAATATTAAAAATTACTGCATATTATATCACATCCCTACCTAGAACCCACACATGATATGTCATAATGGACCCTTCTATAGAAATAAAAAAAGGATTAATGACATGCAGCCCTTTCATAAACTAATCCTCAATTAAAGAGAAAGCTTCAATTGTATACACATCTCTAGCGTGTAAAACCAACTTCACATCATTTAAGGTCATATATGGGGTACCTAGAATGCAATGTAAATCTTCACCATTCTCTTTACTCCTCCACTTAGACACAACTCCGATGAACATGTAATAGAAATCACAAAGCCCATCCGTCTTGTAAGCGCATGATTTGTGCTCGTATTCTTTGAGAAGATAAAATACCATCTGAAAACCAATCCTTGTTGAACGCATGGCACCATTTTGCTCTTATATCATAAAGCCTTAGTAACCAGGAATTATCTTGGCATCCATAATTTGTAACCATCCTGAAAAATAAGAAACCCTAGATAGTCACATATTACTTCCATATACTATCACATATTACTACCACATATCATCAACAAAAATCAAACCCTAAACCCTGAATGTCTTTACGATATCATAAGATATTACTGCCACATATCATCACATATCTCAGCCACATATCATCACATATTACTCACATATCATCAGCAAAAATCAAACCGTGACCCTAAAATGAAAAACTCAACCCTGAATCTCTATCAGATGTCATCACATATTAGATCCACATATCATCACATATTAAGGGCACATATCATCACAATACTGGGCATATATCATTAGAAAAAATAAACCCTAACCTTAAAATGGAAAACTCAACCTTCAACCCTGAAGCTCTGTTAAATATCATCACATATCAGATCCACATACTAAAGCCACATATCATCTCATACTATAGCCACATATTATCATAAAAAATTAACACATATAATCATAACATATATATACACAACATCCATATTCATCATAAGAATGTGAAGTAAAAAATTTACTTACTTGTCCTAGAGGAACTGGAATTCAGTCTCTGTGTCCACACACTTGAGAAAATAGTTGAAAATATCTATAAAACCTTTTTGATTCCTTAGCGACTTGATGTTTGTCTTTGAATTTTCCCTAATATGACATACGTAGAGTCGATGACTAAACATTAGAAAAATTTTGGAAATAGTAGCAGCCATGGCAGCAGATTGGTCGGTCATAATTGTAGTGGGGTGCTTATCACACATGGATCTCATAAAAGCACCAAACAATCACTCGAACAACTCAGTTCTCTCATTCATTAAAAATTCACACCCAAACATCACATTCTTATCATGATAGTTCATGCCGATAAATAGACCACAAATCGTATCGTATTTAGTGTGATATGTAGTATCATGCACCAACAAATTACCGAATAACTCATAATCCTGCTGCATACGCCCATTTTGTTTGTAGATTTTTGGTGGTGATGAATTTATAAGGGGTTCATGGATTGGTATTATCGGAATCTAATTGCTAGTATGAATCGATGGGTTTTTAGCTTGTTGGAATTAAGAGAAAACAAAAATAAATAGAAATAAACGAAAATAAACGACGAACTATGATGAACTATGGAAATAAACTAAGTTTATGAATGTAAATGCAAGGGGGTGTGGCTTCGCCTGGAGTGCGCCATCATGCACCAAGGGGGTTGGCGCGGGATTTGGCTTCGCATGGCATCCCTTGGCTATCATTCCAGAATATTTGGTCATTTAGGAGCTTGCTCTTGACACAAATATTGGCACATTTTGGAACGACTTGGCTTGAGTTTTGGGCCTCCATGCCTTAGCTGGAATTCAAATCATTGAGTCACCTATGAAAAGAGAATTCTGAACATAAAAACTCAAGAATTACACCAAGGCTCAAATTAATTTAACCCATTTAACCAAGTTAAGTATAAAATAAAAAAGAAACACGAAAAACAACGAAATGAGAAAACAAACGAATAACCTAACAAAAACTTGACTAAAAAAATACTAAAAATAATATAAAACCCTAATTAAAAACAAGAAAAAAACACCACAATTACATGCAAAACAACCACCCCACACTTGTCGGTTTTCTCGTCCTCGAACAACGAAGAATCGAGAATGTACATGCAATGAATATTATTTAAAAAGAAAAATCATTGTGCTTATCCTAATTGATATGATGAAAGTATCAATATAAACTCATTATCGCCAAGCATTGCTCGTATTACTCTTTCTCAAATGAAAACCCAATTGATGACTTCCTCTCAAATGAAACTTTGAGGGTGTTCGCTCAATCCACTCAAGTGTATTTTATATGGGACGTGTATACGCTCGAATCGGACAATGCATGCACCTTATCAAGATTTCACAAATTAGAAACTCAAAATCACCCATTGTACATGACCAAACAAGAATCGAAAGAGGTCTTTATCTTGGGTTGTAATGTTGGCTCTTTGGTAAGGTATGGAATATATGGATATAGTGGCTAACACACGATCAAACTTAATCAATAACACACGAATCCCTAACTTCTAGAACCCGAAGCTTATGATCGCTTCACCCTTCCCAAATTACCAAACTTTAATTCGAAACCCTTTCGCACCTTCACACATTTTTCTGACTTTTATTTCACAACACTAAGAAGCTTTTTGAATTCGCTTCTTTTTGCTAAAACTAGGATTTTCACTTAAACGCACGCTTTATCACTTATCGTGATTTGTGTTGGAGTTCATTTGTTGTTCTCCCTTTTTTATATTTTTTTTATGTATATAACAAACTCAAAACCCGAAACCTACAATTGATTTCCCACATTTCTAGTCAACTAACAACACACACACTCTCTCTCTCTCCTCTTAATTAATGAAGATATAAGAGCTAAAATCGAGCTTGGCTAACAAGAAATGAGACATAGGCTCAAGAGGGCTCATTTGGGATTTTTAAGTAGCTTTTATATTTGGATATGGCCAGAATAAGGGTGATATATGTGCCTCGAGGTCATTTACAATATAATCATGTACGAGCAAAATCAAGCCTCCTCAATGCAATTTTCATAAAAATGCAAGCAAAACCGATAATTCATACAAGGCTACTCACTAGTTTGCACCGGATTTTGGAAAACAAAATAAAAGATCTTTTAGAGCTTTGCAATCTTTTCACGAATGAATGTTGAGTATATATATATAGGCGGGTTTTGGACAAAGCACAAAAATTCAACTCCTTACACAAGAGGGCATAAACATGTAAAAATCCGACAAGTAAACTATTCAAACTTCGAAGCATGTGGTTATTGCTCAACAATGTAATAAACACACACAAGACATAAAAACGACTCAACCATATAAATGCGCAATTAGTAAGCGTCACTTCGCTAAGGCTCGAGTTAATAAAGACAAATCATGCTTTGTGAAACCCGGACCCTAACCACCTACCCACCCCACACTTAAACCATGCAATACCCTCATTGCATTTTAATGAAAATCAAGTAAAAGGAGGGTGAGATAGAAGCTTCCTTAACCGAGCGAGTTTGGTTCAAGCTCGATGGGGTCCACTTAAGCATCCAATCAATCCAAGTAAAAACCGAACTTAGCTTGTTTCTATCGGTTCCATGAACGCTATTAACTTTTCAAATCGACCAAGGTTGAAGTCGGAAAACAAAACTCTATAAAAGAAAATCACACAAAATTAAAAACACAAGAAAATATGCACATAAATCAAAACAAAATAAAACTAAGGGCTAAAAAGAACAAGAAAAAATGCAATATTTTTTAAAATTTTCAATTTTTGAATGTTTTTGGATTTTTATATAATAAGAAAGTAAGAAAGAGAAAAATGTAAAAATAAAAGAAATAAACAAAAAGAACATGGGTTGCCTCCCAAGAAGCGCTTCTTTTACGTCATTAGCTTGAAGAACTCTCTTCTTGATCATGGTGGAAAGAGAAGACCGCGACGATAAGGACTGACCCGATGGAGATTAACTTGGGATCGTGCTTGAGTCTTAGGGTCGATTAAGGTCACCGACCCACTTGGGTTGACTTCCTCAATTGCATCGGGCCCCTTATCTTCAAGATTCCAACCAATAGCACCCTTACAAGCTCTAAGCACTTCAATCAACCCTTCCTCTTTGTCATTTATTTGTTGCGTACTTTCCTTGTGGATGCGATCATTTTCATATCGAGTATTTTGAGACTCGTCTAACTCCTCCACTCGGAAAACTCTCTCTATCCCGACCTCTTTTAAATTTGTATTCGCGGCTTCCATCGCCCAAAAAGCTTCATGCTCAAACTCAACCGGTTTGCTCTCCTCTTCTTCCGAATAGACACACTTGAGATGAAATGGGAGAGTCTTAAGATCGGGTTTGTGCCTCCTCTCGATCTCATTGGGAACTAGTGTTAGCAATTCAATGATCTCCTCAATGGGTTTATTTTCTAAGCCATCATCCATAATCTCCACCTCCCCCTCTAGAATTTCGTCGTTGACCTCAATGATACATTTACACTCCTTCGCACACAATCTTTGGGCACATTGAAACACCATTGAGTCATCGTTATGAACAAAAACCTCATTTCTCTCTATATAATCTTCAACACAAGCTCCCGGGTCGAACTCATCCTCTTTGCTCTCTTCCTCCATATAAACTTGGTCATCCAACTCTTGAATCACATCAATATGTAAGCAAACCACATAAAAGGCGCTTGATGGAATAGAGGAAAAGTTAGCCGTAGAAAACGTGACCGATTTACCCGCTACGGACAAAGTAAGATTTTTCTTCCCAACGTCAATCAAGCATTGAGTTTTAGCCATAAATGGGCGCCCTAGCAAGATAGTGTGTTCGGCGCCATCGTTCTTCACCATGCCAACATCCAAAACTACGAAATCTATCGGAACAACAATCTCCCCGACTTGTACAAGAGCATCCTTGACCACCCCCTTTGGGTGTCTAATTGACCGATTGACCAATTATAAGCAAATGCACGTCTCTTGTAAGGGAGGAAGTTCCAATTATTCGCATATCGAAAATGGCATCAAATTAACACCCGCCTCAGAATCAAGTATGCCCGTAATGACTTTACCATTCCCTAATGTGATATCAATACAAAATGAGTCGGGATCGGCTTTCTTAAGAACCAAGAGAGAAGGGTCACAAACCACACTTTCCTCCTTAAATGGATAAACTATCTCATTCATAGCGCTCTCAAGCTTTTTGGAAGAAAGCGCTTTGAAGAACTTAGAGTAAGCGGGAAAGTTTCGGATGGCGTCTAGTACATCGGACAATAAATCATGGAGCTTTTGAAGTTGTTCATCCTTCGTAGCAACTTGTAGCTGGGATGGATAGGGCATGGGGGCCTTAGAAATTGGTGCCTTGTAGGGATTTGAAGACTTGTGTAGGACATCAGAAAGCTCCCTTGATAATGTGGGACCCACGGGTGTAGAGTCGGGAAGAGTAAAAGCATTCGGGACAGAAACCACCTCCCCCTCGGATGGTGGGACATCCATATTATCAACCACCCCCCACTTTCAAGGACCGTGACCGCATGATCTTGCGAAGGTTGGCTTGGAAATTTTCCTTTCTCATGAGCTTGCTTGAGCATATTCACATCACTTGCTAATTACCCCATCTTAGTGTTTAACCCGTTGGTCGTAGCCTCAAGAGCATTGAACTTAGCATCGAACGAAGCCAATGTAACGAAAAATGGTTGTAGTTGTTGCATAATGACCATGAGATTCAGATCGGAAGGTGGAGTAGGAGCATTCATCGGAATAGGCGAACGAGGCGGACCTACTTGAGGAGTAACACCCGTATTTGGGTTGGCATAACTAAAAACCGGATGCATGCGGTTGCTTGGATGATAAGGAATATTGTAATTCGGCAGACGAGCAAAAGGTAGCTTAGCAACACCAGGTCCCACTTGATACCCTTGAACCCCATATTCTTCCTCCGATTGAGGAGTCGGCATATAGAAAGAGGGATTTAAAGGACAATACGTGGTATCATGACCAACTATTCCACACGATGCACACGGGGGATCCAGGCTTGGGCTAGACAACTTAGCGATTTGAGCCTTCATAGCCGCTATTTTCTTTTCCAACTCAAGCTCCTTAGGGGAAGAAGCTTCACTCACTTCATTGGAATTTAAATACATCGCTCGAGAAGATTTTTTTTGAGAGATTTCGGCCAAAGTGGTGAAAATCTTGAGAACCACTTGAGGAGGTTGATCCTTCATATTACCCCCTGCCGACATATCCACCATATATTGGAAATGTGGGTCCAACGCCTCATAGAAAGTTTGGATTAGAAGTTCCTTTGGCATACGATGATGTAGACATCCCGTGAGAAGATCTTGGAAAGGAGCCCAAGCGGAATGAAACAACTCATTTTTCATTTATTGAAACGAGATAATCTTGATCCTCAACTCGGCCATCTTCTCATCGGAATAATAATGATCCAAGAATGTTGTTTAAATCTCATCCCATATATGAATTGAATTGGAAGGGATACCCATGAACCATGATAAAGCCTTATCTTGGAGAGCATACGAAAAACATCGGAGTGAAGATGCTCTAAACTCATCATATTTGGGCGATGGAAACTCAAGAATTGCCACAAGAATTGTCAAAGGAATTGGAGAGGATCCTCTGTAGCAAACCCGTGAAAGATCAGGAGGCGAGAAAAATCAAGCGAACGGATATCAATACCAATAACCTCGGGAGGAAGGGATATACAAGACAAAATAGTCGCCCCCACAAAGGCTTTGCTAACCTCTCTCATAGAGAAAGTGGGAGAGCATGTTGGGCATTAGGGCTCATACCTCCAAACAAAGCAAATGGATCGGGAGTGCCCTCGTGAACATTATTGTAGGCACATCCATAACCCGGACCACCACCATTACCGTTAAAATTTCTATTCGGAGCATGATTGAAATTATAAGCATAAGGACCTCCATACGGGCTGGGATTCGGAATTTGGCCACCAACATTCCCACTCGAACCAACAAATCTTCCATTATACATATTAGGATAAGTATTGGGAGCACCATAACCTCCATACGGACCATTCATACCCATGAAGCCGTTATACCCAACATGGTTTGCACCATGCCCTCCCATGTTGGGTTGACCATTGCCTTGAACACTATTGGTAACGTGGTTTGCACCATGCCCTCCCATGTTCCCAAAACCATTAAAACTCATCCCATTCCCAACATGGTTTTCACCATGCCCTCCCATGTTGGGAATGTAACCTCCATTGCCATAAGGATTGGAAATTTGTACGTTACCTTGGGGTGGGACCATGGCGTGTCCATGAGTGGTAAGACCACTCCCTTGAATTCCTATAGCATGGGCGAGAGGGGTCGTGGGATTGGGAGTCAAAAGCCCGGGCTTATCACTTGGTGTGGAGAACTCGTCATGAACAATGGGCTCGGGAGTGCTTGAACTTTGAGGATCATGGGCCCGTGGATTAGGAAATGGTCCGGTAGTGGGAAAATTATTCGCCATATCTTGATTAGTAGCAAGGGGACGTTGTAAATGCCTTAATTTCTTATGATTCGAAATGTAAGGAACTAAATCGTACCCAAGGGTTCGACGACCTTGCATACACTTAATGAAAGCATCAAATACGAAAGAAAGCTAGAAACACAAAGAAACTACAAGTAAATCAAAAACCTTAACCAAGCCAAGTCGAAACTGCGCCATTTTGTTTGTAGATTTTTGGTGGTGATGAATTTATAAGGGGTTCATGACTTGGTATTATTGGAATTCAATTTCTAGTATGAATCGATGGGTTTTTAGCTTGTTGGAATTATGAGAAAACAAATATAAATGGAAATAAATGAAAATAAATGACGAACTATAATGAACTATGAGTATAAACTAAGTCTATGAATGTAAATGCAAGTATTTTGGATGCTTCGAGCGTGTGCCTTATTGAAATTGTAAGAAATAAGCAAAACAAGCAATAAAAAGCAAGGAAACAACAAGGTACAAGCATGAAAACCTAAAGTACAACTACGCATGCATGATCATAAAAGTCTTAATAAAGCAAATCAACGAAAATCGAAAGCACCAATAGAAAGAGCAATAAAAGTTGACGTGAAAGTTTAAATCTTTTCAAAAAATCAACTAGAAACGAAGAGTAGATCTAGGATTCAACATAAAACCATGCATGAAAATAAAAACCAAAATAAAGCATATGAAATACTCAAAATAAAAATGATCAAGGACCCGATCTATGATCTTGGTGTGTCACTCACCTAGATTCCATAGCCAAATCACAAAATCTAACAATAAATCTAAGAGCTAAGGCAAAATGCATAAATTGAAGAACAAGCTTGAAATTGAAGAACAATGAAAGAAATTAAGCAAGACTTACTCGAACTAAAGAGGAGAAACAAAAAACTTGAATGAAACTGCAATCCAAATTAAAATCCAAGTGATGACTTGAATTCTTCTTGAGCTTAAAAACATAAGGAAAAGCTTGAAATTAAATCTAAGAACTAGAGAGAGAAAATAAGTCCCAAACCCATCTAAGAGTTGGAGAATGGGGGAGATTATTTAGCTAATGAGAAGTTTATCTATTTATACTAGGTTAATTTTAAGGGTAAAAGGGGTCAAATTAGCCTTTAAAGCCTTGATTTTCCGGGTTTGACCTGAAATTATCCCCCTGGCATTGCTGCTGGCGCGACTTGGATTGGGTTGGCATTGTCGTTAGCGCGGTTGTTGTCCTGGGTTGGCAATGCGGGCGCCAAGGCATGGGCGTCAAGCGGTGCTGGTGCAGGGTGTGGCATTGCCTGGAGTGCGCCAAGGGGGCTGGCGCGGGATTTGGCAAGCGCTGGCGATGGGCTTGGCAAGTGCTGGCACGCGCATTGGCGTGAATATGGGCGCAAGGCATGGCGCCAAGCGGTGCTGACGTGGGGTGTGGCGTTGGAGTGCGCCATCATGCGCCAAGGGGGCTGGCGCGGGATTTGGCTTCGCTTGGCATGCCTTGGCTATCATTCCATAATGTTTGGCCATTTAGGAGCTTGCTCTTCACACAGATTTTGGCATATTTTGGCACAACTTGGCTTGATTTTTGGGCCTTCATGCCTTAGCTGGAATTCAAATCATTGAGTCATCTATGAAAAGAGGATTTTGAACATGAAAACCCAAGAATTACACCAAGCCTCAAATAATTGAACCAATTTAACCAAATTAAGTATAAAATCAAAAAGAAATATGAAAAATAATGATATGAGAAAACAAACGAATAACCTAACAAAAAATCGACTCAAACAATCACTTGAACAAATCGGTTATCTCATTCATTAAAAATCCACACCCAAACATCACATTTTTATCATGATAGTTCATGCCGAGAAATGGACCATGAATCATATCGTATTTAGTGCGATATGTAATATCATGCACCAACAAAGTACCGAATAACTCATAATACTGCTGCATACGCCCATATCTCTAAAAAAACAAGACTACACAACCAAAACTCACTATCCACTTCAAAATCAAAGAAAAAGTCATTCTCATTAGCTTGCCTATTTTTGAAATTTGAATTAATGTGCTGAATAGGTACCATCAAATACGTTCAATTTACTAATTACATTATACGCATCTCTAGTGCTAAAACCTAAAAAAGATGAACTCCAAACTAATTTTTTAAAACCCGTACACCATTAGCCACACCAACACCACCTTTTAAGCTCTTTAAGACAAGCAACTTGAGTCAGACACATTTATCTGTGGGATGGAAGATGATGACTAGAGATAGGTGGACATCACACATGGTTGTGCTTGTTTCTATGTGCAGTAAAAACCCACAAACCACTATGATCTACATCAAACTGAATAAAAGACAGAAAATCTATTCTAACATCTAATTTGCTATAAGAATATTAGTATGAAATATCATGATATCCAGTGTTGATGGTGATGTTAGTGTAACATATGAGAATTATCCAGTGCGCGCAGTATATAATTAGTGGAGTGTTTCTTTAAAATATGATTGGACATAAATACCTATGCTATGGAAACAATGTTAATGTGGAAGAGGCAATTGAAAAGACGTAGGAGGCATCATAATTGAAAAGCAAGAGGCAGAAGATTGAAACGTTATGTTTATATATATATATATATATATATATATATATATATATGTGTGTGTGTGTGTGTGTGTGTGTGTGTGTGTGTGTGTGTGTGTGTGTGTGTGTATCCTGCTATTTGAAACTTTGTGAACATAATTTTCTTATTATTCTTCTTCCTAATTATTCTATCAACATTAATTGATCCACAATACCAACAAACGATAATTATTTTTCAATCCATTATATTGTTCACTTTTTAAATAAGAATTATAATATTATTTAGTATTAAAACATCTACACTAAATTTGCCAAATTATCAAAAAAGGTCCAAGATTATTCAGGTCGGGCCATTTTGATGACGTAGCATGATAATGTGATTAATTACTATTTAACATTTCATTTTAAATACCAAATGACAAATATATTACTGAATTACCTATTTCGTCCTAACTTTTTCTTTTTCTTTTTTCCCTTTTCCCTTTTACTTTCCTATTTTCTTTTTCTTTTTTCCATTTTTCTTCTTCTTCTTCTTCTTCTTCTTCTTCTTCTTCTTCTTCTTCTTCTTCTTCTTTTTCTGCAACTCAAGTCCCCGGCCTCTGCCGCCGTCTCCAGCTCACCGCCACCATCTTCAGCCACCACTATCCTAATATCCTCTGCCATGAAAATCCGATTCAAACTCTGAAATGGATTTTGTTTTGGATCTCGAGTGTGTTTTATGTGATTTCATTTTGGTATAAATTGAATGGTTCTTTTAAATGTTAAACAATTTATTTAGTATTGAAGGGCATATTCGAACCCTCTTTAAATTTAGAGGAGACCCATTTCAAACAAAGTTGAAGGTTACGGTGAGGGCTATGCCAACGTGTTAAATCCGGAAAGGAAGAGGGCCAACAAGTGGGGCTGAAAACTGAGTTCAACGTGGGCAAGGAATTGGGCTTTTGTGTCTGAAACTTCACGATTCGAATCGACCTAAATATCATGTCTGCCCGAATCCAAAGGAAGATGAAGTCCATATTTTCGAATCGGATAATGAGTCTGTTTTCGGGTTTATTAAATAAATAATATAAAAATAATTATAAATTGAAAAATGTAACAAAATTAAATAAAATTAAAATTTTGTATCGAGATGCTTGTAACATCCGCGTCCCGCCCTTTAAATTAAATTTAAAGAAAAATGAGAAATCGGGACGCTTTTGACAAACACGTCCCAGACCTTTTTAATTAAAAAAAAATTGTGGCCGATTTGAAAAAAATCTTGTTGGGGCCGGGATGCTTTTGTGAAACGCGTCCCGGGTGAACTTTGTAAAAAGAGAAAATCCTATAAACCCTAACCCTATGTCCCCCCCAGCACCATTACATTTCTCTTGTTTCCTCCCTCCTAACACATCAGCAACAACTCCCAAAGCTTCCTCCAGCTCCAAGCTCCCAACTCACAAGGTAATTTCTAACTCCAAGTTTTAATTTATTTCAAAAAAAATAGTTATTTTATAAATTTTTAATTAATTGCCTTTAGAAATAATCAATTGTTGTTAGATGAATGAATTATTCATTTGTCGTGAAATTGAGATTAGCAATTAATTCTTTTGTATATATTGAATTTATATGTTTGTGAATTTTAGTTGTAAATATTTATAAAATTAATTGATTTATTTGTGAGAAAAATATTAATTATGTGAAATTTTAAATTTATTCGTTTTGTGGTTAGTTGTTAATTGTTTATGAAAATCGATTTTATCTGCTTGTGATGAAATTATTAATTATGTGAATAATTGAATTTATTTATTTTGTGTTAGTTATGTAAAAAAATTGAATTTACTCGTTTCGTGTTTAATTGTTAATTATTTATTAAAATTAATTTTATTTGTTTATGAGAAAATTATTTAATTTTTGAAAATATTAATTTATTCCTTTTGTGTTTAGTTGTTAATTATTTACGAATATTGAATTTATGTATTTGTGAAAAGATTTTTAATTACGTGAATATTTGAAATTATTTCATTTGTGAGAAAATTGTTAATTATGTAAAACTCTAATTTATTCGTTTTGTGTTTAGTTGTTAATTATTTACGAATATTGAGTTTGTTTGTGAAAAGTTTTATAATTACGTGAATATTTGAAATTATTTATTTTGTGATAAAATTGTTAATTATGTGCAAATTTTAATTTATTTGTTTCATGTTTATTTGTTAATTATTTATTAAAATTTATTTTATTTGTTTGTGAGAAAATTATTAATTTTGTGAAAATATTAGTTTATTCATTTCGTGTTCAGTTGTTAATTATTTATGAAAAATTATTTTATTTGTTTGTGAGGATATTATTAATTATGTGAAAATTTTAATTTATTAGTTTCGTGTTTAGTTGTTAATTATTTATGAATATTGAATTATTTATTTGTGAAAAGATTTCTAATTACGTGAATAATTTAAATTATTTATTTTGTGAGAAAATTGTTAATTATGTAAAAATTTTAATTTATTCGTTTCGATGTTTCGTGTTTAGTTGTTAATTATGTGAATATTTGAGTTTATTCTTGGGGCATTTGTATATTTTGAAGTAATCACACATATGGCGAATATTTCTTCTGGCAATGATTATGACATGTATGCATCAATGCTACGAGATGAGGGTGGAAGAACTACTATCGATTATGCAAATTTAGATACCACCGAGCATCCCCCACTTGTGATCTCGGATTACACCGCTGATTACTTCGGACCAGATGAAGGATGCGATTCTGAAAATAGTTTAGATGAACTAGATGATGGTGATGAAACTGACGAGGAATTCTTTCAGTTGGGGGGTAGTATACCAAATGAAGATCATTTTGAACCTACCGTAGTTAAACGTGCCCCTACAATCCATAAATGAGTGGATAGAGTATCGAAACTCTACAAGAACATACCATTTTTTGATTACGACTATGAAGACATTCCTATTGATATTATTGATGTCCCTCAACAGTACCACTACTACGACAAAGACGAAAGAGTGTTGAGAAAAGGCATGATATTCAGAGATAAAAAAACATATGATGAGGGATGTCAAAGATTACTTTGTGTGAGTCGCCAAGTGTATGTATAGAGTGGTACAAAGTAACCCAAAGCTTTGAAAGTTGTTTCTTTGTTGAAACCACTTGGGGAGAATCATGTAGATATTCTGAATCCATTAATCAACGAATCACCTGAATGCGGATGGTGTCTCCGCGCTAGTTATCGTAAACGAAAGGGTGTTTGGGAAATCACAAGATTGGGTTCTAATGTGATGATCACTCCAATTTGTGTAAAAACATGATTGATATGCTCATTACCACTCACGTTGAGCAAGATCCGTTATATGGTGCTTTGCATATCCAGATAGATGTGCAACAAGAATATGGTTATAAAGTGCCATATCACAAGGCATGGAAAGGTTTGTGACGGGCTCTTGAAAATGTGTACGGGTCGTGGGAGCAGTCAGTCCAACATTTACCAAATTACATGGAGGCCTTTCAACCCAGGCACAGTGGTCGAGTGGCTACACAAATCTTCTGAAATTGTGCATATGTTAAAATTTGTATTTTAGGCATTTCGACCATGTATCGAGGCTTTTAGACATTATCGCAAAGTGATCAGTGTTGATGGAACTTTTTTGGTTGGAAAGTACAAGCACACTTTATTGATGGCATGTACAATTGACGTAAACCAACAAGTCTTGCCACTAGCTTATGCAGTTGTTAATTCAGAGAGTTATAACTCGTGGAATTAGTTCCTTCACATGGTTGCAAAATATATTGTTCGCGACATAGAAAGGGTTTGTCTTGTATCAGATCGATATGCCGAACTACTTAGTGCACTACAACGAGTTTCGACATTCTCTTCTAACGTTTTTTATTTATGACATGTCTCTTCTAACTTCAATACGCATTCTAAGTCTGTGAAATTAAAGGATATGTGTTTCAAAGCTGGAGCATAACCCAGAGTTACAGTCTTCCATTATATAATGGAACAAATTAAAGCTATTGATCTAGATGCATTTGAATACTTGGATAACATTGATAAGAGAAAGTGGACACTCTCCCACGACGACGGCAAATGGTGTGGCATCCTAATGACCAACATGTCTGAGTGCATCAATGGAGTAATGAAACGTTTTAGACAGCTCCCAATAACTACTTTCGCTTGATTCACATTTGCCCGAAGTACATAAAATTTTTATAAACGCTTGGCTGATGCGACAAGAGTCGATAACATGCAACAATTTTGGTCTGATAAGATACAACATATTCAGGTCAAGACAGCATGCCGGGACATCTTACCACGTTACGGGATATAATTGGGCTGCACAAACAGTTGAAGTTTCCATACGGGTCGATGGAGCAATTCATGATCAAGACTTTTGAGTGTCCTTGTCAAGTGCAGAATGCTCTTATGGTAGATGGTTGAGTAGTGGTCCTCCGTGCTCTCATGCAATCCAAGAATGCATCGATTTCAAAGTGGATCCTCGAGTTTATGTCCAAGATTACTATAGTACTGATTCAAACCTACGTACATACTCTGTTGGGGCATTTGAACTATTGCCCGACGCGGAGGACTAGAATGAAGCAAGTTTTGAATTGGTTCATGATCCAGACCATTGTCCTGAAAACCGGACCGGTCATCGGACCGGTAAAGCTATAGGTTCAGTGGTTCACAGGTCCCACCGTGGTCGAACCGGTTTTATATATTTATATATATATATATATATATATATGTGTGTGTGTGTGTGTGTGTGTGTGTGTGTGCATGCGTGCGTGTGTGTGTGTGTGTATACCACTATTAAATATGTTATAAATAAATATAATAAATTAATTTAATAAAATATATGATAAAATATTTTAAAATTCAATTTAAAGAGTCTATATGAATAAATATGAATTCATCAACCACAATACAACATAGAAAAATGTAGTTAAATTAAATATAATGAAGAGAAATCAAATAAAATAGCTCAATTCGTATATCATCACTCCAAGTCCAACAACCTCAAAATGAAATAAAATTAACCATCATAATTTGTATTTATTTTTACTCCAAATAAAAAAAAATAAGACACCGTCAATTTTTATTTAATATAAAAATTAGAAAGCAAAAAATCAAAAATAAAAAAAAAATCAAAAAAACTGGTTGAACCTGTCACGGGTTCACCGGTTTGGCCGGTTTTTGAGTCTACCGGTTTTTACATGAAAACCGGACCGATGTGATGACCGGTTCCCGGTTGTACCGGTCGAATCGGCCGATCCGGTCCGTTTTTCAGAACCATGATCCAGACACTAGGAGTCCTAGAATCGTTGGACAACTCAGGGGCAGTAAGATCCACAACGAAATGGACCAACCACAAGTACGCGCAAGACAATAATACCGTGCGCAAGAGGTGGCTAGCACATCACAAGGTGGTGGACGTTCTAGTTCCAGGCACTGACGTTAGATAAGGCGACAATCTTTCCATGAGTCCGATGTTGTAATTCGCTTTACTTTTTTGCTGACAGATGTTTGGCACTGCTTGACATTGTAATTCGCATTGCTATGCTTATTCATAATTTTTGCTGTATGAATTCCTTAAGTAATATTTATCTTGATGTTATAGTTCGATTTATTTTTCTGTTGACAAATGTTTGACACTATTTGATGTTGTAATTCACATTGCTATCTGAGTTAATAATTTTTGTTGTATGAATTCCTTAAGTAATATTTAATTATTATATGAGTTAATTAATTAATATATATCCTTGGGAAATAATATTTTCTTGATTGCATATAATTTGTTCAACTGATATCCTGCAAAATTATTAATCTGATATTGATTTTGATCATTTATATGTATTTATTTTGCAAATGGCATCACCGCTATTGACCCAGTAACATTTACATAGATCGAACAATGTTACACGTGGTCCAATTGATGGGGTTCTTACGGTTAAGCTTGCATCATCTTATATCTTCTAGGGTTTTGGTGACCAGAATAATTGTCTTCATCCTCGATTTATGTCAGTGCTAAATCATTGGGGGTTTTACGGGGTCGCACGTTCTGGAGCGATGAGCAGGCTAGACAACCATTTGATCACAGCACTGGTTGAGAGAAGGCGCCGCGAGACACATACGTTTCATTTATCCGTAGGAGAGGCGACGATCACCCTGCAGGATGTTGCTATTATTTGGGTTCTTCCGATTGAAGGTTCCCCGATGATAGCCGATGATGTTCAGTGTACCAGGGAGTATTGGGCTGATTATCTTATGGGTTTCATAGGCCTACAGGTGGATTATGATGAGAAAATGAGAGGTGGGAATCATCTGAAACTCTCGACATTGAGTGAGCATCTCAGAATCCACCACCTAGGTGATCACACGCCGCAGGACGAGGTCGTGAAGTACGCTCATGGGATTTCACTTTTACTACTTGGTTCATTGTTGTTGCCTGGTACAAGCAACAACTATGTTTCCATACTATACATATATCATTTCGAGGATGATGACACAACATCGGGTATTAGTTGGGGTAGTGTTATGCTTGCATTTATGTATCATGAGCTGTGTTTGGATGTGAACCCTGAGAAGAAGACGATTAGTGGTCCGCTGAAGTTATTGCAGATTTGGGCTTGGTCCCAAATTTCATCAGTTAGACCACAGTCCATGAGCCTTTGTCTCGATCTTCACCAGTGATAGGGCCATATTGGTCAGGCCTGGATTGAGGTAGACCTGGAATCGATAGTAGATAAGAGGGGTCGAATTGGCGTAAAGAAAGAGTGACCAAAAACCCTTCCGGAGAAAAAGGCCTCTGAGCCAGACCTGCTCGAGGTTGGAACTAAAAAGACAAGTAGGGACCACTTGTCAGAATTCGCTAACTGAATCAGCCCCTAATTCAGGGACTATGTTCCCGAGATCCCGGAAAAGGGGTCCCACCACCAGGGAGAGCCCGTATGTGTGCCTGACAGACCTGGAATAAAAGAAGAAATGACATCAATAACAATCAGAGCCGGAATGGGTCTAAACAGACCTGGCAACCAYCTTGCCCGAAAGGGAACAAGTGGGACCACTTGTTCCGAATATGTTTCATAAAACGGCRCATGATTTGCGGCACGTGTTCRKGAGATCCCGGCTGGGGTCCCCACTAGGATAAGATATAAATACCCCAACTTGGGGACAGTGAGAGGTATGTTCATACAAGCATTCCTTCTTATTTTTCTGGAAAACACCTCATCACTTACTAACTTAGGCATCGGAGAGGTTTCCACCGGAAAACCACCGGTGGTCCTTTCTAACCTGTGTTTGTGGTGTAGGTTTTGGAAGATCTTGTGTGCCCAGATCTTATTCGGGCGGCTCACTATTTCAGGCCGAATCAATTGGCGCCGTCTGTGGACCATCTTGTGGACTCCACTTCCGGCTGTGAGCTTTTGAGCATGATGGACGCCTCGAAACGGTGCCATCAGATTAGATTGGCTAAAGAAGACTGGAAGCGTGTTAGCTTTATAACTCCAAAAGGAACGTATTGCTATGTGGTCATGCCTTTTGGCCTTAAAAATGCAGGCGCTACCTATCAGCGGCTGGTGGATAAAATGTTCAAAAATCAGATTGGTCGGAATATGGAGGTATATGTGGACGACATGTTAGTCAAAAGCATAAAAGCAACGTCGCATGTGCAAGATCTTCGGGAAACCTTCAACACTTTGCGACGGTACAAAATGAGGCTTAACCCAAAGAAATGCATGTTTGGAGTCAGAGCTGGAAAATTCTTGGGCTATATGGTCACGGAAAATGGTATTGAAGCCAACCCTGAAATGGTAAAGGCTATCATGGAGATGAGCACACCTCGGAATGTAAAAGAGATGCAATGCCTGGCAGGACGAATCAATGCTTTGAGCCGGTTTATGTCCAGATCTTCCGAGAAGAGCTTACCATTTTTTTAGGCCTTGAGGAAGAGGGCCAGGTTCCAATGGAACGATGAATGTGAAGAAGCCTTCCGATCGCTAAAAGAGTATCTGGCCAGCATGACCTTACTCACTAAACCCATCCAAGGAGAGCCCTTGATATTGTATCTATCTGTGAGACAGAAGGCGATCAGCTCTGTCCTAATCAGGGAAGACGGTAAGATACAAAAACCGGTATATTTTTGGAGCAAGGTCTTGCACGAAGCAGAAGTGAGGTACGTAGAGGTGGAAAGGGCGATGCTAGCCCTAGTAGGAACTGCAAGGAAACTACGACCGTATTTCCTTTCTCATACAATTATCGTGCGAACCAATCTACCATTAAAAAATATAACGGATAAGCCAGAAGCATCAAGGAGGCTGGTCAAGTGGATCATAGAATTGAGTGAGTTTGATATCACGTTTGAATCCAGAACAGCGATTAAAGCTCAAGCTCTAGCTGATTTTATGCAAGAAATGGCTGGTCCCCTGGATGAGCTGAAGGAGTGGATAGTTTTTACTGATGGGTCTGTATGCAATCAGGGTTGCGGGGCTGGAATTGTCCTGATAGACCCAGCGGGAGCATCTGTTGAATTCGCTATCCGATTAGATCCCACATTTTCTAACAATGTCGCCGAGTACGAGGCCCTTTTGAGTGGGATTCAAATGGCAAAGGATTTAGGGGCGGAGCGATAAAGTGCCAGGGTAGACTCGCAGCTCGTCTGTAAACAAATTAGTGGGGAATTTGAGACAAGAGAGGAAAGCATGCAGAAGTACCTAGCAAGGTTCAGGGTGTTAGCCAAAGAAATGAAAGAACTAACTGTTACTCAGATTCCCAGGGAAGAAAATGGCCGCACAGACTTCTTAGCAAAGGTGGCAAGTTCAGCCACGGATTGTTATGAACGTACGATCACCTTGTTGAAAGCAGAAGGGGAGTTCGGGGTCGAACAGATCTACACGGTAGCCGAGGAGGATGATTGGCGCTCTGCCATAAAAAGATACCTTGAACAGCAGGTCTTGCCAGAGGAGAAGAGAGAAGCAGTGAGGTCTGCCCAGTTTTGCCTAGTTAAGGGAGAATTATTCAAAAGGGGATTTGGTCAGCCTCTTTTACGATGTTTAACACAAAAAGAAGGGGCTATGGTGCTGAAGGAGATACATGAAGGATGTTATGGTAATCACATGGGGGCTAGAGCTCTGGCCTGCAAGGTATTAAGGGCTGGCTATTTCTGGCCTTCTCTGAGGAGGGAGGCCGAGGACTTTGTCAGAAAATGTGAGAAATGCCAGAAAATGGCCCCGCTAATACACAGACCAGCGGAAGAGCTCATGGTTATGAGTTCCCCATGTTCCTTCGTGAAATGGGGTATCGATTTGGTTGGCCCGTTCCCGATGGCCCCAGCCCAGAAAAGGTTTTTGATTGTAGCTATAGACTATTTTAGCAAGTGGGTTGAGGCAGAGGCTCTCGCTAGAATAACGGAGGATGCAGTGATGGGTTTCATTTGGAAAAATGTGGTCTGTCGCTTCGGTGTACCAAGAATATTGGTATCAGACAATGGGACTCAATTCGCGGGGGCCAAGATAAAGGCCTGGTGCGCCAGGATGAACATTCAGCAACACTTCACGGCTGTATACCACCCTCAAGCGAACGGTCAGATCGAAGTTACTAACCGCATTTTAGTCCAGGGAATTAAGTCACGGTTGGACAGGTCTGGAGGAAAATGGTTGGAAGAGCTGAGCTCCGTACTGTGGGCATACCGTACGAATCCAAAAGAGAGTACGAGTGAAACCCCTTTTAGTTTAGTGTACGGTATGGATGCTGTAGTACCCGCGGAGGTCAGCCTTAAGACCCATCGGATCCAAAATTTTAATGAAGAACAGAATGAGCTACTAAGGCTGGACGCTTTAGACCTGATCGAGGAGAAYAGGGAACAGGCTGCGCTWRGAATGGAGCATATCAAAAGAAGGGTAAAGGCAGCATATGATAAAAACGTGGTCAAGCGGCAATTTCAAGTGGGAGATCTGGTCTTACGACGGTCTGACCTGAGACGGGCAAAGGGGAAGTTGGAAGAGTCTTGGCAAGGGCCGCTGAGAATCACCCAGACCTTGCCTGGCGGTGCTTATAGGCTGGAAGAGCTGGATGGCACGGCACTTCCTCGCGCTTGGAATATAGTCAATTTACGAAAATTTTACGCTTAATTGTAACAGCTTTATGTTTGACCGATTGAATAGATTTATGGTTGAATTTATGGTTCACAGCAGGAAAAAAGCAATAAGACACGTTCAAAATATTAGCGAAGAGCATTTATTAATAGTCAAAAGAACCTTCAGCGGGAATACAAAAGCAAATATTCTCATAAGAATATTCGCAGTCACAAGAACACAAATTATAACCATGAAAAGTGGAAATACAACCCTAGGATGGGGGCACAGAATCAAGAAGTTGACGGAGCCGCTCGATCTCGTCCTCGTATTCCAAAAGCCGAACACGAAATCGGTCTGACACCTCCACCGCGATGTCCCAATCYGCATGCAGCTCCGCCTTTTCCCTCTTCAAGTCAGCAATGATTTGTTCAAGGCGTTGTCGTTCACTACGGAATTGTGATTTCTTCTCAGCCAATTTCTTCGCACGTTCTTGCAGCTGATCCTGCAATGCGGCAATTTCTGCCTTTAGACGACCTTTCTTCTGAAGTAGACGAACATGCTCCTCATGAGTAAAGACGTTGGGAGATGATGAAGACGCCATTAGGCAAGGAAAAGAAGTTGGGGAGGGGCGCCATTATATAGGAAAAGAAAACGCGGGAAACCGTTTTGCCTTGGCATACAAAGGCGGGAAATTCACTTCTGCTTGGCGCGCAAAAAGCTTAGAAGGAGCGGGAAAGTGAATTTGAGTTTTGGCGCGCAAAAAGGCATAGATAAGCCAGGATTGGATAAGGGCGGCTGCCCATGATTTAGCCTGACCTGTTTGTCAGTTTGAGCCAGGATTGGCTAAGGGCGGTTGCCCATGATTTAGCCTGACCTGTTTGTCAGTTCCAGCCAGGATTGGCTAAGGGCGGCTGCCCAGGATTTTGCCTGACCTGTTTGTCAGTTCCAGCCAGGATTGGCTAAGGGCGGCTGCCCATGATTTTGCCTGACCTGATTGTCAGTTTCAGCCAGGATTGGCTAAGGGCGGTTGCCCATGATTTTGCCTGACCTGATGGACAGTTTCAGCCAGAATTGGCCAAGGGCGGCTGCCCATGATTTTGCCTGACATGATGGTCAGTCTAAGCCAGGATTGGCTAAGAATGAGTGTCCTCAACTTTCCAGACCTGTTTATCATATAAGCCAGGATTGACTAAAAGGCAGATGCCCACGATATAACTGACTCGATTGTCAGTATAAGCCAGGATTGGCTAAAATAGGGATGTACATTACATTGCCCAACCTGATTGGTAGCATAAGCCAAGATTGGCCAAAGTTACTAATCAGGATAGGTTAGGGCTGGTTTGAGGAGGACGCCCCTGGCTGTCCCGGTCTCGAAAATGGTTTAAGCCGAGAACGGACTGAGGATGATTACTCTTAACGTCTCTAAAAAAAAAAAAGAAGAAGAAGAAAAGAAGCATGATTACTGGACTACGCCCGGATGGGCCAATCTAGAATGTTCTTTTGCCGGACCTGCCTGATACTACAAGTCAGGTCTGGTCCAAAGCAGATCTCTTCGATCTTTTTAAGACCTACATCTATCTTAGCAGGAATAGATACTCTTAAAGCAATTTAAACACAAATGTGCCCCGAGACCACATCTATGAAGCCAGGAGGAATTCAGAATTAATATGAATTCAGAAATCGCTCGAAGGCAAGGAGGACAAATGTTGCAAGAATTCTTGAAATGCAGGAGTAAGAAGATAAAAACATACATGGAAACTATAATCTCTCCCATTTCATTGAACATATGAGGATACAAACAAAATTTTGGGTCAACATTCTCAGTACAAAAATTAGAGAAGCAATAAAAACATAAGGTGTGTCACGGAGAGGATCTCCGGTCTGCGGCTAAGGCTCGACGAATGCGCCAGAGTTCACGCTCTGTCTCATGAAAGCAGCGACGGTACCTATCGGAGCGATCAGAGAGTGACTGTGCTTCACCAGCAACGAGGGTCAAGCATTCACTGATTCAATCAGATCCGCTTTCTCCTCTTGGAGCTGGCGATTAACCTGCCGGAGCTCAGCCCATTCCCTCTTATAAAAGCGTTTTTTCTGTCGCTTCCTCTCCAGAAAACGGTACAGGGAACCAATCTTTTCTTTCAAAGAAACAATTTGATCAGAGAGTTTGAACTTTTCGACCACAAGGGCGATGTTCTTACGCCGCACGGTACTGAGTTCATCAATGAGAGGGGAAGAGGCCATAACAGATAATTGAAGGGATCAGAAGGATGGGGGCGGAAATTAAGAAATTATGGAAATGCAAGAAAGAATTTAAAGAAAGACAGGCACGTGATAAGAGAATCAACAAGTACTATGGTTTCCGGATATTAAGGAAACCCTAGGTAACGCAAGGGTCATTACACGACATGAAAACAAAAAAGCATCCATTAATAAAAAGTCAAAAATTATTCAATATTACAATTTTTCAGAATACTCAGTCAGACCAGCCACGCAGGCATCCTACAGGTTTGCTGGGAAACAATAGGATTTGCCCGGTTTAAGGCTCAGCATCCATCTCCGCCCCAAGCCCCATTGACAATTGCTCTACAGCATCCCCTGACAGACCTCCAGGAGAGGCACCTCCAGGCAGCTCACCCAGACCTGCAAAGGTCGGGGAGGGAGATGATGTCAGGGGGACCACAAAAAGGGCTAGGTCTGGCTGAGGCTGATCAGGAACGGAAGGGTGCAGAATGGCATGAATATGCTCGACAAACTCCACGGGCCCCATAGTGTGAAGGTGGTCCTTGGCAGGGTCGTATGAAAAGGAGGTCGGCTCAGGGGAATTTTTCATTGGGGCTTTCCGGTCAAAGGGAGCTTCAGGATTGTCCTTGATCCACTTTAGCCTGCTCATCCAAGCCATAGTTGTAATATACCACGGCTTCAGGAAAGAGCAAGGAGAAAAGTGCTTTCGATCACAAGAAGGCTTTCTTGGTCTCCTCTCTGACCACTTGGACTAGACTCAGCCCCTCTTCGGAGTTGAGAAACTCCGCTTTCCATTCAACCTTAGCCTTAGCCAGAGCTTCGTCGGCTAGGCTCCTCGCCTCAGCAATGCCCTCATTCTTGGTCTCCTCTCGAGCCGTCTCTATCATCTTCTTTTGGTCTTTCTTCAGCCCGGCCACTTCTTCCTGCAACTTCTTCACCTCTTTCACCTTGTCCTTGGATAGGGCTCGTAGACATAGCATTTTCTCCTTGAGGTCGGCGTTCTCCTTGGCCAAATCGGCTTGGCCCAGAGATCGAGTCGCCCTGATAGCTAAAAGGGCCCTCTTCGCCTCAGCCTGAGAAAAGATTTGAAAGGTGTCAAAATTTTGAAAAGATGCAAAATAAAAAGGGGGAAGGAAGGAGAAGGAGAAAAGGAAATAAAGGGTAACTTACCCGAGCTTCATCCTGGCACCAGGATTCCAGTAGCTCCCGATCACTCATCTGCTCCAAAACTCGCAGGTCCTCGGGGGAACATTGACCGCTCACGTGGCGAACCGCTACGTCTCCAGAGCAGTTTAAAACTGAGGTCCGTCGAGGAGGACCAGAGCTGCGCACAGTGGGGGCCGCCGGAGCTGCGACCGGAGCGGGAGTAGGATTGCCTGAAATAACTATGCCTCGACCTCGGCTGGACCGAGGCCTCTTAGTGAGAGGCATTTCCTCCTCCTCTGAGTCTGAAATGACTTGTCTAAACGACCGTGGACGTACTGGTGGTGCGGCTACAGGGGAACTCTGGGTTTGGGGTGCGCCAATTCCGCTTACCTCCTGAGCTGGCATAGTCGGGTCGGCCGCGGTGCCTTCTCTGTCGGTAGCCTCGAACAACAAACGCATCATCCTTTCTGAAATAGGAAGATAAAAATTAGAGGCATAGAATGACAAAATACGATGCAGGCAAAGGACCCATTTCACAGGTCTCATTAAAGGTTTGCAAAACTGATGGAGTGAGAAATTCTGTCACGTTAATCGGATTGGCATTCAGGGTAGCCACTATCTTTTGAATACGGGGAGGCCTAGTCGCTGCGGTTGAGGGCGGATAAGAGGGTAAACCATTAATAGGGTTAGGGTCGAAACCCCAGTCCCCCTCGCAGTGAACAAAAAAGAACTTTCTGCGCCAGGATTTGTGGGAGGTTGGAAGTTTGTGGATGAAGTGGACTCCGGGCCGGGCAGTAAGGTAGAAACAGTCGGGGGGAAGGCTTTTATCCAGGAAGAGCTGATAAAAAACCAGGGCTGTAGGGTCCTGGCCGGCATAGCGCATGGCCAGATTATAACATGCAATATGCGGAAAGAATTAGGGGAAAACTGAAAGATAGGGATTTTGTACATTTGAGCAATTTCCAACATCATGGGATGAACAAGCAAGCGCAGGCCCGCGCTGAATTGATCGGCATAGAAGGTTACTCGGCCTGCAGAGGCTTGACAAGCCAAGGTACCGGCTCGAGGGGCATAAGGATCGTAAGGGTCTCTAATGCTATACTTATACTTAAGCTCATCTACGG
>BMAC01000114.1:923556-937820 GCA_014905375.1 Phtheirospermum japonicum
CGCATCTACTAATAATCATTTGATTTAATAACTTCACTTGAATGTTTACGCGGATGGATTTTAGGACATAATCATACGCGTAGCGCTAGGAATACATTACGAGTATTTTGGGAGTCACTTGATCGGCTGCATGAGTTAGAGGACAATACTGAATAAATTTTACTTATTTAATAGGGCAAAAATTGATGATGATTATTGATATGTGCAGTGGAAATGGAGTGCACCTGAGATATCTGTACTGGGGGGAAGATGTTTGGTGCAAATTGGCTTAGTGAGTGTCCACTCATATGCTAGTTAATTATCGAGGTCCAGTTTCCCAATCGAGCGACCCAACAATTCGGTATACATCAGAGCATACCAGATACCAGCATAGTTGATTTGGAAGCATTGCACAGTGTCTCTCGAGCACATGACCATTACGTTCAGTGGATTGCACGTCATAGTGGTTGGATCTGTGCATTACATTTACGAGAGGCCATGAGGCTACAAGGCACTTCAGTTCGAAGAGGTGTGGGTACAGCGCGCTGATATCTCAGATGGTATCAGCAGAATACAAGTCGTTTCATATCTCATTTGGAGACACATGTAGAGGGAGGATAACAACCATAGAACGTCAGCGTTCACGAGGCCATTGTAATAAATCTTATTCGCTTTTTCCTCACTCAATGAAATTAATTATTTCTTAGATTAGATGGTCAACTTTCTGTCTTTTGTCGGGTACTTGGAGTCAGCAACTTGACCGTGTTTCTTCAAATGTTAACGATAATTTTGACTCTTATCGTCGTATGCATGATGTGGTTGATTCAGTTGCAGATGAGATGAGGCAACGACTTCGTATTCGTAGGTGATTTGTACATATTTGTATGTGATTTTCGTGTGTTTTTGCATCGTATGTTGTGTGCTTTTATGTGTTTTAAGTTTATCTTTTTATCGTTTTTCTTCCTTTTTTATGTTTTTCATTTCTTATGGTGTTCAATGTGTTTTTACTTTATTTTGTATGAAATAATCTAATTTTGTTTAATATTAATATCTCAGCTCAAAATGAGGAAAACGGGACGAGCGACGAGCCGAAGCAATGCAGTTGCGTCGACGCACTGTCGACGCTACGCCCACGTCGACTGACGCACTGTCGACGCAACATCGACGCAAAGGTTCTGAAGCGTCGATCCTAGACCCGTCAGTCGACACACTGCCTGCCGACGCGTGCAGCCTGGCTCGCGTCGACTGACGCACCATCGACGCACCGTCGACGCAAATGTTCTGAAGCGTCGATCCTAAGCCCGTCAGTCGACGCACTGCCTGCCGACGCGTGCAGCCTGGCTCGCGTCGACTGACGCACCGTCGACGCTCCGACAGTTTGAGCGGTTATTTTTGAAATTCTATATATATCCGGAGGTTTTCTTCATTTTAAGGTGCTGGGACGAGGGGGAAAGGTCCAGAACGATACAGAGAGCCCTCGGTTCATGCCACCCTTCCATTTGAGCAAGATTAGCATTTAATAGTTCGTAGTTCGTCGTTTCTATGCCATCCGCCGTTCGAGTTCGTTTCTCGTTGCTGAAGATCGATGGATGGCTGATGCTTTTCTAGATAATAAGTTTTTCTGCACTTTTCTTATTTGTTTTTATAGTGTAACTTTGGATTCGTTTTGCTTTGATGTTGAACTTTAATATCATAATTTAGTATAATCCTTTTACCYTTTTTCTCGTTTTTAGTTTATGTTTATTTGCTTCGATAGTTTAGTTGTGATTCTCGTAGATTAGTATTMCGATGCTTATGTATTTTCTCATCACATGCTTTGTTTATGCTTGAGGATGGTTTTTATTAATGCTTATGTTCATGCTTTGGTGTAAATGTTTATTGAGGTTATACTGTTGATTAAATTCATGCTTGTTGGCTAAGTCTATCGGTCTAGTGTGCCTATGGTCGTTTAGAGCCATCGGGATTGACAACCCCGATCGTGGAGACGATTCCGGCGCACTAGACCCTCGCTTTTATTAATTGTTTTTAAAAGCTTTTTATTTTATTGCTCGTAGATGTTAGAAAACTCCTCAAACTCTATTTGATCGAGTGTTTAGTATAGTTTAGTTTAGTTTTTAATTTCGTAGTAATGTTCATAAAATCGAACACCGGAATAGTTTCCGATTAGTCTTCCTTGTGATTCGACTCGAGTCAACTTATCGCCTACAATAGCTCCGTTCTCTTGCAGACGAGCTTTTCATTATTTTAAACGCGAAAAAGTTTGATTCAGTAGGCAGCTATGATTTGCACATTTTTGTACATTTTTTACGTTACTTTTGTGGCTCATTTGTGCGCACTTTGCTTGTATTTATGTGGTTCTGGAGTTCACTTGACATATTTTGCATCATTTTAGGTTTTGTAGTGTTTCATATATTTTTAGTAGTTTTTCTTATATTTTCTTACGGCTTTTTTTATTAGTTTTTGTTTTGAAGGTCAACTTTGGTCAAAGTGAGTCCAGGACGAGGCCGGAAGATGATTCAAACCCTAGGAATTAATTGCCAATCCTCGACATATCTTTGGTGCGAGGATCGATCGGAAACGATGAGAAATGTGGCCATATGTTTTCATAGTTTTAGTTGTGTTGAAATGAATTAACGGGTTCATGGCTCGGTATTATCGAAAATCGATTCAATTGAAGTATTCAATGTGTTTCAAGCTTGAAAGATAAAGGAAAAATGAAAATAAAGTAATTAAAATAGCTAACTATCCTAGGAATTGAAAGTGCAAATTGGTAGGATGCCTCGTCGGATGCCTCAAATAGAAAATGCAAAGCAATAAAGGAAATAAGCAAGAAATTGCATTGTTTCACCAAGTACAAGCATGCATGCACAAGGTACAACTATGCCTAAAATCCTAAATAATGCAAATTAGCAAAAATTGAAAGCATGGATGTATAAAGTAATGAAAATAGACGAGAAAGTTCAAAACTTTAAGGAAAATAACAAGCAACGAAGCCTAGATCTAGGATTAAGCATGAAACAAAGCATGAAAATTAAATTGCAAATAAAGCATGTGAAAAACTCAAAATCAAGACGATCCAAGAGCCGATCTATGACCTAGATGTGTCACTCATCTAGATTCCATAGCCAATTCATATGTTTCATCATGAAATCAAGTAGCTAAGAGAAAAAGCATAACATGAAGAACAAGCATGGAAATAAAGAACAAAGCATGGAAATAAAGCATAAAACATGAAATTAAAGGAAACTTACTTGAATTAAGAAATGAAACAAAGCTTGAATGAAATTGCATCAAAAATAACAATCCAAAGGAGTATTTGGATTCTTCTTAGGCTTACAAACCCAAGGAGGTGCTTGAAACTAAATCTAATCTAGAAAAGGAAATTACATGAAATCTTAAAATTGAATCTAAAACCTAAGAGAGAGAAATTAGATCTTAAAAACTAGAGAGGATTTTTTAATCCCAAACCCATGCTTGGGTTGGGAGAAAATGAGAAGTGTTTTTATAAAATGAGAGTTGTAGTCTATTTATACTAATTTAATTGAGTTTAAATGGGCCAAATTAGCCAAAAAGGCTTGAAATTCCCGGTTTTGACCAAGTTTGACCCGGAGGCACCTTCCTAGACCCTTGGCTCGACCCTGGGCTCGATTTGGCTCGAGATGGCTCAAGGTGGCTCGGCAATTGCCGAGCCTAGGCGCGCATGGCTCGGCGCTGGGTGCTGGTGGTCGGCAGCTGGGTGGGCGTGGGCACGCGCGTGCACGCGAGGCTGCGCGCGAGCTTGGTCGAGAGGAAGGGCGAGGGCTGGCGAGCGCTGGCGATGCTTGGCGAGAGGAAGGGCGAGGGCTGGCGACGCTTGGCGAGAGGCTGCGCGAAGGCGCGCGCAGGAGCTGGCGAGTGCTGCCGAGCGGGCGCGAGATGCTGCGTGCAGGGGCGCGCACAGGCGTGATTTTTGGCGAGCCTTGGCGTGCTTTGGATAGCATTCCAGAGAGTTTGGCATTTTGGAGTCTCTCTTGGCTTGAATTTTGGTCCTCAATGCCTTAGCCTATAAAAATAGGAATTTAAACATAAAAACCAAAGAATTTCACCAAACCTCAAGGTAATTGAACCAATTAACCCATTAAACATAAAATTAGCAAGAAATAAGAAAATCAACAAGATTAGAAAAAAAACTTAAAAACCTAAATAACCGACATAAAAACCGTTAAAACCACAATAAAAACCTAATTAAAAATACGAGAAAAACACAACAATTACATGCAAAACACCATATTCATTGTCGTCTCACGCATTCGCTCGGTGGATATATCAGTTATCGTAATACAATCATAAATCTAAAACTACTAGTGTCGTTTGCCTCAAACTTATATCATTGGAAGTCTTAGAGAAAGCTCTAAAACGTTTATATTTACAACGATCCCGAATTCTGAGCCTAAAAATGGTAAAAGGCAGCTTTAAGTGGAGACGGTGCGCCATGGCCTTGCTTGTGGCAGGTTTTAGGGTGAAGCCAATACTTCTTGGAAGAAAACCTCAATCGGAAAAAATAAAATGCCAAATGAAAGCCAAGAGGAAGGTCTAAATTTCATATGAAGACATTGATGGCTTATTTCGTGTATTTTTCTGCCTATCGACCACGGAAATTGATCGACTAACTGACTAATGGTTCTGGAATGCTGCAGCTAAACAGTCGATCGACTGCAACGCAGAGGATGTGTGATTTTGGCGAAAAAAGAGACCATTTTGACTTTGACCAACGTATATATGATTCCCACCCATTATCCACAAAAAAAAATCCTCATTTTGGCTAGTTGGGGACCTTGATAAAGTCTCCATCTCTTCAAAACCCATTTTCCATTTTCTTAGATTTAGATTTTTAGTTTAATTTCAATCATCAATGTAATTGTAGTGTAATTTGGTGTAGATATTCTTCAAGACTTGACACCTCTTGGATATTTGGTTCTTGCATCTTTTGGTTTGGTAATGATAATCCATTCCTCTTGATTTCTTGCTTTGTAGTTGTTAATTATTGTTGTAGATTAATGATTCCTAAAATGTCTAAAGATTTTCTTATGTTGTTGAGTTTGTTCTTCATTTCATGTTCTTCGTGTTCATCATTTACTATTTTTGTCGAAATTCCATTGAAGCTCTTATGGGTTCTTCAAGCTTTTTGCCAAATTAGAAAATTTCTTAATTTTCATTAGAAATCATGTCTAGATTCATAGTTTGTTGTTGTCTTATGCTTGTATCTTTCAAAGCACTTTCCCTCCTTAGTTTATTTCAAACTTTAAAATGATGTTATTATGTTCAAGCTTCACAAATCTTCAAGTTTTAGTTATTTTAATTTTCAATTGATGCAACTAGTTTAGAAATTATGGGTTTAGGGTCTAGGTTCGTTTAGAGCCATTAATCGAAGTTTGTTGAGACTCGGGGTTGACAAACCCGAGAATTGGGATTGACGACCCCAATACTTGATCGACATTTGGGATTGATAACCCCAAATCATGGATTAATTGCTTGTCAAAAATCGATTGATCGTGGAGACGAACCAAACACCCTAAACCTTCATTTTTCATTATTTTCATTTAAATCAATTTTAATTCTTGTCTTAGTTGATTAGCTTTCAAAAACCCAAACCAAATGAATGACGTTTTGTTTAGTATAGTTAGTTTAGTTTATCTTACTTACGAAAATCAAATGCGAAATAACTTCCGATTAGCCTTCCTCGAGAGACACGACTCGGGATTCAACTTACCGCTCTACAATCGACTCTATATTATTGTGGAGACGATTTCTCAAAATTAATTTCAAACTAGAGTGCTAAGAAGTCTTCTATCAAGCTACATGAGGATGCTCCAGATGAGCGCACAACATACACGTCCGGTAGTGGAAGAAGGAGTATATCTGGTCCATCCATATCCTCTCGTCGTAGGGTACCCACAGCGCACCTAGGCCACCGCCAGTCACCCATCATGGTAAATGTGTGATTCATTAATAACTATTTTATATGTCACTTCCATACGATTAATATTAAAATAATAAGTTTTTTTCTCTGTTGAATATAGATCCGGCTGGTGAATCATCGTATCACGGACATCCTAACCCCAACAAGGGAGGTGATTATGTTCCTACATTTGGACCATCCGAGGTACAGTTTATACTCCTTCATTTGTTGGACAGTCGTTCACCGATCTTCTTCAGACTGATGGCCAACTAGATTCCATAACTTCTCAGTTGCACATGATATGGACTTTACGCGGCCACACTTCCAAACGACACCCATTCACATTCAATTTTCCACTGAGACTGTGAGTCATGCACATCAGATCTGGGGTATACATGTGGATGAGGATAAAGGTGACGAGTCAGTGCCGATTCAAGAACCACCTCGTAATGTGCCATGCAGATTAGGGAAACAGTTGCGCCGTGATGAGGATACACCAGCCTCTCCCCACCCCCCACCCCCACCCCCACCCCCCCACCCACCCCCCCCCCCCTCCATGAGGACATGATTACGACCTACATAAGGATAAATTGGTGCCAATTCTGGTAACGGTCCTTCATTTGGATTCCATCATCAAATATCTTTTTCGGTGATTAGGAATCCCAATAGACGTTCCTCTCTAGTGAGTGTCCACTTAGTGTTTTCTTCAAAGTCTTAATCAAGTGTTTGGACTCGAAGTGTAGGAGGATCATCTGTGTCGTTAAATTGATCTGCCAATTGATATATACTTGCTGATGAGTTATCCATTATTTGTTCCACTACATATTTATAGCAAGAAGAGACTATCAGATAAGTTACTAATCAGTTAAAGAATCCCATTACATCGAAATATTAGTTGTGCAATTATTATTGTTCAGTGACATTTATTGCGATGACAAGACAACACAATTCATCAAAATACGAGTTGTGCAATTATTCAAGTGAATAGAAAACACAATGACATGACAATATTAGTTGGCAAACCTGCATTTCATTGATATTGGGATGGACAGTAATATTAGTGTTCTGTGAAATTTATTGAGATGACAAGATAACACAATTTATCAAAATACGAGTTGTGCGATTATTCAAGGGAATAGACAACACAATGACACAACAATATTAGTTGACAAAGCTTCATTTCATTGATATTGGGATGGACAGTAATTTTTAGTGTTCATTGACATTTATTAATATGAAAAGACAATATAATTCATCAAAATACGAGTTGTGCAATTATTCAAGTGAACAGACAACAGAATGACACAACAATATTAGTTGGCAAAGCTGCATTTCATTGTATTGGGATGGACAATAACTTTTAGTGTTCAATGATTGAGATGACAAGACAAAACAATTCATCAAAATACGAGTTGTGCAATTATTCAAGTGAATAGACAACACAATGACACAACAATATTAGTTGGCAAAGCTGAAGCTGCATTTCATTGATATGTGCGTGTGTGCACGTATTTGTGTGTGTGTGTATATATAAATATATATACACACACACACACAATAACAACCAAGCAAACTTAAGTATAATCTTTAATTGCCTTTTCTTTTGTGCAAAAGATAAAAACTAATTGCTAACTTTGATGAAAATCATCCCGATGTAAGAAGAATTCGAAGGAATTACTATAATCCTAAAAGAACCCAATGGACCATGCCCATGGAACGAGTAATTCTTAATTTTTTAATCTCCCAAAATAAAATTGTTGATAGGGGAGCAAAAAAAGGAGATAGAAGTTTATCCGTCATATAAGTAACAAATATACTCCAAGGGAGTTTCGCGTTTTCACCTTCGGTTGAGGATGTTAGTTAGAAGATCCATGAAATGGAAATGAGGTACAATTTATACGAGGTGTTGTTTGCTGAGCCTGGAGTTTTTAGGGATCATGACCGTAAACTAGTTTGTATAGATACCACTCTTTGTGATCACTTTACCGATGTAAAGTTCACGACTTTCTCTCTCTATAATGACATGATTGAGTTTTTTTATTGTAAATTAGATACATCACTAAATCTTTTTTTAATGAAGGAATACAATAAAGTCTTACAGTCACACAAGTACTACGTGTTAGATGAGCCACCAATGTGGAAAAGTTGGAGAAAGCTTTTGGATGAAGCATTAATGTTGTGTTCGTCATTTCAAAGTACTAATGTGTTTGTATTTGTAATTTCTTATTTAACAGTTTAATTATATGTTCAAGTGTGTAATGAGATGGGATCGGGATGACCTCGGTTTCAGTGTGCAACTATTTCACATTCTGTAATGTTTGAATGTGTAATCATTTGTTTTTCCTTTATTTAATAAAATTATTTATTAAATGTTTGTCCAACCTTGCTGGTGACAAGACTACACATTAATCAATAGGTTTTTCAACTTTTGTTGTGACAATACTAGACATTATTTCATACATTTCTTAACTTTCTTTGTGACAAGACTACACATTAATCATTATGTTTTCATCTTTAGTTGTGACAAATACTACACATTGAGTACAACTGTCTTGTGAAATTGTACCTCATCTATAAATCTTGAATATTGGACTAGATTTTCTAAACACAATTCACTTACACCTTTGGTTTTCTCCACCATCTAGGTATTACCATAACAAAAAGAAAAAATGAGTTCCCATCAGCCTAAAAATGTACCAGATTTTGATTTCGAAAAAGATTTTTTTTTCTACGATAGAAATTTAACCGAGTGAAGCATCCATATAGATACTTTGCTGGTTGACGACATCCGTGAGGGTAAGTTCAATGAAGTCTATGATCCCAGAAGAGGATTACGCAACAATATCACATGCATCTTGTTGGACAAAGTCAATGTTAGGTTCGGGAAAAACTTCACAATGGACGATATAACCGCTCGAGCTGAGCTTCTTGAGAAATGATACAAACATTTTCATATGATGTTGGGAAACGAACATTTTACTTGGGATCATGAGACCAACAGAGTGCAAGCGCCAGAATGGCTTGTACGTTTTTGGAACGACGTGCAGGTGATGCCGAGTTTACTGCTGCATATCTAAAACATGGAGAAGTTTTATTCGATTTGATGGATTGAGAATTCAATAAAAATTATTTGAATTGCATTTGTCAATACCACAATCTCATTGGAAATCCGTCATTACGATTGTGATCACATATGTGATATCAAATTATTGTAATTGTTATTTTAATCTTATTATATTTTAATTTGAAATAAAGTTTTTTGTAATTTTAAGACATTATTATGATATGCACTTATAATAATAAATATGTTTCTTATTTCCCCTAATAAAATATTTTAATAAAAATAACAAATTATAAAGAAAAAAATAAATTTTTACAAATTATCTTTTGAGCCAAAATAAAAAAAATATGTTTATTTATTTCCCTAATAATTTTTTTAAATCAAAATAACAAATTAAAAAAAAGGAAAAAAAAACTTACAAATTATTTTCTGGGGGTAATTGGAAAGAAAACAAAAGTTTTTTAGTCGAATTGAAAAAAAAAAGTTGGGGAGGGACGCTGGGGTCAAAATGCAAAATGTAAAAAAAATCATTTCGAGACGCTTTTGTGAACAACATCCCGTGTTAAATTGAATAAAGAAAAACACTTTTGGGGTCGCGATGCTATTCATAAAAGCGTTCACATAAAAAAATTAATTGAAAAAGTACGGGATGCGGGTGTGAAAAGCGTCTCAATTTTCTTTTTTTATATATATATTTAATTTAAAGGACGGGACGCGGGTATAAAAATCATCCCCATACAAAATTTTAAATTTTTCAAAAAATATTACATTATTTTCTCAATTTGTAATTATTTTTATATTATTTATTTAATAAATCTTCTGTTTTGGATATGATGGACTAATTGATTGTTAAAGCTAAGGGCTATTTATTTGTGCCAGTTTGAATGTGAAACTAGAGTATATCGGTTACCGTAAGTCATCCGATGAAGTTAATAGCAAGATTGAGTTTTAATTGTGTTAATCGGCGAGTGGTAGCAGACAATACGATGGTTTGTAATTGATTGTTATCGAGCATAAAGTGTTTGATATTTGTTTTAAGAGAAGATTTTAGGGGAAATTATCATTTACTATATTTCAATCACCACTAATTGCCATATAATTCACTAACTTACTTTTTTCCCATTTAGTTTAAATATTTACCATATACTCATAAAACTTATGCTAAATTGACTACACTGCCCTGAATCTTAAATTAATGGCAATACCATTTTATATGGTAATCTTTGTTAATCTGTTCGGAAAAAAAAAACTAACACATAACGAAGTATGAAATGCAAAAAAATAAATACAATAGTATGGAATTCTCAAAATATTCCATACTACTTCTATAAAATATTCAATACACAACGAAGTATAAAATTCAAAGAAATAAATACAATAGTATGGAATTTCCAAAATATTTCATACTTCTTCTATAGAATATCCAGTACACTAGCGAGGTATGAAATGCAAAGAAATAAATATAATAGTATGGAATTTCCAAAATACTCCATACTACTTCTTTAAAATATTTAGTACATTAGTGAAGTATGGAATGAATATAATTTTCGAGAGTTGAATATAATATATGGAATTAATTAATTAATTATATATATATATATATATATATATAATATATATATATATATATATATATATATATATATATATATATACATACTAGTTTAATACCCGTGTATTACACGGGATTTATAAAAAGCTAAATATAAAATATTTGTGAAAATTACAAACTTTTAAATTTAAAATAAAATATTAAAAATATGTGTTCTCAACCCGTGCTCGGTTCAGCTTATTAATTATTATAATTATTAATTAATATTATATTTTTATATTTAGATTAAACTCGTTAATAATTATTATTTACATACTTATAAAATTTCAAAAGATATAACATTTTCAACCAGTCTCTGATCTATATTAATTAATTATTATTAACTCATATCATATTTTTAAGTTCAGATTAGTTTTATTAATAATTATAGTTACATACTTTGAAAAATTCAAAAGGTGCCATACTGTCAAGCCTTATCACATTGTGCCATTGGATAATAAATATTAATTAATTTTTATTATATAATTTTATTTTTTTGTATTTAGATTGAATTCATTACTAATATTTAGTTACATATTCACAATTACTGCAAATACACCATAATTTACCTATACAAAATATTTAAAATATCAAAAATAAATTATCTCAACTTTTATTATAAATATAATTTATTTAATTATTTTAATAAATAAGTTTTTTTTGTAATTAGAATTATTTCATATGTAATTTATCTTTTAATTAAAATAATTAAATTACATTTTTTCTACCAATTATATATGACTTATTTATATTTTTATATTAGGAGTATAAAAGAAAATTATTGAATTAGAGAAAATATAATAAAAGAAAACTAATTAAGTTAGGCTAAATATAATAATAAGAAAAATATTAAATTAGGCAAGATAAAATAAAAGGAAAATATTAAATTAGATATATATTAGACTCGGATGACACATAAACAACCGACGCACCAATTTTTTTTATTATCCAAACGAAGCATACGAAATAGACACATAGATTAGGAGGATTTTGCATTAATATATACTTTTAACACCCGTGTATCACACGGAACTTATCAAAAGATAAATATAAAAAATATTTGTGATAATTATAGAATTTTAAATCTAAAATAAAAAATTAAAATAATATGTTCTCAACCCATGCCTTGTAAATGTCTAATTTATTTATTGATTATATATATATTAAATAATTCTATATTTGATGTTCAAATTAAATTCATTAATAATATTAGTTACATACTTACAAATATTCAAAAGGCGTCACATTCTAAACTAATGTCTAATATCTATTTTATTAATTATTATTATTAAATCTTTTTATATATTAATGTTTAGAATAAATTCGTTAATAGTTATTAGTTACATACTTTGAGATATTCAAAAGTCTTCATACTCTCAACTCGTGTCGCATTGTACTTGTGTCTAATCAATATTTATTAATTATTAGTATATAACTTAGTCTTTTTATGTTTAGATTGAATACTTTACTAATATTTAGTTACATACTTAGATTATTGTAAATAACTCATATTTTACCTTTATGGAATATTTAAAATTTCAAAAATAAAATTATTTTAAATTTTATTATGAACAAAACTTATTTAATTATTTTCGTAATAATTTTTTTTTGTAATTAAAATTATTTCATATGTAGTCTGTCTTTTAATTAATATAACTAATTTAGATTTTATATACTAATTATATATGACTTATTTGTATTTTTATATTAAAAGAATCAAAGGAAAGTATTGAATAAGAAAAAATATAATAAAAGAATTAAATTAAGTAAGATACAATAAAAAGAAAAGTATTAAATTAAGTAAATATTAGGCTCGGATGACACATAAGCAAACGAAGCACCAAGATTTTTTATTTGTCAAACGAAGCATACAAAACTGACACATAGGTTAGGAGAATTTTGCATTAATATATCGGGGTGATGATATATATATATATATATATATATATATATATAGGGTTGGGTTCAAATAAGAACCCGTCATTATATGTGAACTTAAAGACTCATCTTGACCATTAGATTGAATAATTTTGATGGTTGAGATCATGACATGTCAGCATGGTAATAATGTAAAAAAATGTATTAATTAATTAAAAACGGTATTTTGGACATATATCAACGTTTACAAAGAGCACTACATTGTTTTTTGGAAAGCACAATAGATTAAGAAAAAAAAACACTACAATTGTATACAAAAAGCATCGCAAATTTCGTCTATAAACTGCAAATTCAAAAATTTGAAATGAAACTCAAATCTTCAACAAACCATAACTTTTTCAAATTTTATTCGTTTTGAATGAAATATATATCAAATTAATCACTAATCACGTTCTCAAGATCTACAATTTAAGATACATATTGCATGTTTTAAAACCTAAAAAATATATATATATATAATTAAATTAAAAAAATTCGACTGATTTTAGCACTACAATACTCTGTAAAAAGCACAATGAACCTGGACATATAATTGCACTGTGAAATATTAGATCTAAGGCCAGGATTAGTCCCTAGGTTCACATATAATGACGGGGTTCTCATTTGAACCCAATCCTATATATATATATATATATATATATCATCACCCCGATATATTAATGCAAAATTCTCCTAACCTATGTGTCCAGTTTTGTATGCTTCGTTTGACAAATAAAAAATCTTGGTGCTTCGTTTGCTTATGTGTCATCCGAGCCTAATATTTACTTAATTTAATACTTTTCTTTTTATTGTATCTTACTTAATTTAATTCTTTTATTATATTTTTTCTTATTCAATACTTTCCTTTGATTCTTTTAATATAAAAATACAAATAAGTCATATATAATTAGTATATAAAATCTAAATTAGTTATATTAATTAAAAGACAGACTACATATGAAATAATTTTAATTACAAAAAAAAATTATTACGAAAATAATTAAATAAGTTTTGTTCATAATAAAATTTAAAATAATTTTATTTTTGAAATTTTAAATATTCCATAAAGGTAAAATATGAGTTATTTACAATAATCTAAGTATGTAACTAAATATTAGTAAAGTATTCAATCTAAACATAAAAAGACTAAGTTATATACTAATAATTAATAAATATTGATTAGACACAAGTACAATGCGACACGAGTTGAGAGTATGAAGACTTTTGAATATCTCAAAGTATGTAACTAATAACTATTAACGAATTTATTCTAAACATTAATATATAAAAAAGATTTAATAATAATAATTAATAAAATAGATATTAGACACGAGTTTAGAATGTGACGCCTTTTGAATATTTGTAAGTATGTAACTAATATTATTAATGAATTTAATTTGAACATCAAATACAAAATTATTTAATATTTATAATAATTAATAAATAGATTAGACATTTACAAGGCACGAGTTGAGAATACATTATTTTAATTTTTTAATTTTAGATTTAAAAATTCTGTAATTATCACAAATATTTTTTATATTTATCTTTTGATAAGTCCCGTGTGATACACGGGTGTTAAACAAGTATATATTAATGCAAAATCCTCCTAATCTATGTGTCTATTTCGTATGCTTCGCTTGGATAATAAAAAAAATTGGTGCGTCGGTTGCTTATGTGTCATCCGAGTCTAATATATACCTAATTTTAATATTTTCCTTTTATTGTATCTTGCCTAATTTAATATTTTCTTATTATTATATTTAGCCTAACTTAAT
>BMAC01000114.1:956249-991054 GCA_014905375.1 Phtheirospermum japonicum
CTTCGTGGGCATTTCCGTGAAAAGTTGGAAGTAAATTAATTTGATGCGGTTTAATCTCTACTTCCCTTGTAGTCGGGCCAAGAACAATAGCAGACCCATAAAGCACAACCTTCGGGCGTGCCAAATCTCGTTGTCGAGGCGCTCGATCTCCCCTTGGTTCCCTAACTCGGTCATTAGCTCTCTCATAGTGGTCGTCATGTGCGTAATGGTGCTCGCGCTCGTATCTCCTTCCGAATTTATTTTGCTCGTAACCATGATCTTGATTCTCCAACTAATCATTCACGTGCCGTTGATTGTCAGCATACGCGTTATGCTGTAGAAAATCTTCCTTCCTAATTGCCACGTTCTCGATGTTGTGTTGGCGAATAGCATTGTCGTTCATCTCCTCGTTGTGCCTCACATTCGCCATGTTGGGTTGGTGACCGATCACGTTTTGCTGCTGGTCGACTCCTTCGTATCTCCCCGCATCTTGTCTCGCAATAATGGGGCATGGTGGTGATCTCGGTGGTGAATCGCCGTTTCGAACTGGATTTGCTTCTAACATAATGTCGGAAACTTGATCGCAAGCAAAATCAGTTGCTGTTGAGGAATCATCCTCGGAAATAAGAACGGGTCTTGGTCTCGGTGGATTCGAACGATGGATGTTGTCGATGAATGGTACAAGGTCGCGTTGAAGTGATCGCCTTCCTTGCATAAACTCAACAATACATCACGTACCAAATGGCAAGACCAAGTAAAAATAGAAATAAACTAATAAATCAAAAAGAAAATAAAACGAAAAACATCTTTAATTCCTACTCGTTGCTTCCCCGGCAACGGCGCCAAATTTTTGACTCAAACTTTTGTGCACCCCGTTTTTAATAAATAATTTAAAAGCACGTCAGTTTGCTCGCAAGTGTACGAGGTAACTGTAGGGTGATGAGTTTGACTCGAGTCGTATCTCTCGAGGAAACAACTGTTCGGTCTTTCGGATGTTTTTCTCAATTACGAATAACATACATGTACATATGGGTGTTTAAAAGGATTGAAATGATCATTATAACTAAAGAAATAATTTAAACTAAAGCTAATTGAACTAATTATTCTAACTAGATTATCAACTACGAGCAATAATTAAACTACTTCAACTCAAGAACTAAGAATTAATAGCAACTAATCTAACAGCATGAATATAATAAATTATTACTAAGAAATGTATCATAAGAATCTAAGATTAACGATTAACTAAGCATAAATCAATCGCATAAATAAACTAAATTAAACCAATATCCAAACATGAAACGATTTAACTAAGTAACCTAGTTCTAGCATTAACTAAGCAAATAACTAAGAATTAAACTAACAATTAAACTAGAAATTAAATACTAAATTAACTAAGAGTTTAGAGTACTTATTCGAACTACTAAAATCAGTAAAAAGCTCCAGCTATTCCAGAGGTTGAACGTTGATCTTGGGCGAAGAATGAATCCCGAACTCGAATTCGACGTTTTGGACGCGTTGTTCTTCGATCCTTGATCTCCGTCTTCAAATCTCGTTATGAGATGTGGGATTATTGTTATTATAAGCTAAAGTACCCTAATAGGTCGTGTGTTCTTCTTAAAATCCGAAATAATGAGGGTTTATATAGAATTTGCATGACTTGGCGCATAAGAAACCCTAAAATCCGAATTCTGGGCCGTCGCATCGACGGAGCGTCGACTGAAGCGTGCCGGTGCTCGGCAGACTCGGTCGGAAGGTGTGCGCGTCGGCTGGGCAGGAGCGTCGACGGTGTGCGTCGACATCGACGCTTCAGCAAGTTGCGTCGACAGTGGTGCGTCGATATCGACGCTTCAGCAAGTAGCGTCGACGTTGCGTCGACTGACGCGGTCATGACTCGCTACAATGGCTCGCGTCGATGGTGCGTCGACGGTCGCGTCAGTCGACGCGACTGCACGTCTGTCTCCAATTCTCGATCTTTTGCTACTCGTTTCACCGGAAAGCTTGTTCTTCACTTCTTGAACATCGAACCTCGTCTATTACGCGTTAAACTCTTCCGGTTACTTAGCTGTAAGGTGAAAAACAACGAAATATCACCTACTTGCATCAATTACGATCAAAATGCGGTAAAATAAGCTGGAATTATAAAAATACGAGATTAAGCTTAAATCGTCCAACTTATACCAAAAACAAATAGAAAAACGAACTAAAAAGCTAATAAAAATAAGGACAAATCTACTCTAATCCACTCATGATTCGGCAACCCAGAACCACTTGATTGTGTTCAAAAACTTTTGTGCACCCCGTTTTAATAAATTAATTTAAAAGCACGTCAGTTTGCTCACAAGTGTACGAGGTAACTGTAGGGTGATGAGTTTGACTCGAGTCGTATCTCTCGAGGAAACAACTATTCGGTCCTTTCGATGTTTTTCTCAATTTATGAACTAAAATAAAATATATATACATTTGGGGTTTTAAAAGATATTGAGTTGATCATTATAACTAAAGCAATAATTAAACTAAAACTAATTAAACTAATTACTCTAACTAGATTATCAAACTACGAGCCAATAATTAAACTACTTGAACTCAAGAACTAAGAATCAATAGCAACAAATCTAAAGCATGAATATAATAACTACCATCAAACAATTGAATCATACGAATCTAAGATTAACAAATAACTAAGCATAAATCAACTCGCATAAATAAACTAAATTAAACCAATATCCAAATATGAAACGATTTAACTAAGTAAACTAGTTCTAGCATTAACTAAGCAATTAACTATGAATTAAACTAAGAAATTAACTACTAGTTAACTAAGAGTTTAGAGAACTTATTTGAACTAATGAAAGCAGTAAAAAGCTCCAGCTATTCCAGAGGTTGAACGTTGATCTTGGGCGAAGAATGAATCCCGAACTCGAATTCGACGTTTTGGACGCGTTGTTCTTCGATCCTTGATCTCCGTCTTCAAATCTCGTTATGAGATGTGGGATTATTTTATTATAAGCTAAAGTACCCTAGGGGTCGTGTGTTCTCTTTAAAATCCGAAATAATGAGGGTTTATATAGATTTTGCATGACTTGGCGCATAAGAAACCCTAAAATCCGAATTCTGGGCCGTCGCGTCGACGGTGCGTCGACGTAGCGTCGACTGACGCACGCTGGTGCTCGGCGGGACTCGGCAGACTTGGTCGGCAGGTGTGCGCGTCGGCTGGGCAGGTGCATCGATGGGGTGCATCGACATCGACGCTTCAGCAAGTTGCGTCGACAGTGCGTCGACAGTGGTGCGTCGACATCGACGCTTCAGCAAGTTGCGTCGACGCTGCGTCGACTGACGCGGATCATGGCTCGCGTCGACGGGGCATCGACGGTCGCGTCAGTCGACGCGACTGCGCGTCTGTCTCCAATTCTCGATCTTTTGCTACTCGTTTCACTGGAAAGCTTGTTCTTCACTTCTTGAATATCGAACCTCGTCTATTACGCGTTAAACTCTTCCGGTTACTTAGCTGTAAGGTGAAAAACAACGAAATATCACCTACTTGCATCAATTACGATCAAAATGCGGTAAAATAAGCTGGAATTATAAAAATACGAGATTAAGCTTAAATCGTCCAACTTATACCAAAAACAAATAGAAAAACGAACTAAAAAGCTAATAAAAATAAGGACAAATCTACTCTAATCACCACCACCACCAAACGAAATAGATCCAACCTATTATCAATGGGAGGAAATAGACTTGTCTATTTTCTCATGGCTCATACAGAACATGGAAGGGAGATTAGTAACAAACTTTGCTCAACATCAGACCGCCAAGGACGTGTGGGACAGCCTGGCAATCACGTACGGGAGTGGAGCAGATCCGTTCCGAATCTACGATTTAGAGGTAAAAGCCAACAAAGTCAATCAAGGGCAACTTACACTGGAGGATTACTGGAACCAATTACAGGCCATATGGCTCACCATCGACCGAAGAGAGCCGAACCCTCTCGGCTGCTGTGATGAAGGAATCAATAAATACAGAAAAATAATCGCAAACTGCCGATTATACCAGATTCTCTCCGGGTTAGATACCAAGTATGATGGTATTCGGCGAGATATCCTCAAAGAGATACCGATTCCCTCAGCCGATTCGGCGTTCTCAAAAGTGAGAAGGGAGGCCGCCCGGCTATAAGTTTTGCAACCGGTAACCAACCCCACCGATTCGAACACATCATCGGGAGTAGGAGCCAGATTCAAAGCTTGAAACACCGCACCATGGCCAGAGGGACACCGACAATCAATCAGAGGACCTCAAATTCGCTCCAAAAACCCATCATCACGAGGAAAAGTAGACAAATCGAAGCTGTAGTGCACTCACAGTGGAATGCAAAAGCACACCAGAGAGATGTGTTTCCAACTCGTAGGATATCCCGACTGGTGGGAAGATAACCACAAAATCCCACAAGCGAAGGGAAAATCGGCGATTGGAGTGGATAGCCATGAGGTAGCCGGAGCAGCGGTAGCGGTGAGCAACCCGAAGGTAGAAAAAAGGGGGCGTGCGGCGGGTTGTAACAAGGAGCAGACAAAAATAGGGTTTGGCAAAAATTGGAGAGTGGCGGATTATGACGAGGAGAAATGTATAGGGTTTGGTGATTTACCAATAAACCCTTTGCTTTCCTCAAATTTACAATTTAACCCCCCTTCTCCTATTCAAATACAGAACCAACCCCATGCTTTACAAAACAAACCCAATTTTTTGCATAATACTAAACTAACCCTATATTATGTAAAAATACTCCCTTAAATATTTCCAATGCATACCAAGACCAAAAATTATGTGATAAAAAAGATAGAGGATGGATTTTCGATTGTGGGGCCACATATACAATGACTTTTGACAAAATTGATATTCTTGAGTCGTCAAAACCACTCCGAACACATGTTCAAACTGCCAGTAGTGACTTAACTCGAGTGGAAGGGGCCAAAACTATAGAGATTTCTCCCACTTTACGACTATCAAATCGTCTATATATTCCGTCACTTTCTCGTAAGCTAATGCCAATTAGCCATGTCACAAAAGAACTTAATTGTACAATGCTGATGCATCCTCACTTTTGTTTTCTACAGGATATCAGGACGGGGGAGATTATTGGACGTGGCACTGAGCGAAATGGGTTGTACTATGTGGATGAGATAGCTCAACAAGGCAAAGTGATGCTCTCTCATGGAACTACAGACCGAGAAACCTGGCTTTGGCACCGACGGTTGGGGCATCCCTCCACGGGTTATCCCAAGCTTTTATTCCTTAAGTTAGTGCAAAATAAGATTTTATCTTGTGAAACTTGAGTTTTGGCTAAGATCCACAGATAATCCTTTAAACCAAATAATAAACAAGTTAACTCTATATTTTCTTTGGTACACTCTGATATTTGGGGTCCCTCACCCGTTGTGGGTGGACAAGGTTTTAAATATTTTTTGCTTTTCATTGATGATTGCACTAGGATGACATGGGTATATTTTTTTAAAAATAAATCTAAAGTGTTTGAAAAGTTCACACATTTCTGTATAATGGTACAAAGTCAATTTCAAAAAAATATTCAAACACTGAGATCCGATAATGGGGGGAATTTATCAATAATTCCATGAAGTCCTTATGCCAGCAAAAAGGGATAGTCCACCAAACCACTTGTCCCCATACTCTAGAACAAAATGGTGTTGCCGAAAGAAGGAATCGAATCCTTCTTGAAATGACCCGTGCCATGATGATTGATTCTCGTGTACCCATATATTTCTGGCCTGAAGCAGTTGCCACCTCTGTCTACGTACTGAATCGCCTTCCTACCAAGACACTCCAACTTAAAACCCCGTTACAGAAATTATCCACCCTCGCCAAAATACCTGTCGCCCTTACACTTCAACCTCGAGTCTTTGGCTGCTCTGTATTTGTTCATATTCCCAAACACGAACGAACCAAACTCTCTCTTTGCGCAGTGAAGTGCGTGTTTGTTGGATATGGCATTAACCAAAAAGGATATAGATGCTACAACCCCAAGACTCGCCAAATCGTAACCTCCATACACTGCAATTTTCTTGAAACAGAGTTCTTTTATGCTAACCACCTTAGCCGTCAGGGGGAGAGTGAGAAAGAAAGTGAGATTGACTTACTAAGTTGGTTGCCAATGCCAGATTCGGAAGTAGATCTAACAGAGAAAGTTAAACTTGCCACTGAACCAATCTCAAACACTGAAGCACAATCTAAAGCTCCACTGCCAGAACCTATGTCTCATCTGCCACTGATATCTGAGGTAAGAGTTTCGGAACCTACCTCTATTTTTGAGTCTTCTAACAATCTTTTTCCAGCGATTAAACAGGAAGAGAATACAATAGATGGTGATACTGGTCGATATGTGTTACCACCCTGGAGTATTCGAGGTTTTCCACAGCTATGAAGAAGTATGGGTATCAACAGAGCAATTTAGATCACACCCTATTTCTGAAGAAACGAGGTAAATTGATTACCTGTTTGATTGTTTATGTAGACGATATGATCATAACAGGTGACGATTCAGAAGAGATCAAGAAGTTGAAAGAGAATTTGTTTAAAGAGTTTGAGATGAAGGATCTAGGGAATTTAAAATGCTTCCTCGGGATCGAAGTACTCAGATCAAAAGGGGGAATTTTCATCAACCAGAAGAAGTACACTCTAGATTTTCTAGTTGAGATAGGAATGCTAGATTGCAAACCAACTGATACGCCCATCGCTGTGAATCATGGGCTACGAATTGTGGAAGGGACAAAACTAGCAGATCGAGGGAGATACCAGCGACTTGTAGGGAAACTGATTTATCTTTCTCATACCCGACCATATATTACCTACACTGTTAGTATTGTAAGTCAGTTTGTGCACCAACCTCAAACTGATCACTTAGAGGTTGCGCTAAGAATTATAAGATATCTAAAAGGAACCTTTGGATATGGACTGCTGTTTAAGAAAACTGGACATCTGGAGATACAAGCCTATACAGATGCAGACTGGGCTGGAAATCCAATAGACAAAAGATCTACAGTTGGATACTTTACCTTTGTTGGAGGCAACCTCGTCTCTTGGAGAAGCAAAAAGCAAAAGGTAGTGGCCCTCTCAAGTGCCGAAGCAGAGTTTAGAGGAATCAAAAGTGGTTTAACTTAGGTTCTTTGGTTAAGAAAGCTATTGATAGAATTAAATCTCCATTCATGTAAAACATGCCAAATGTTTTGTGACAACAAAGCAGCCATCAGTATCTCACAAAATCCAGTGCAACATGACAGAACAAAACACGTCGGGGTGGATAAACATTTTATCAAAGAAAAGATCGAGGGTGGAATCGTGGCGCTACCATTTGTGCAATCAAAAGATCAGCTCGCTGACATCTTGACCAAGGCCATGAATTCCAAAAGATTTGCAGAATTCTCGGCAAGTTGAGTATCGGTGATCCTACCACTTAACTTGAGGGGGAGTGTTGGAATCAGTCAAGAATCAATTAAGATAAATTAAAGGATCAATCATACAAACAAGAATCAATCGAGATCCCTTAAATTAGTCTATGAATTATTCTATTTCCTTTTACGAATCTTCCTTGACCCTATATAAAGGAGTCTGTAATTATTTGTAAAATACACAAAAATGAATACAATCTACTTTACAGTGATATACCATGTTTTAACATACGATGTTTAACTCTTTAGTGAAATGATTTAAGTAGACTGCGATGAGTGCTTTTTTCTATTACGCATTTACATCGACTTTACTTTTTTTTTTGTTACCTTGTGTATGCTGCACGATACAATGGTGCTCAATAACAGAACCCCTTATTATACCTATTATATGTCTACATTGACCTTGTCCAGAATTATCCATAAGCAAAGTATTGATGATAGCTTTGGTAACCATTGAATCCCTATTTCAATAGCCTCACATTCCACAGTAGAAGGCCCACTGAAAGCCCATCACAATTTCCCATTGCAATATATTAGAACTATGATTGGGGTGGGGGGAGCAGTTAAGGCTCCTACATACTTATTACTAACAAAATAGGCCAGAGAGAATTATTGGATCTAAATCTCCACGCCAGAAATACTCGTAATACATAATTCTTCTTTAGAAAGGGGTAAGGCAGCAGTTTTTCCTAGCTATCTAATGACTTTCCCTATTCTCCCCCCAAAATAACTTGGCCATAATTTGTTCTAGAGTGTTGATGATGTATTTACACCGGTGCAAAAACAACAATCTAGAATGTCTTATTTTGCTAATCTAGAACAATTATTGAGGCGTTCTGAATCAAGCTATTCTACAAAGTCAAGCTTTCTAAATGGGTATAAAAAAGGTTATAAAAAGTCCAGTATTTTGAGTATGTTCTGAAAACAAATTTTCTAGATTGGTTATCGTTCTAGAATGTCGGATTTCTACAACGGTTTCAAAGAAATCCGTTCTGGAAAGACTATTTTCCAGAACAAGTTTTCATAAATAATTCTAAAAAGATTATTTTCTAGAACGGCTTTCAGAAACCTGTTCTGAAAGTGGGTTTTAGAACACTTTAATAAAATAATCTTTTTCTAGAACAGGTTTACAAAAGACCTTCTAGGTTTTTTGAGAACCGTTCTAGAAAGCTGTAAAAAAAATTGCAACGAAAAGAGGTGCCAATAATTACACCAAAACCATTAATACTGAATATATTCACCAATAAATACACCAAAGTTTAATTTAAAAAAAAAAAGACATTTATCACTAATTTACATCAAGGCTTTATCAGGAGCTCTTCAAAGTCTATGCTTCTTGTTATATGCTGGAATTATCAAAGATATGTACTTCTCAGTAGGATCACGATTATGAGGACACTAAACCTGTACTATAAAAGTGAGAAATTCAAAACAATAACTAAACATCATATTCAGATCAACCTACGCCATATACACGAATTTCAACATTATACATTTTTAAGACAACAAAGAAATTAAGACTCACAATCCCTCTACAGTTCTACAAGAACTACTAACAAATTAAATTCCATAGTAAATCTATGGTCAAAATCACTAAACTAAAAGTTGACTTAATCAATAAAAATCACTATACCCGAGTTCGTTAAACAAACCAAATGTAATTTATATCTATGCAAAAATTAGTTTCCCCCTTTTCACCTGAACAACATATTCAGATCAACAAGATGTACCGTACACATGAATTTCATATTTCATCCTCACATACTTTTTAAACCAAAAAAAAAAAAAAAGAAAAATGTAATAATAATAAAATAAAACACATAATCTCTCTACAGTACTACAAAAACTATTAAACGAATCAAATCCCCATCACATCGACTCGACTCGGATTGGGGTCATTAAGATGGGAATCAAATCCCCATCACAATGAATATAATGATTGAATATGCCCGTCTAGCTCAGTCGGAGAGCGCAAATTAAAATTAAATCACAATAAAGAAGTTTTAATGGACAATTGAATTATGAATCTTCATAATCACTCTTAACTTTTCTGATATAAATCCTTATGCGAGATTTTATTTTATTTTTTCATTATATTCATTATGATTACCATTATTTCATTATTTTCTGTTTACAACATTTTTTCAAAGGTATTATATGTTTTCTGCATCCGCTTGTTGGTTATTTTATTGTTTTAAGCAGTTTCTCAGATAAAAATGACAATCAACAGAAGGGGCAACTTTGTCATTACAAGTTAACATAATATGCAATCATTAATGGTAAACACCAAACAGAGAACACAAAATTGTCCCTTCCATTAATTAACCAGAAATCGCTGAAAACAACAAAATGATCAAAAACCCATGTGCAAAAAACAAATATTACTTTTGAAAAATGCTAAAATAATGAATTAGAGCACAATTTTTAAGAGCTTCTCCAATGCAATAGTGTTAAATGATCATATGTGGCAAATGATGTTGACATTTTATAAAAAGAAAGTTCTCCAATGCATCAATATTAATGTTATATATGTGATAATTTATTTTATTTATTTTTAGAAAAATAAAGAGAGAGAAATAACATGATTGGATGATATCTTTAAAATTAATTGTAGACATTGTCAAGAGGAATGTCTAGAATTTAACATTGCCTCTTGACAATGTCAAGCATTTAATGTGCCACATAATTATTTTTATTCCATGTGTCAGTTTTTTTATTTTCAACATTATTACATTGAAGATGCTCTAATATTAAAATTCCCAATCTTGCCTTTGGATACACCACGGGATCACATCAAATAATCATCATATAATAATTTATTTTCGAAATAGAATACCAAACCTTGATATAGTAATTTCATAGGGAAAGGAGACAACTTCCAGATTTAGTATCGGAGAAACATGATCCTTCTTTATTACTGAACCATGTCGTCTGTTTGTTTTTGACCTCGTAGAATGCTAAACATATCTGCATCACTACACACCGAAAATAGAAATAGGTCCAATAATTGAACACGAGACAAGTAAGCAAATAATGGACCTGATTTTTCTTATTGGGGTGCTTCTCAACCCTAATCTATAAATTGATCAATCTTCTCATCTATTTTCCTCTCAAGTTCCACATCACCGCATTGCACCTGCATAAATAGACATAAAATATGATCGATAGTACAAAAATCAAATTAATATAGGAAAAGAATCTTTTTTTTCTATGCGAGAAAAAAGCCCGAAGAAATGATCTTTTGCTGATAATGATTATATATACATTTTGAACCAAAAGAAAGGGGGACCGAAACAGTATATTAAACTCATATTCATGTTTTGGAGATTAAATAATCATAAGATAGAAAATTTGAACTTACAGCACATCAAATGCTGCTGCTTTGAAAACCACATTAAGACCTTACTCAAAATGAGCAATACAAGTATCTATACATAAAATATTTAGCTTTTGAAACATAAAAATAAAAATAGTCACTTACATATGTAATCTTGAAAAGGTCCAAATCGATATCTTTGGGGCGGACCAGACATAAAGCCTTATGAAACAAAATAGTATGTAGAATATCTGCAAATAAACCTTAGTGTATTAGCAAACCCTAAACACCGCGTACCATTCAGATATTTCAGTGAAAATTATAGAAGAACACTTGTAAAAAAATTTTGTCTATGAGTTAAATAAATTCATAGGTCGTGACCTCAGGCCAAAAATGTTATTACTAGTGATAATGAAATCGTTTTACAATGTGTAAAAACAAAAGCATCTAGTAATGAAAAACCCTTGAATGAGCAAATCGTTCTAAACAGCGTTTGAGCCGTCCGCAAAACCTTCAAGTTTGATCAAACACAATCTTAAAGAATTCTTTTACAATGAATGACATATTCCTTCTACTCGAGATCTTTATGTTTTTCTCCTACTCTCCGTTCGATTTCCCTCTCTTTTCAGAATGATCTTTCTGAAATATATACACATCAATATATAATCCTACTTGAAAGAGTTCTAGTTTTACAAGACAAAGTTCAGATAAATATTCTGAAATATTAAGTAGATAAGTGATAATAAGAGACTTACTAAAGCAAAGGACTCCATTTATTTACTATAACTAGTCTACTAAATATTCTAACAAACTAAGAATCCAAATAGGCAAATACAGCTTCAATTTAAAATAATCGATAGGAAATACAATTCCTATCAATCCCCTTTTGCCTTTTTGGACAAAACAGACAATCAACTCCCCCTGAAGAGTTGAGTTCTGCCAGAATGTTAGTGAGAATGACAACAACAAAAGAAACCATCAGTTTAAAAAAAATACTAACTTATCAAATATCCAGTAATAATATCCAGCAAAAAACCAAGTTTATAAGTACCATGGGCTGACTTAAAATTCAATATAGAGATAGAAGAACGAAACAAGAAATAAATTTGTGCCACTTAGTTAGGCACTACGAGTCCATTTCCTCATGGAACGCCTTGGGGTAGTCATGAGAGCACCATCATCATCGTCACCAGCAACCTTCTTCTCCTTCCCTTTGGGGATCACCGAGTCAGAAACTTGACCACCACTAGCACTAGCACCTTCTCCTCCTTTTTGACCAAAATGCAAAAGGAGTGCCTTCTTGTAGAATGCCAGTAAAGCCATCAATACATTAAGGTGTGCTTGAGCTCCTGCTATCTAGTAGTCTATCAAACTCAGATGGGCCTGCAAATTAGAAAAGGAAATAGGTACAATATTATGTACGTTAGTCACTATGTCAGTGACACCTAGACTAACATCCTTAGCAGTGGCAACACACCCGTCATCAGACTCATCATCAGAAAATGCCAAAGGCAGATCGATGATACGATCTGGCCCCTGAAGTTACTTATGACTGAGCCAGAAGAAGTCGGTTTCTCCACTGAAATTCTTCTCATCATAATGTTTTAACCACTGATCTGCCAAAATTGAGTAAATAAGAGAAGGAAAGGGCAGACCAACTTTGGTTGTGGATGAGGTAGCAAACTTGGTCCCACGGTCGAACACAGTCTGATCGAAGTTGTAGCGCATTCCTGACCTATCTGAAATAAAGCACAAGCCTGAGGTCGGGTCACAGTAGTGGTGTTCATTGTCGGCACCTAGTAGCACACAACTACTTTATAAAAAACAGAGTACAATGAGGTGAGATACTGAGAAACCATTTTGGCCACTTCTGCAGTCTCCCACCGGAGATGAATTTTTTAACCTCATCAAAGTCATCCACTGTAACTCCTTTTCCATAATCTTCGGTCCCGAAAAAGGTATTGATGATAGAGGGAGTTAACAGAAAAATCTTTTCTCGAATAAACACTTTACCATAATTCTCAAAAACTTTGTTCGAGACAGAGGGAAGCATATTTGCATATAACTCAAGTATAACCTCCCTTAAGTATGTCATACATGTTGTCATAGTAGAAGAAAGTCCCTTTATACTGAAGATTTGCTCAATTTTTTCTTCTCAAACAGCTTAAAGTCTACCCTCCTCTCATCAATAAACACACAATTATGTGGAGCATTAAAGAGTTATCTTACTTCAGATGTGTAAAAGCGAGGTGCAAAGGCATTACTAACCTCAATCTCCTGGTCATCAGAATCAGCTTCCATGGCCACACTGTTTTCTTCATCAGATTCTTCTTCTGGCTCCATCATGTCATCTTCAGTTGGTTCTTCAATATTCACTGGATTATCCCCAAAATTTTCATCATCAAAATTGTTAGAAGCAGTGGAGCTTTCTGAAGAGGATGCGGTCGCAGTTAGAGAAGCAGGCGGTGCACTCGTTAAGCAAGAGATATCCTTACTCTGTAGTAGTGTGCCAATATTTTCACCAACATGAGCCTTCTCAACCGAGATAGTCCTTTCAGACGACTGAATCGAGGCTGATGGTGAATTTGCAGTTGGTGGACTGAGAACTCCTGATGCAGATGGAATAAAAGTTGATGCAGCTTAAGCATAGCTCTTTTTGTCACTTGATTTTCTCAAATTCAGCAACACTGAGGGCAAGGGAGCATCTTCATCAGTTAATAGATCTTCACCTCCAGTCTCTCTGGTTTAGAATCATGGGCAACCATATTTTGGGGAGTCAGCCTATGCCTCTTTACCATGAACATAGTCAACTTTTCATCATCCGAGTCAGTGGAGAAGGAGGTGGTATGAATCTCTTTTTTCGTGGCAAGTAATCATTCAGGAGGATCATAGTCAAAGTCATCACTATCCGTCTCATAGACCACACCCTCCTCTATGAAGGACATAATCTCTAACGGAACATGCCTTTTCCCACCTGACATGCTCTTTGGGACTACATCCAGTAGAAGTCCTGGCTCTACTCCTTGCATTCGTCGAGACCTTTTCAACAGTGGGTTCCAAACTCCTCCAAACATTCCAGCAATAAACTTTAAGTTTGGCAAATTATCAACACCAATTTCATTACCTTGGTTCCCTGGAAAGATAACAGCATGAGCATGAGGTTCAGCCGAATCTGACACGGAAACCAGATCTAGGGCAGCAATCAAGTTGAAATTGGGAACAGAGTCAGTAGAACACATGATTTTTCAGCATCATCCTTCTTAGGGCAAGGTGTTGGAACAGCCCCACAAACATCCGTCTCAAAAGTTGAGACAGCAACATGCTCACCGCGAATATCTAGTAGTATGTATCGCGGCAGTGAATGGGAATTAACGACAACTTCTGGGGTCATCACCGACTCCAGTAGCATTGGCTGGACCTTTTGCAGGATTTTACCTTTTTAGAACTCATGATTTTCGAATAAAGGCTTATGGAAATTTGACAGATTTTGAGATTTGGCTCCGCGATAAATATCCCTAAAACATATATCTAAAGGAAAAAATATAGAAAAAAGAGACAGAATAAAATAATAATAATAATAATAATAATAATAATAATAATAAACTAGAGAGGGTCTAAAAGACCGAAAGACCTAAGAAATAGGAAAAGAACTATCCCACTCCCCTTTTAAAGACTCCCCTTTTAAAGGGCCCACTAACAATAAATCTAATCAGAACAAAAGAAAAAGTCAAAACAGACTTATTTTTCCTTCGTGTGTTCTCGGGACTGGCCGGCGTGTGGTTTCCGGCTGAAAGGCTTCGGATTTATGCTCGAAAGTTCACGGCGGTGAAAGGCAATTTAAGCTGCCACTTAGCTCTTTGGATGGTCGGAATCGGAGGCGAAACGGCCGACTTGCTGAGCACTCTTTTGCCATCTGTTGATTGGCGATCAAAAAATTTGCTGGCGACGAACGACGCATGCGGATGACGACTGTGAAGACCTTGAATTTTGTTGCAGGTGCTCGTCAATGGCAGTTGATGATCTTGGAGAAGAAAGTCAATTGCAATTGCCTTAGTTGGGCCTTAAAGTGCTTTGCCCAACAAGCTTATGTGATTGGGTTACATAATTAAGCCTTGGGCTTAAACAAACTCTTCGGTCTTGGGCCATGGTTGTTATGGGCCCAATACCAACTTGATTTGGGGCAGAATCACTGGGCAAAATATTTTATTTGGGTTCAATAAATTAAAGTCTAGTTTTGTACTTAGAGTTATAATAAATATTGGGCCTAATTTTCGAATTGGGTTCAAGTTTATTAAATTGAAAATTCTAAATTTGATTTATTTCGACTTGGAAAAATAAAAATTTATAAATTTGGACTCATCGTTTGGGTAAAATTTATAAAGTCTAATATAAATAAGTTTGAATCTAATTTATGAATTTGATCTTGAGTTTTATTGCTGGAGATTCTCATAAAACTTCAATTTTCCAATGGTAGAAGATGTGGTCTTATTGGTCAAATAAAGTGGATATTGAGATAATTAATATGAGATAGATGATCTCATAAGAGTATTGAATTTAAAAAATCCATGTAAAACTCAAAAAAAGCCAAAGAAAGATCATGAGAAGTCACCTATGTGATTATTTGGAAGTTGGGTATTGTAGCATAGAGGATGTAATATAAAGCACATAACAAGTCAAATTAGTAAATATAAATTTACTATCAAATGTCAATGTTGACTCTAAACACAAATGTGAGATTTGTGGAAAAGAGTTCTGACCTCTAGAGTTAATTCACAACAATATATGTGATATTAAACTTGTGCAAACTAAAGGTGGTAAGAAGTACTTTATTACTTTATTGATGACTGCACAACAAATTGTTATGGCAAAGATGAAGCAACTGAAGTTTTCAAAACTTTCAAGAATGAAGTTGAGAATCAACTGAATACTCAAAATAAGCCAATTCAAAGTGATCGAGGTGGAGAGTATGTTTCACCGTTTGAGTAGTTGTGCGCTGAACATGGCATAATTCATTAAACAACTGCTCCTCACTCACCTCAATCGAATGGCGTTGCTGAATGCAGTAATTGAACCCTGAAAGAGATGATGACGTTCCTTTCCATTAACCATATTTTGAATAGGGTTCCTCACAAGGGAAAGGACAATACACCATACGAGTTATGGAAAGGTAAAACTTCTCCTTACAGTTACCTCAAAGTGTGGGGGTGCTTGGCTAAGGTAAGAGTCCCAGAGTCGAAGCAAGTGAATATAGGACCTAAAATAGTCGACTGTATTTTTATTGGATATCCGAATAATAACATTTGGTATAGGTTCCTAGTACGCAAGTCTGATATACTTGATGTGACTGAAGGAACAACCATCGAGTCAAGGAATGCAGTATTCTTTGAACACATATATCCTTGCAAATGAAATGGTGATAGTTCTAACAAAAGATCTCGTGATACTAAGATGAAGCAGCACCTCTTGTAGTTCACGATACATCACAAGATGATGATGATAATGAACCAAGTCACAACAAAAGGTCTAGGACTGCTAAAATGTTTGGTATGGAATTTATGATCTATTTTCTAGATAATGTACCTCGTACCGTTCAAGAGGTTGTTTATAGTCCTGATGCTCCTATGTGGAAGGAAGCCATTAATGCTGATATTGAGTCAATTATGCAGAATCATACATGGGAGTTGGTCAATCTTCCCTATGGTAATAACCCTTAAGATGCAAATGGATGCTAAGGAGAAAGTATAAAGTTGATGGCTTGATTACGTATAAATCTAGGCTGGTAGCCAAAGGCTTTAAACAAAGAGAAGGATACGTCTTCTTTGATACTTATTCACCTATAATGAGTATTACTGTAATTTTGACGATTACTGACTGCACAATATTGAAGTTCACCAAATGGATGTCAAAACTGTGCTTTTGAATGGTGAGTTAGATGAAGAGATTTATATGGAACAACCTGGAGGGCTTTTAGTTTTTGGTTAAGAGAACAAGAGTTTAGGCTTGTTAAATTGTTGTATGGATTGAAACAAGCATCGAAGCAATGACATCTCAAGTCTGACATTATGATGATGTCAAATGGCTTTCGCATTAATGAATGCGATAAATATGTTTATGTAAAGAGCACGCCTAACTCTTTTGTCATTATTTGTCTTTACGTTAATAACATGAGATAGCTCTCATGATATGATCACAAATACAAAGAACATGTTAGAAGACAACTTTGATATAAAAGACACGGGTTTAGCCGATGTGATCCTTAGGATCAAGATCATAAGGAACACAAATGACAGAGTTCTTTCTCAGTCCCACTATGTGGAAAACGTACTGAAGATTTTTAATGCGTTTGATGGTGAAATGGCTAAAACTCCATCTGTCAATAATTTTCGTTTGGTGAAAAAAAAAAAAGGTGATCTAGTGACTCAACTGGAATATGCTAGGATCATTGGTAGCCTCATGTACATTACGAATGGTACTAAACTAGATCCAGTTTATTCAGTGAACAAATTTAGTAGGTTCATAAGTAATTCGAACAGTGACCACTTGAAATGGGTTAACTTGAGTATTATGATACTTGAAGTATACTCTGAGTTATGGATTGCATTATGCGAAATATCCAGAAGTACTAAACGGGTACTATGATGTAAATTGGATATCGGATTCTAAGGATTCACACTCCACCAGCGGATATAATTTTATCATCGGTGGAGGTGTTGTGTCTTGGAGGTGCACCAAGCAAACATGCATAGCCCGACCCACCATGGAGTCAGAATTCATAACTATGGATAAAGCTGGTGAAGAGTCTGAGTGGCTTCAAAATCTTGTTGAGGACATTCCATGTTGGAAGAAGCTATTATAAATGATTATGATACACTGCGATAATTAAACTGTTATCGCAAGGGCTTATAATAAAATGTATAACGGTAAATCACGACATACTTAGCGGAGACACAATACCGTTAGAGAATTGATCCCAAGAGGAATAATTTTCATTTATTATGTGAAATCAAAGGAAAATATAGCGGAGCCGTTTACAAAGAGTTTAGATCGAGATTAATTTCATACATTACTAAAGGGATTGTGGATAAAACCCACAACTAAATAACGGTTTTTAGTGGACACTCCATGATGACTGGAGATCCCAAGAACTTGGTTCAATGGGACAACCAAACTTTAGACTATTCAGTTCTAAACACTTGGTAATTAGCCTTGAGCTAGCCCATCCCTAGAGAGTATAACCAAGTGGTATGCCTGCTGAAAGTGGTGAGGTTAAATCTAAAACTTTTAATGACGATCTATTCCTGTTAAGGTGTATTATTATAGGATACTTCTGATAGACAAGGTCACCTATTTAAGTGCAGAGGAGTGGCCGCCTCGACTGGAGCACTTAAAAACCCCAAGGGTGTTCTAAGGCCAACATGGACAAAACTTTAAGAACTTGAGAAATGGTGTAAACGTTGTTACGTGAGCATCACTGTCTTGGTATACTCGTAAGCAGAATAGTTCAATGACACTGTCAACTGGGCCGCGGGTATAACCGATGGTACTTCACTAAGGAGGGTTCAAAGCAACAAGCTACCTATCCTGATGTAATAATATTTAGCGGAAACTGAGCATCTGAGTCACATACATCATATATTGATTTTGTACTCATGTGGGGGATTGTTGGAGAAAATAAATTTCGTAAAGTTGTATATGGTAGTTTGACCAATATTCCAAATATAGGCGATTCTTTAAAACGATCTTCAAATTCTTAATCTATGTTTCAAGTAAATTATCGAGGTATATTTACTTTCAGGAATCCATGTTTGGTTCACTGAAAAGTCAATGACCAAAGTTGGGCATTTAGAAGGTAAAGAGGGTATGGAATTTTCTAAGTAAAGAGCTAATGTCCGGCATACGAATGTTATTCATTATTTTATGAAAATTGAATTATTAAAGGGGATGGACTGCAAACTATTTAATTTCTTAGGTTTTAATTAGTTTGGGCCTTTTTTGGAAGTTTCAAATTATTTCTTATTGAGTAAGAAAAGGAGATTGATATATTAGAAATCCTAATTCCTAAAATTTACTGCCTTGTTTAAGAGTTTCCTCAAGCATATAACTCCTACATAGTGTAAAAACACAATCAAATACATTATAAACATGTTTCTAGGCACTCATGCATAAATATCATACTCCTACCTACCTCACACATCATATAGCCTGCAGTGAAGATTTTGCTCAATTGTTCGGCCAAATCTCGTTCACTAGGGTGACTGAATTGACTGCTCCTTCCAACACCGTTGTATTTTGGGAGATTCATTGTCATAGTGTGTACGGGTCAATAAGAATCTTAAGAAAAGAGTTCGCTCGCCTCGACACTTTTCTGTTCCGTTATATATTCACGCTTATCTATTTAATTATTATAAATCTATTAGTTGAAATTATATCACGTTGTAATCCCAATTTTATTATTGTATCCCTAACACCGTAAACATCGGAGGTGTCAAGAAATGTAATGTCTGAGTTGATGGCGTGGTGGATGATTTGATCATATCGGGCTCGGGCAAGTTGTAGAAACCTGGAATGCTCATTCAGCCCAACCCTTGTTTTGACACTTCAAGCCCCTACAACCCCAGCTTGATTGTAGGCATTTTCTCTGCTATATTTACAATTTGAAATGGATCTCAAAGGTTGTTTTTTCTCTTTTTTTCTTCTTTTTTTTTGTAAATGACCGTGTTTGATGAATGTAAACTACCCACGAATATATATGATAAGAGTACCCACATTGACATTCATTTACACCATTTAAATGCACAATTTCTAATTTAATCAATATGTATAATGGAAATTAAGAAGGCCCCACCACATTCAATACATTAAATGTCAATTACCTATTGCTAATTTATTGCATATTTATTAAATGTAAAAAAATATATATAAATAAAACTGAATGAGTGGAATATGAAAGTGTATTGATGCTGTCATAGGAATATTGATTTGGAGATGACGTGAAATGGAGAGTGATAATTGTTTTCAAATGAATGAACAAATGTGAATGCTCGGGGGAAAGCATACGTCACTCACTGCTGGCGTTGCTTGATGTTGTCGTCATTGATGGCCTATGGAGCACCATACATGTCGGGGCACATAAAGCACGAGTTCGTACGGGGATACAGAATTTCATGCTGGGGTTCCATTGACCAATGAGCATTTGCCCTACAAAAGAAAGCCATTTGCCGTGAAAGTTTGTTTACAAAAGAATCCTGCTGCCATCGGATCAATACTAACTCAGAATATATATATATATACACACACACACACACATAAATATATTTATAAACTTACGAAGTTCCGATCCCGATGAAAGTGCTCAGTAGAATCAAAATCTATATATATATAAAAAGGGAGGTCTTAAGAGAGAAAAAAAAGATGAGTAGGAAAGAGAAAAAATGTCACGTAGGATTATTTTCTTTTTTTTTTTTAGTTATGTAGGAATTCTCTTAACATAATTATGATAAATACCCTAATTAATATTAATGATGATTTTATTTCCTTTTTTTAATTAAAAAGTCACCTAGAATTAGTTTCTTCTTTTAATTATGTAGGAATCTTTTTAACATAACTAGGATAGATACTCTAATTAACATTAATAATAATAAAAATTAATATTATATATATATATATATATATATATATATATATATATTTATATTTATATTATATTTATACAATCATTTATATTTTATTTTGATTTTTATTATGAGTTTTTTTATGATTTTTCATTATTTTTTTCATTTCGATTCCAACAATATCAAATTTGTCATTTTTTCTCAAAAATAATTTGATCACTTTATTTAATTAAATTATACAAATTGCATAATACAATATAATTTGATATTATTTTTATTGGCTATTAACATGTTTATAAAATATTATTACGATTCAACACTTTTTTATTTGAATTGATCTCATAAAATAATCTGTTTTGTTATTATCTCAAAAACCACGTAAAACAATACAAGTGCAAACTCAACACTAAGTGGAATGAACACTATAAAATCAACTACAATATATTTGGAAAAAGATCAACTAATTCCAAAACAAAAGGGAGGGAGGGAAGGCTGCCTTTGAAAACAAATTTTGCTACACACAATAATTTTGAAAGCATTCATGTCATACTTAATTTCGATTGAAGTTTAAAATCAAGTTTATTCTATTAGGTATGAATTTATATTTTACATACTAATCGTTTCAACATCATTGTAATATTTATATTTAATTTAATACTTATACTATCATTTGCTTATTGTGCTGAGGAAAAAATTATCTTCAGACGAAATTGTAGCAGACCTACAATCCATGCTGGATAGTGAAAATAATAAAAAAAAAAACCATGTAAGCACGTAGGATTATCTTTCTTAACTATATATGAATTTACTTAAAATTAGGATAAATATCATAATTAATATTAGAACTAAAAAGATATTATATATGTTATATATAATTATTTTTATGTTATTTTGGTTTTTATTGTGAGTTTTTTTTATTTTTTTTATATTTCTTTGTTATTTTTTTTTTTTATTATGAGTCCAATAATATCAAATTTGTCACGTTTTCTCAAAAGTGATTTGACCGCTTTTTAAATTAGATTATATAAAAATGACAACATAATTTAATATTTATTTTATTGGCTATCAACCTGTTATCTATCAAATATATGATTCAATACTTTTTTATTTGAATTGATCTCATAAATAATGTTTAATATTAATGATGATTTAGTTTCTTTTTTAATTATGTAGGAATTTTCTTAACATAATTAGGATGGATACCCTAAATAATATATATATATATATATATATATATATATATATATATATATATATATATATAAAACATAATTAGGAAATAATATATATATATATATGTATATATGTATATATATGTGTGTGTGTGTGTGTCTCTCTGTGTGTGTGTGTTATTTTGGTTTTTATTGTGAGTCCAACAATATCAAATTTGTCACTTTTTCTCAAAAATAACTTGACCACTTTTTTAATTAAAATATGCAAAATTGCACAATGAAATACAATGTAGTATTTGTTTTATTGGATATCAACGTGTTATTTATCAAATGTTATAACGATTCAATACTTTTGGATTGATTTTATAAAATAGTTTATTTTGTTACTATCTCAGTAATCATGCAAAACAATACAAGTGCGAAACCAGCATCGAGTGGAATGAACACTGTGGCATCAACTATAATAGATTCGTAAAAAGATCAACTAATTCCAAAACCAAGAAGGGAAAGTCGCCTTTGAAAGCAAATATTACTAATGACGGTAATCTTAAAATCATTCATGACATACTTAATTTCTATCGAAATTCAAAATTTAGATAATTTCGTTAGGTATGCATTTACGTTTTACATACTAATCACTTTAACTTCATTTGAATATTCATATTTTATTTCGTATACTTATTCTATTATTTGCTCACTATGTAGAGATAACAATGCAAAAAATTCTCTTCACAAATTTGTAGCAGACCTACATCCATGCTGGATAGTGAAAATACTTTGTTTAATTCTTTTAAAATGACCAAACAAATATTTTTCCAAAATAAACCCCAGGGTTTAGTCATGGTTAATTGTACGTTGTTATATCGAGTGTGACTAATTGTAAGAGTTTAGAAATACTGTTCGGTGATGATTAGAATACTATAAACGTAGTGACAAAACTATAAATGTTGTGTATACGGAAGTTTTTCATATTTTGTAAAGTATATTTCGTCAAACATTGACATATTGTAGGATGTCCCTCAACAGAGTTTGTAAATACCATTAAATGTTATGGATTGCTGAACTATGAGTTAAGACTAAAAATTAGAACTCTACTCATGTTATTGAGAAATATCGATCATTCCCTTGTATTGTGCAATATTGGTTGTTACAAAACTTGACGATCATATTGTATAGGCTAATATTTCTCAAGGAAGCAATGCGGGTGAGTCATTATTCATTCCATCTAATCTGAGGTTGTCTTTCAAGTTCTAACAACGATAATTTCCTCTGATTGTGTCATATGCAATGATAATCAACAAAATTCAAGGACAATCTCTCTCTCATGTTGGACTTTTCCTGAAGAATTCAGTTTTCAGTCATGGTCAGTTGTACATTGATATATCAGGGTGATCAATTGTATGGGTTTAAAAATATTGATCGACGATGATGAGAATAAACATAGTAACAAAACTACAAATGTTGTGTATATGGGAAATTCTCATAATTTATAAACTACATTTCGTCTAATAACAATTCTTTTATGAATCAAGTTATATCATTATCAATACTATTAGATATTTAAACAATATTTTGATGATTTATATATAGGGAGCAGTTATGGTAAAAACCATCTTTGGTGTGAGAACCAGTGATGGTTCTCACCAAAATACATACATATATATGTGCACATAAATATATATATATATATATATATATATATATATATATATATATATACATAAGTATACATATATACAATTACTTATTTAAATATATTAATACATTTAAAATAATTATTTTTATTTTAGATAACTAAAATGAAAAAATTATCGTGCAACGCACGGGTACAATACTAATATATTATTTATATGCAAATATCATATTTACAAATCATAAATAAATTCATAACATGTCATAAACTTAAAAATAATATTATCCCTAATAATTCACATTTAATATCAAATATCCTTAAATTAAATCAAATATCCTTAAATTACAACAATCTTATCACGTGTAACTAAACCTACTTCAAATGAAATTTTGGTTAGATGGGTGTTGAGTGGTCAAACCAAAAACAATCGTGAGCAATAATTTCTGAAACTGTTGATTCAAATTTGGGTTCGAGAACCAATTCATAATCAATCTTCGCTTGGACAAGTACTTATGGAGTTCGTCGAATTATGGACCTGGGTTTATAAAAGTTTTGCTGAAAAGTCTAAACTCATGTCAATGTCATTTGCTTTCTTATACTCAAGTAACTCATCTACGACCATTTAACCGTTTTACCCTTTTCCGTTTCCTCACCTACATGATAACCTTTTAATAGTATCAAATGTGTTGGAAGTATCCAAAAAGAGACAACCAAGCATACAGAAGAATAAAAAACATATGGTCTGTCCGTAGGAAATTAACCAAACAAGCACAATCATCAAAAAAATTATAGTCCACTGATTTCTTCATTCGTGTACAATAAAAGTTAAATCAGTTTTAAATCAACAGAAACAAAAGAACATAGCCCGGCAGAGGTTACCATTGGCATAACCTCAAATGCTAAGACATACGAATTGTACAGTGCAAGAAATAAATCTGTTTTTGCCATGATCTTGCTTGAAAAAGATAGGTCAAACCTAATCACCCTCAGCCACAAAAGCAAGTTCACATACAAGTGCAAGATGGTCACTACCCCATTTCTGCAAAATAAAAACCAAAAACATTACGATGTAAAATGAAAATCTCATCCTTTCCAGCTTGGTGTAGATTCTAATGAAATAATTGCAAATGATGAACAAGACTGAACCTTTGATTACAAAAACTACATATAACTAGGTGAGGCAAAGTAGAGAATAAGTGCCACCCTATTGAAAATGATGATACAGTTATACAACAATACTTATTTCACAAAAAAGACGGACAGTGATTTACCAAAAACCATCCATTCAATATGTCACAGATGATTTATATTTCCATAGTTATCTTTTACTTAGGTCAAGTTATTTAGGGATAAGATTACTTATCAAATGGTTCAACCCCATTTGCACCAAGCACACATGTACATAACTGACATCAATCAAACTTGGATTGTTTGTAATTTGCTGGGAAACCGAAAGGCACTTGAGAAGACAAGATTATGTAACTATCTCGTATCACTCTGATATGGATATATTATTGCATTTAGACATTGACAAGTAGATCACTTCCAATAAGTGCAATATATATTTCAGTTACACCACCTCACCTTTGGAACAGCTCCTTCTCACTCAGGGACAGAGCCAGAATTGAACACGAGGGGGGCGAGATATATTTTTTCTTAAAAATGGGGGGTAAATAGGTGTTTTTAGTTTTTCTAGGGGGTAAGAATTTAAATTATAATAATCCTATAGGAAAAATTCCTAGATTTAACAATTACATATACAAAGATTAAATATATGAAGTTTATGTCAATCATCTATGGAATCCAATATATTGTTATTATTCAACAGGAGATTTCTAATAATAATAATAATAATAATAATAATAATAATAATAATAATAATAATAATAATAAAATGGGCGCACGTACCTTACTTGGAAGACCTCCTGTCTGCCTTAAATTGTGCATAGACAAGGTTTCAAGAACTTTCACCGGAACAAGGTCTAAAGTATGCCTGTTCACAAGTTTAGTTGATAGAAAAATAAAATTACATGCAAACAAGAACAAAAACCTTAATGGTTACATATTAGAAAAAAAATAAGTACCATATGTAATCGACTGTTCCATTGAACATGGAATGATATGATGTTGCCAGAGGTTCACCAATTTCATCCCTAATTTCCGAGCTTCCCTACGGACAGTTCAATACTATGTTTTTTAGATAATTGAACAAACAAAAGACCAGTCAGAAATATGTACTAACAGAATATAGGAAGGAGTGGGGGAATCATACAGGGACTTCAGCATAGGCACTGCAGAGTTTTAATTGATGCCTCAGACTACTAGTGAGTTTTGATCCAGTAGCAAGCATCATTTCTTCATCAGTCCATCTTATTCATTGAAGATTTACAAAAAAAATAAATAAATAAAAGTCACTTAATATGTCATTCAAAACGTAAGAAGCAGGTGACAAAAGACCACGAAATAAACTCAAGATGCTTAAGGACAATTACAATACGCCTTGCCATACTAAATATTGAGTTGTTGACTTTGCCCTATCGGGTGTATTGTGCAAATTGGCTATAAGAAAATAGTGAATTGAGTCATTTTAATGCCACAGAATGCTCGATGGACATCCAGGCATTAAGTGATCAAATCATGATAGCATATATTTTTTAAATGGAAGTGTTGTCTTAATGGGATTTTTCCCAAAATGCAAAAGGATGGATACAAATTTTTTCACAAATTGTACTTCCATCTCACTCACATATGTCTAACTACCAATCATATGATCATTAATTTACTTTATCATTACATTTTCATCTCATATCCATTCACTCTCAAAATTCATCATTCTTCTTTCAAATTTTTCCTTCCCACTATTCTCAAACCAAAAGAGGATTAAGAAAAAAACGATATTCAATGCCCCACTAAGTATCTACAAATATCTGCTTTAGTTATGGCAGCTTTTTCCTGGAACATTGTTCTATTAAGCAATTCAGAAACCAAATAACAAAACCTAATGGTCTACACCGAAAGAGATAAAATCCAAAAGGATATTTATGTTATGTTTATAAAGAATAAAAGGATATAATTTAGGCAATGGCAATAATCGACTCTGGGTAAATGTGAATTTCACTAGATCTTTTAGCAGGACAAGCTGTTAAACTGAAGATCTTTTATTCTCTCCTCAAATAAACATCAAAAGAAAATTCAGTAGATTTCCAAGATAGTAATACGTGATATGTATCATCAAACAAGTATTTGCAAATTTCGGGACCCAGGATTTGGTCAAAGGAAATTAAGATAATCCGGATATATTTCTTTTGGCGAGATCCATATTATTTTGTTCAATAACTCCAAATTTGTCCTTTGGATTCGGTAGCTAATGATAAGGTTATAAGGGTAATTAACTTGTTCGGTAGCTCAGATAATTAATTTGATAAGGGCCATAAAGCTGAAAAATCAAATAACATTCAGTCTTCAACCCTCAGTGACATGAAATGGTGAACCCATTTCAGTACAGTTCATAATTTCCATGTCGATAATTATTGAGCAAAAAATTTATGCTTAACCTACAGACGAAACTAACAAATGTAACTTGAAATAAATAACAAGGATTGAATTAGGAAACCTTGTCACACGATTACGCCAAGCTTGAAACTGCTGACCAGATATATGTTTTCGATTGTGTTGTTGGATATTCAACTGTTAAAAACTGAAAAGATTTAGTAATTAAATATGACTTGGCTCTATGGAAGACCGTAAAAGTGCTAGGTTTTACCTCAGATGATGCCAGAAACTGATACATTGCACTCTGGATAAAGACAGATGAAAAACTTCAAATAGAATTGATGGACAAATATTTTTCAGATTTTAATTAGAACTTGTTTAGGATTATATTCATGAATTACCTGCGGTAAACTATTCAGGTCCCCGGTAATCACAACCGGTATCGTTCCCCATTCTTGTGATAATTCATGGGCTTTTTCAAGAAGCATTCTCATCTACACCGACCAACATAATACATTAAAGAAACAAATACATCCGTAAAAACACTAATACAAATAACTAGCAAGTGATATTAGTCAATTAATTAACGTATTGACTATGTAATCAAAAGCAGGTGCAAACATTCGAATTAGTACCTTCAATCGGTTATTCTTAGAAAAAGCAAGAATAAAAATAGAAAATCAATTTTCCTTAAGTATTCTATTAAGGGCTCCATACAGGCATAGTGTATTACAATTTAATGCATAAATTCTAATTTTGATACAAAACTCAAAACTAATTGAAAATTCTCAATAACTAAAATTCAATCTAAAAACAAAACCAAACAAACTCTAAGCTTCCCTTCCTATTTAACACTGCCTTATTCAGCATTCTGAATAAAATTTAAACAATAATAATGTTTAGTCTAGGGACAGAATACATCAACTATTCAACATGGCCAAATCATTTCTGGATTTCAAAATGGTACTATTGAATATTGATGTAACTTTTATAAAGGCTATAAGAGTGATGGGGGATTTTAGCAAAAAGATTAAAAAATATATATATACAATTTTTTTCTAGAAATAATCCAAACTCTATAATGCACTTCATATTCATTTAAGGTAATTTTCAGAAGCATATCAAGTCCATAACATCATTTAGTTATTATATCAGCAGCAACAGGGTAACATATATGCACCATGAATGCTTTCGACAACCATTTTAACTCCAAGTTTTTGTTAATCAGCATGTAGCTCATCTGAACAACCAATATTTGAAAGTGAAATGAATTATCAACTTAATCACCTGGCCCAGTTTGATATCTCCACGTTTGGGGTTGTAGAGGACATGTGTGTTTCCAACCACTAAACGTCTCGAGGTAGTAGCACTGAAACAAGCATGCATGCACAATTATGAAGGGGATAATAACTTTTAAATGGGAGAAAGTCAGTTCATAATCCAGTGGCATTGGACAAGCAGGAAAAAAAACAGCTGTGTGAAAAAGAATAACTAAATGTGATGTACTAAAAATAGAATAACCAAGAAAGGCATCATATATTACCACTGAGACCGTGCAGTATCAGCAGCGCTGGCCAGGTCTTCATTCATCTGAGTTGAAGAGGTAAAATGTATTACTCATGCACAACTTAATATTATTAAAAAATAAAAATAAAAAATTGTTCAATGAATGTTTGTTGACACCATTATTTTTGTCTAAGGCTTTTTTGAAATATCTTTGCTTTACTAATTACTAGTAGATAATTCCTGTCTATGAATTTAGCAATTGACAGAAACGAGGACAAAAATGGTAATTTACTGAACAAACGACTCAGTATAAGCTCAACCACCAAAAAAGGGTTGGACTTAACCAGAATAGGAACCAAAGGGTAGTCTGGGAAATAAGCACTACATACATAAAACCAAATGCATATCCATGACCATCACATTCCTAGGAGTTAAAACTGTTGCGAAACCTTCATATGAAGTACAACGAACCATACTGCAGAAAACGACAGATCTGCATACCTTCAAAACACAGAGTTGAGCAATATTGTTACGGAGCCCAAACCTCTCGAACTCTATGTTTTCTTTATGCAACAGGGTAAATCTGCAGTATAGTACACTCGTCACTGGTAGGGGAAAACCGCCAATACAGAACTACTGCAAAAATAATTAAGACCCAAATCCAAAAAAAAAAATGTAAAGAGGTAAAAAAAAATATGTTCTATTGTTTATAAAAATGTAAAATGATTACTGAAGATACATTAAACTTGAAGGACATATAAACAATTACTAAAGAGCCAGATTTCAGAATTTTCGCAACAACCAGGCTCTCACACAACCAGAAAATAAATTAACTTGAACTCTGCCAAACTATGATGCAATCCAACAAACTTATCTAATTGACTACAATACTTAAATAAAAACAAACTATATTCACTTTTACATGGTACAGGCAAAAAATGAGAGTAATATCAAATGGAGATTTCTTACAGTTCGGCTTTCCAAAATATAGCACAGCCATCTTGTGATTCACCGCCACGAGCCTGGTTAACCCAAAAGACAAACTGCAGTCAAGATTTTCTGAACTGTACTGCCCAAAGGCAACCAAAAACACATAACTTCATACAAACCTTGTACAGACCTCTGAAGCCATCCTTTCCGAGAATCTCATTTAGATCATCAAAGTGATCAACTTCCTGCAGTGAAAATCATAACCATTTCTAGCCCCTTCGATTTTAACTTGGAATTTAGAAATTATTTTTATAACAAAGCCAGTGTGTGGAAACAAATTGCAATGATTAACAAAATTCGCAAACTGAAAAGAATTATTCTCTATTCCGATTCATAGTATTGAGTTCAACTTATTATTGGTGTACAGCTCTATGTTACACATCAATAAAACTATACCACTAATCATAAACAATGCCTGTGACCAAACATTATGCTGCAAGAAGAGCTTTTAACTTGCCTGAAAACACAAGATACTCGCTTGGTAATCCTTGACTTCCTTACACAGAAGCTTCTTCCTATAGTCCCAATCCAAATGCTTTGGTGACACTCTCCTATATAATTCCGGGTGATTTCTCGCATTTTCAGCACCAAGTATGTTATATGATACAATAACAACCCTGTCTGTTTCAAGGAGAATTTGAAAAAATAAATAAATAAAGAGAAATGATCAGATGAACATTGGACAAACATAACATTGTGTTTACACAAGTTGTCTTAGATGGAAGTTAAGCAACATCACAATCTATTTACATTAAAAGTATTAACACACACACAAAAAAAAATTAAAAAATAATAATAATAATAATAGATCATTGTCTTCTTTATACAACAAACGTCTTCTTTTCTTTTTTACAAACTAAGATAATGATTGACAATGGATCTTTGACATATATTCTTTTCTTTAATTCCAACCATTACATATTATAAAAATATGAATTGGAGGAAATAAAAAAAGGGACAAAAAAATTGAAAACGATTAAACCATAGATTGAATTGTTACTATATAGAAATATAAGGACACAAAATAAATGCAATACACTGAAAGAAAGCTTTTAAAAGAAATATGATCAAATTTCAAATTTGTATACCGGCATTTTCATAACTAAGTCAGTATGTATTTTCATCCTCTACGTATGGAGAATTACTGTAGCATCCATTAAAACAGAGTTTAAAAAAGAAGATGCTCATTCAATAAGTCTACATCAAGAAAAAAAAATCCCATACTAAATAAATGAATGTGTCGTATCATTCGATAAAGATTTTTTCAATAACCTTACGCCACAATTGCCAAACGACAGAAAAATCGTTGCACTATAAAATAGTTAAATAAACATCTAAAGCCTAGAAATCAAGATAACACCTGACAAAATCAGAATTAAGTCACAAAACAATTGAGTTTTTACTACATCTAGGAAGAAATAAAACCATTATAATTGGAGACGTCGCGAGCAGAGTAAGTCCACTTGCGCTGAGAGTGAGTCCTGCCACTCCAGGGCTGCCTACAGCTCCTGTCTTGGAATCGGCCATACGAACTCGGATGCCCACGCGTACTGAATGTGGAGGTTAATTCAGGTTTTCGGGTATGGACTCGAATACGGGTCTCAGTTTCTGTAGATACAAACTTTTGTTTCTTTCTTATGCGTTGTTTGTCGTGGTGGCGCTGGCGTTTGCCTGACGAATTGGGCGGAGTAGAGAACCGCTCCGCCGTCACAGTAGGGCTGTCGCCGCTGTGTCCCATGATTCCGGCGTTATGACGACCGTCACCAAAATCGAAAGAACCGATTATTTGTATTTATTTTTTTAAAGCGACCGAATGCTTATATCTATATTTACAGGGAGCTTCTATGGTCGTGAAGACCCCGATATTCATCTAAATAAGTATAATCAACCCTATTTGTTTATGTAATGTAAGATGGTTTTTTATTTTTATTTTTCCTCCGATTTTTTTACCAGTTCAGTTAGATTAATGTATTTTTTTTCTTTTTTTATTTTTAATGGAGATTTCTGTTTTAATTCAAATTCTTTTGATAATTTTTAGGGTGCGGATATACGCACCCCAACAACTTATGAGTTTACCCCAAATTATTTTAGACAAAAATAGGCCTTAATGAAAAGACTAAAATAACCCTACTCACAATATATAATTAAAATTAAAAAAATAAAATTAATATAATTATATAAACATTAATATATATATATATATATATATATACCATTTGAGGATATACGCACCCCAAAATACTATTAGTTAACCCCAATACAGAAATATATTAAATCCTCGTAACTTCTTCTTCATCCCCAAAACTTGTTTCAATACCTAAAAAAATTCACATTAAAACTTGTAAGAATGAAGGATGATGATAAGAACAAGATGAATAATGTTATTATTCTTGACATCTATCTGTTTTAGTCATTTTTTTTTTATTTTTTTTTTGGGTGTATTACTATTTATTGGGTTGAAAATCGCGAATATGTTCGATCTGGTTTTAATGAACAACTGATGTATGTTCGAAAGTTTTGACCGAACATTATACATATGTTCGAATATATTATTTGAACACTTGCATATTGTTCGAATTATATTTATGAACATGGCCTATATGTTCGAAATTTTCGACCGAACAGATGGCTCTGGTTCTACGAACCAGAGTAGAACACGGTAATTTTTTTCAAAAAACTTCAAACCCTAACCTAATAAGTGAATCAAACCCAATGAGAAACTTTCAAAAACTTCAAACCCTAACCTAATAAGTGAATCAAACCCAATGAGAAACTTATCCCGTACGTTTGATGGCTCATCCCGTTCCATTCTTCCTCTCGGTAAATTATATGGATTTTTCAAAGCAATTTCTTCTTCCCTTTTTTCTCATCTTTTTCTCCTCTGCTTGCGTTTTCTTTCTTCTTCGCAGTTTCTTCCTCTCTCACTTTCCTTTTCTATTCTTTTTCAAATTTATTATTATTCTTTTTATTTTAGTTTATTATTATATTATATATTATATTAAATAGGGGTAAAATAGGGTGTTTGTGGGGTTAATTTAGTAAAAAAAAATATTTTAAAAGTTTTTGGGGTGTTCTTATCACTTGGGGTCAACTCATAAATTATTGGGGTGCGTTATATCCGCGCCCTAATTTCTATCCAAATTCTTAGATTTAGTGAAAATTTGTCACAAGCTTTCAGTTTGTTTTAATTCTATATTACAAACCTAGATTTTCGTTTAATTGGCAAGCGTCATTTCTTATTCGGCAAGTTACTTTTAATAATATGATTCATATTATTAGTTCGGTTTTATATATTTGGTTTCGGATTCGTTTTGTATTTATTTGATGTATTTTGTTCAGATTGATAGTTTTGTTTAGTTGTTTGTGCTTTAAGATTTAATTTCACTATAAATATCAATTTGATGGAATGATAATTAGATGATTTGGTGGCGAAAATGGTTTATATATTATTATGATTGATCGGATCAATCTTACTTGGGGTTTTGTAGGGAAAATGAAATTTTTCGTCCTTTAAATTGGCCTAATTTGACATTTAGTCTTTTTCTTTGGCCTATTTTCAATTTCGTCCGTTTTCTTTTAAAATCTCTGCAATTTCGTCCGATTATCGCCGGAAAAACTAAATTGCACCGGACTTTACTGATTAGGAGCTGGTTATTGCTGACTTGTCTTTAATTTGGGGGATATTCGGCCACGTGGAAATGGTGAGGTGGAATATGTGTTTTATTTTAATTACATATAATATCAAATACTCCCCCAAACCCCCTTCCTCTTCCTTCCCCCGCCCACTCCCACCGCCGTAATTCCGGTTGGGACTCATCCGCCCCCGCTTCCGCGCCCCCCGTCGCCCATAAACCCTCCCCCACCTCAAAATCCAACCTTCCCCTAGCCTCCACCGCCGCCACTCCCCCAAACAACGGAGATCCCAATAAAAAACCCCCAAATCACAAATAAAGAGAATCCAAGACAACAACAAATTCATGGATATCATTTAACCGATCAGTTTTCAAACAAACGGTATCAGGGAAAAGAAAGTTTTTTCTTGACAAATTACAACGTCCCTCAATCAGGGGATATGTGCGTCCCTAATTTGAAAACTATCTACAAAAAAGGGCAGAAAATGGAAAAACGAGGGTCTTACAACAAGGTTCCGCTCATTGAGAAGCGATAGGTTGTCGCGAAGCAACTTCTGGAATGCATTAATATCTCCAGACTGCACATAGCCATGGATTGTGGTCGGTTTCGAAGATCTCGGCCGCAGATCCTTCATCTTCTCTATTTGGGTATAAGATTTGCCTTCTGTTTTTCTATGGTTCAAAATCCCACGATATTAAGAGAGAGGAATGAAAGAGATGAGTCCTAGCCGGAATTGCGGTGGTGGGAGTGGGCGGGGAAGGAAGAGGGAGGGGGTTTGGGGGAGTATTTGATATTATATATAATTAAAAGAAAACACACATTCCACCTCACAATTTCCACGTGGCCGAATATTCCCCAAATTAAAGACAAGTCAGCAATAACCGGCGCCTAATCAGTAAAGTCCAGTGCAATTCAGTTTTTCCGGCGATAATCGGACGAAATTGCAGAGATTTTAAAAGAAAATAGGCAAAAAAAAAAGGACTAAATGTCAAACTAGGCCAACTTAAAAGACGAAAAATCTCAATTTCGTGTGGTATTGTGCAAGTAATGATTTCTGATCAACCAATACATAATATATCTTTGGTATTTTTCCCTATATTATGATTTGTATTAAGGTCTTAATTCCAAAATTGATTAGTTTTTTTTTTTATGAAACTAGTTTTAATTAATTAACAATGTTATGTTTTTTATAAATTTATTTACTTTTAATCTCAATTGAGTATTTTCAAACACATTAAAATTTATTGTGACTTTGTTTTGCCGTGGATTATTCTCAAGGGTTTTGTTTATTTGTGTTTTTTTATTTTGTTGTGATTTGAGTTTTGATTAGGTGTGTGCAGGACCATGGCGGACTTCTGCAAACCAGAAATTTGGAAAATTCAATTTGTAAAACTCACTAAATTTATATATGTATATAGTGGATTAATTAATTATGTAGTGGGTTAATGGGTGAGATTTGTTAATTTTGTAATTTCTTTACGATGTAAAGTCGTGTCCTTATTATATGAGAACTGGGTCGTGCAAATATGGATCTGCTTACAAGTTCCATCATCCTCGGAATGTTTTAGATGGTAATGCTTTACTTGTAGTCGGGCTCGTCTATGGCTCTGGTGGGTCAACAGTTGTACTTTCATCTAGTGGAACACCTGTAGGTGATCTTTCAGCAGCAGCGTTATCAAAGGCAACTTATTACGCTAGCTCTCTTCAAGTTCCACAAAGCTACCTGCCTCATATCTATCTCCATCTCAAGGATATAATGCATAAGTGGTATTTTTTTAAATTTTTTGTAAAGCTTGATTTATTATAGCGGTTCTATTGAAATGTGTGTGGTTTTCTATAGTTTTAAAAACATCATCATTATTAATTTATTACGGATATTTCAAAAACTTGCCGCATTCTCATGTTGTATATATAGTGTTCTTGATTTGCCTTTTATTTTTTCCCCTCTCCCTCTCAATATACATTTTGCCCTGTACAATTGATGATTGTTCTGGTAGTTGCGTTGATCTGAGATTT
>BMAC01000114.1:1000697-1059061 GCA_014905375.1 Phtheirospermum japonicum
TCGAACCCTACTAACCCATTAAAAGCGTGGGGTAGGAGTTCGTTATTTTGCTGGTTATTAGAGTTTTAAAAAATTTTGTTAGGAATTTATGAATAATTGAAAGACGTCAAATTGCACTTTCTTTTAAATATAAACCATACTCAACCACCCCCCTCCCTAAAAACTTGGCAATCTCCTGATTGTCATAAAAATAAAAGAAAATAAGAGCAAGGGAGATAAGTAAGCATCCCTGAAAATTCGATAGTCGAGTCTCTCCAAAAATGCTTGTGCAATTATCCTTCGTCCTAGACCGCGTGATTAGATTGTCTTGAACAAACCTATAAAAATAAACAAACAAAAAAAACCATGATTGCGATCAATTGATATGCAAAAGTGCCCGGTGGCACGTCTTTTGGGGTTTGAAACGGCCGGACTGCGGCTCAACGTCGTAAATATTGTCGGACTGCGGCTAACTTGGGTCGGATTGCGACCTCGATCGACGAAAATGAAATTCGTAAAAATAGAAGGCAGACGCTACTAGCGGTAGCATGTAGCGGTAGGTTGCCTAGCTGTAAGCTCATCATTATCCCTGATTGCTGCGACTAGCGGTAGGTTCAGCGGTTGATCGTCATCGTTAACGCGTCGAATGGAACTAGCGGTAAGGCCTTGTGGTAGCGAGCTACCGCTATATAACCGTTAGTTGTCCAGAATAAGCGATTCTATCGTGTTTTTTGCACATTAACACACACATAAACGTACCACGGCAATTGACACAATATAAAGACAAAAAAAATAAAAAAAATAAAAGGAAATGAAAACTAATGAACGCTTGGGTTGCCTCCTAAGAAGCGCAACATTTAACGTCGCTTGCTCGACACAATTTGCTTGATCAATCTATGGATCGTGGTGGACCCACGAACTCTCTCTTGCTACTATTTCGACTCTTCATATAGTTCTCGTAATAAGGCTTAAGTCGATGCTTGTGGACTTGGAAATTCATTTTTGTACTCTCATCGTAAATAGTGGCTACGCCATACTCATCCATTTCTTTCATTAAAAATGGTCCACTCCCTGCGACTTTAAAATTGGTTGGATCAAACTTACGATCGGAATTATATAGCATTAGTTGGCCAACCTTGAACTTCCCATCATTAAACTTCATGTCAAAAACTTCGTTTGACTTCTTCTTCTTATTCGTCCAATCCTCGCTATTAGCCTCGCCCTTTTTCTTCACACGTTTAAAATTATCGTAAGGGTCGGGGGAACATTATTCAGATTTCTACGTGGTGGCTTCGTCTCCTTCTTGGATTCAAACTTCGAACGGTCTCGTTGTGGCCTCAATTCCACCTTTGGCTCATTTTTAAATGCTTCGTTATCTACAAGCATTCCATCATTAAATCCATCCATAATATCACATAACTCAATTCCCAGCAAATCCATCAAATCCTCCCCGCTCAAGTGTTCCTCGCCATCCTCATTATCAAACTCTTCAATCGTGCTAATGCTCAGGGGTTCATTCGTGCAAGAATCTACTAAATCAACAGTAGAACAATCGTCTTTTGCAAACGGTGCAGGACTCTTGTGAATATCTTGAAGTGAAAACATCACCGTTTCGCCTAATACGGACATAGTCATCCTCCCTTTGTTTACGTCGATCACCATACGCGTTGTAGACATGAATGGACGTCCTAACAAAATGGTGTGTTCTCGATTCTCGCTTTGTACGTCACCAACGTCTATAATGACAAAATCGACCGGCACTACTAGATTGTCTACTTGTACTAAGACATCCTCCACAATCCCCAAAGGTAGCCTTATCGTTCTATCTGCCAATTGTAATCTCATTGTGGTCGGCTTCAGCAGTCCTAGGTCAAACTCCTTGTAAATTGAGTGGGGCATCAAATTTATGCTAGCGCCGAGATCCAGCATCCCCCTCGCCATTTGTCCATTCCCGAGGGAAATAGTTATGCAAAAGCTTCCAGGGTCTTTCTCTTTGGGCGGCAGTGGCTGTTTGAATATTGCACTAACTTCCTTGGTCAACGCCACGTAATGGTTGGCTGCTAAGCGCCTTTCTCTCGATGCCAATTCCTTGAAAAACTTTACATAAGCGGGCATCGCCTTTATAACATATAATAAGGGAAGGTCAATGTTCACATTCTTCAATATATTATATAACTCCATAAATTTCTTATTCTCTTTTGCTGGACGAAGTCGACTTGGGAAGGGAATCTGATCGTAACTAGTTAACTTTTCCGGGGAATCAATGAGGTCGTTAGTTGCTGTAGAATTGTTCTTTATTTTCAACGCTCCCGGAACATATGGATTTGAATACGTATGCATATGGTCAGCTGTTTTGGTTGCGTCTACTTGAGGTTGGGTCTCGGCCTCTTTCTTGTCTTCCTCCTTTTCTAGATCGATGCCGTTATCCACTACTTTCCCGCTTCTCAGCACATGAATAGCCGAGGCATGTTCTGTTTGGCTTGGAAAAGTATTTTTCTCTTTCTTCAATGATGCCATGTCAGTTGCCAATTGTCCTACCATCATCTCCAATCTTCTTAATCCTGATGAATTCTCAAGAGTGATTTTGGCCATTTCAATCATCATCGTTCTCAATTCTTTCATATCATCCCGAACTTCATTCATTTCACCTCGAACTCCCTTCATTTTCTTCCTGAACATGTGTGAGGCCGTCTCGATTCCGAATAGTTTCAGTGACTTGGTTTTGCTGCCAGATGATCGAAGAATTCTTAGCACTCTAAGAAATCTTCTCCGCAATAGTACGGAGTCGATTGTAGAAAGGTAAGTTTTCCCGAGTCGTGTCTCTCGAGGATAGATATAATCGGCGGTCGGTGTTTTAGTTAATCTCTCGTTAATCTAAATTACACTAATCTACTCCTAAGAAAGCATTTAGTCGTTGGTTTGATTTGAAATTTGAATTTAAAATAAGACTTTAATGAAAATAAAGAGAATGAGGGTTTAGGGTGTTCGGTTCGTCTCCACGATTAATCGGTTTTCGCCGAGCACTTAATCCACAATTCGGGGTTGTCAATCCCAAATGTCGATCAAGTATTGAGGTCGTCAATCCCAATTCTCGACAAGCACCGATTAATGGTTCTAAACGAACTTAAACCCTAAACCCCTAATTTCTAAAAAAGTTGCATCAAATACAAATTAAGGCTTGCAAATTGAAAGAGGAAAAAAAGGAGGGAAATTTAAAGCTTGAAATTTAAAATAAGTCAAAGGCATTAAATGGGTAAAAGTCAAATTGCTCAAAGAAGAAAGACCCATTTGGCTTTTGAAAACCCAAGGTTTGCTTGGACAAATGGGGTAAAAAGCTTGAAGATGCAACAATGGAGTTTTTGCTAAACAAGAAGATGAAAAACAACACAAAGCAATTAAACCTACACTAGAGAAATTGAAATGCAAAGAACAACAACACAAACTAAATCTAAAAACCAACACAACAACAAGAACAATTAATCAAGAACAAAGCATAATAATAAAGGGAAAGAACACTACCAAATTGCATTGAACACAAAAGCTTCAAGTCTTCAAACTACAAGCACCACAAATGAAGGAGGTGTCACCCACTCCAACACTTGCTTAGGACCAACTAACTAACAACTAACTAACTAACTAAGCTAAACTAGATTAACTACTAAGCTAGCTAAAACTACACTAAACTAGGGTTTATCATTACAAGGAAATGTAAAGGCTTGAAGGAAATGGAGCAAGCCCCAAATTCCAACAAGGAAGGGTTTTTTGATAAGGTTGAGGGCTGGTCCTATAAATACAAAAACGCAGGGGCAAAAATGTTAAAAATTGATAAAATCACGAGCTGAACTGTGACTCAGTCGATCGACTGAGGAGCAGTTGATCGACTATTTTCAAAATTGGCCAACCCTACTGGACTCCAGTCGAAGGTCCAGTCAATCCTGGGTGATTTAGTCGATCGACTGGCAGTCGATCGACTGCAAGCCAGTCGATCGACTGGCTCGGCTGCTCCAGCTCGATTTTCTCATTTCGCTCTAAACGTCCGCTGGTTTGTTGCTCCTCGTTCACGCTGTGTTTTCTTGCTTTGCCCGTTCCAATCCGAGTCGAATGGGGTACTCCGAGCGTGCGCGGGACCGCTTGGTCATCCTACGGCCAAAAATACGAAAAAGGGTAAAAAAGTACGAAAAATGACTAAAAACCGCACAAAAGCTATAAAAACCTAAAACTAACAAAATAGGCCAAAACGACTCTTAAAACTCGTAAATGCAAGCAAAACGCACGCGAATGCGACACAAAAAGGTAACAAAAAAGTGTACAAAAAAGTACAAATCAACCACCCCACACTGAGAATGATTGCTTGTCCTCAAGCAATACTAATCTAGAATTACGAAACTACCCCGGATAATCCTAAACTAATGCACAAACCTAATTCGAGACGTCGTATGCTAAAATGCTCATTAGCTCGGCTAAAAGGACGACAAAGATGTCTTGACAAAGAAAGTTTAGACCGACTCCCGAAACCTAAAAGTATTAGGTAACCCTCCAAGTCGGTCCCCTCGTCCTTGCCCCGGCTAAGGTCTATCCATAGTCGAACCGTTAATCGGCTACCTACTAGCCTCGATCGTCTACAACTCTCTTTAACAAATAAAATCTAAAAAGAAGGAGAAAGAGAAAACGTGCAAGAGTTGCACGTTTTATTACTTAATAACTACAAGGATTTATAACTTATCCTTGTTTTATTCATCATCATTTTTTTTTCTTTTTCTTCTTTTCTTTTTGATTTTTTTTATATATATTTTTTTCTTTCTTTTTTTTTGGTACCCAAGGAAATAAGGTACTTAAATATAATATATATACAAAGAGAAATCAACGGCTCCGACCACTTGTTGCTACTAACAACTTACAATGTTTTCGATTGAGCAATTGACGACTCCAAAATACAAAACAAAAATCCTATAGAGAGTGTTTGACGACGAGGCTAGGCACTAGTTCTATATGAGCTCAAGGATAGCACGAAGCTAAAGCCGAACAAAGTTCTCAACGAGTCAAATTACCTAAGTACACTAAATCCGATCGAAAATCTAAACTCATAAGCAATTCATCAAAACCGCGTCACTCCGCGTCACTAAAAGTTGATCAGTAGACTGAACTGTAGTAGGCGTTTTCCCTTGCACATGGAAATTATTCAGGGGCGGTGGTAGTGGTGCTTGCGTATGTGGTAGTCTCTGCCCTGAATGTTGTTGGCTCAAATAATACTGGATGGCGTTGACGTCCCCTTGTTGTTTGTTGTTGGTTGGACACATATTCGCTAAGTGTTCAGGAGATACACATTTGTCACATGTCACTACAGTCTCCTTTGAAGAAACTTGGCTCGTTAGCGGGGCTCTCGATGCTGCTATTCTTCATTAAGTACTTCCCTGATCATCTCCTTGATCGTTTGACCATCTCTCACCAAAACCTTAACTCCTTCTTCTTTATCTGTCTCGGTGGTGGAAACTTCATTTACCTTCAATTTACGAGGTCGTAAGTTGGTTTGTCTCGACTTCTCGCTTTGCTTCTCCAACACTCATTTTGCCTCGAGGGCCATCAAATCGCCAAAATCTCCTCCTGCCGCTATTTCAACTTCACTTTTCCCCATGTTCAACAAACCATCAAAGAAGAATTGGTTCGTCATCTCGGGGGAGTAGTTATGGTAGGGGCAAGCTTGCAAAAGAATTTTGTAATGCTCCCATGTTTCATGAAATAGCTCACCCTCCAATTGTTCAAACGTAGCTATTTGCCTTCAAAGATGCCTCGTGGTTTGGGCTGAATAGTATTGATTCAAGAATTTCTCGCTTATCATCTCCCAATCAGTCAACGATCCAGGTTCTAGGGATAGTAACCATGACTTCGCCTTGTCTTTCATGCTGTAAGGGAAACAAATCATTTGAACCTCCTCCTGGTTAAGGCCATTAACTACAAATCTGCCCACTTCATCAACATAATAGTTCAAAAACGCCAAAGGATCTTCATGGTCACCTCCGTGGAAAGTCGGGAGTAAATTCAATTGATGCGGTTTAATCTCCACTTCCCTTGCAGTCGGCCCAAGAACAACAGCAGACCTAAAAGGTAAAACCTTCGGACGTGCCAAATCACGCTGTCTAGGTGGTTAAGCGTGTCTCGGTGCTCTCTCTCGATGATAGGCAGCCTCATAATCTCCTTCGAAATCTTGTTCATCGAACCATTCATCGACAAACTCACGTTGAGGTATTAGTCTGTCAGAATAATCGTCATGGACGTCCTCGTCATGTTGTGGGTTCCTTCCTATATTTCCTTGTCTTAGTTGTAGTGGGGCCCAATTGTTTGGTGGTTGATTGTGACCTCCAAAGTATCGCGGTTCGCTTCCATAATTCCTTTGTCTTCCTGTTTGAGGTAAGGGTAAATCATTATTTATAACATCGAATAACTCATTATGCCCGCCTCCATGATGGGATCCACGATTAGATCGTCTCGCCATGGACTCGGGAATCTCGTCGCACACAAAATTCGTGTCTAAAGAAGAATCGCTCTGTCATGAATCGGAATGGATTAGCCGGAGCTTGTGAAATAAGGGCACAAATGGGGGAGAAATGCGACGGGCCAGATGTTGGAAAAGGGAAAGGAGTGAGTTGATGAGGTCAACGGGTTCATGCGGGTTCGGGAGATGGTTTTTGGATCGGGTTTTGAGTCTTTGTGGGGCGATTGGAGTTTATTATGTTTAATGGGCCTACGACCCATTCTTATTAATTCAGTTTTAATTAAATCCAGCCCGTTCTATTTGCTTTGTTTTTATTTGATTTGTTAAGATATTTTACCGGATGTAATGGGTTAGGGGACATGTGTATTTGGTCCCCCAACCTTATGCTATATTTTGGCAAAACTTGAAATGAAAGGATAAGCAACAAATTACATTCTTCATTTGTCTACCTAATTCTCTCTCTTCTCCCTTCTTCTCCAAGTTATCCTCATCTTTACATTTCCTATTACATTGCAGCTAAATCCCAGAAAATACATATTGAATTAATATACAGAAATTACAGTATATTACAATCGGTACTCAGAGAAGGTTAATTCCTTGAAATGGCAGATGGTACAAGACTCAAGGATCTTCAGGAGGCCCAAAAACGCATTGATCAAGTTCTTCAAATGGAATCTGCAAAGAGAGAAGCCACTGAAATTAAATTATAGTAGCAGATTATGGGATCAGCACTGATATGATGAACAGGTTTGATCACCTAGCACAGACTTTAGCCTCTATTCAGTTGCAATTGCTCAACACAGAAAAAATGCAGAAACAACATGATGAAGGTTCTATTCTGGGTGAACCAAACTCAAGCTGGACACCACCCAGAAACTCCACCAGGTAACAACCAGTTATATCACACAAGATTACCCAAGATCAAACACACCAGAGCATAATCAGTCCACTCCCCAGGATTGATTTCCCCAAATTTGATGGGACTCAAGCTAGGCCTTGGATTTTAAAATGTCAAGGCTACTTCAAGCTAATCCCAAATATCCCAGATTCTCAGAAGGTTATTTTAGCATCTATGCATTTTGATGGCAAGGCTTCACAGTGGTATCAACAATTTTCAATCAGACAGATGGATTTAACATGGGCTCAATTTTTAGAAATATTATCAGCAAGGTTTGATGAGTTGAAAGAGACAAAAATCATTGCTGAATTTAATAAACTGAGGCATACCCACTCATATGCTGATTATGTAGATAAATTTGAGGAGCTGAGGGCCTGTATGTTTCTCTTAAACAGTGGTTCATATTCTTAAGAGTACTTTATTGCTAGTTTTATAAGTGGTTTAAGTGAAGAGCTGCAGTCTTTCATACACATGTTTGGCCCCACAACCCTTCAACAAACTATTAAACTGGGAAAAAGACAGATACACACACTGGATGCAATTACCAGGAAGTTGAAGACCCCAATTAAATCCAATTTATCCTTCATCCCTAGAAGGAATGAGACTAGTACAACCTTAAGACCACCACCAGTACCTAACAAACCACAGTTTAAATTGCTCACAGCCTCTGAGATGGCTGCCAAGAGGGATAAGGGGTTATGCTACAATTTTGATGAATCTTTTACTGCAGGACACAGGTGTAAAAATAGAATATCCTACCTAATCATGACTGAGGAGGAGGAGAATCAGCTTACTGAATCCTATATCAACCAGGAGCTTCCTGATCAGAAAGATGATGAGAACATGGAGGAAATTCAGATGTCAGTAAACTCAATCTCAGGTGAAGGAGGACTTACTACTATGAGGCTTAATGGATCAGTGGGAAAGGACAGGCTGCACATTCTGATTGACACTGGGAGTACATTGAGCTTTATTCAAGAGACAACCGCTAAGAGATTGGGGTGTACTATTGAACCTGCTAAGCCAATATTAGTGAAGGTTGCCAATGGGCAAGAAATGGTGAGTTCAACTAGAGTGGCTGGACTCAAATGGAAAATGCAGGGACATTCTTTTTTATTTTCTCCTAGAGTTTTGGCAAATGAGGGATGTGACCTAATTCTGGGGGGTGATTGGCTGAAATCATGCACCCCTGTGGAATTGGACTATGACAACATGACTTTTACTGTATCCTTGTTAGGAAAGAGGGTTAAGATACAGGCAATATCTTCTCCTAGTGAGTGTCATTTAATATCTGGACCTACTCTATTCAAGATGATTCATCAGGAATTGCCATCACAAGTGAAAGAGTTGTACTGGATTAAAGCTAAATCTGACTCAGGGGATGATGCCACTGGTTTTGAAGAGTTATTATCTGAGTTCCAAGATGTCTTTGCAGAGCCACAAGAGCTCCCACCGGTTAGGGGTGTGGAGCATCACATTGTTTTGAAAGAGGGGAGCAACCCTAAACACCAATATCCCTACAGAGTGTCACATAACTAGAAAAATGAAATAGAGGGGATTATCAGGGATTTATTGAACTCAGGGATCATACAACATAGCAGCAGCCCATTTGCTTATCCTGTTTTGCTAGTAAAAAAGAAAGATAACACTTGGAGTATGTGTGTGGACTACAGATACTTGAATAGTTTAACCATCAAGCATGATAATCCTATTCCCATCATTGATGAGTTATTAGATGAATTAAAGGGGGCTGAGTACTTTTCTAAAATTGATTTAAGGTTAGGATACTTTCAAATTTTGATAAGACCAGAGGATAGATATCTCACTGCTTTTAATACACACCAGGGGCAATATGAATTCCTAGTAATGCCATTTGGTCTTTGCAATGCACCTGCTACCTTTCAGTCATTGATGAATCAGGTTTTTCAAACCATGCTAAGAAGATCAGTGTTAGTATTTTTTGATGACATCTTAATTTACAGTAGGACAAAGGAGGATCATTACCAGGATTTTAGGGCAGTTTTGTTATTACTCAGGGAGAATGTTCTTTTTGCCAAAAGAAGTAAGTGCATTTTTGGGAAAAAGCAGTTTGAGTATCTGGGGCATGTCATTTCCAAGGAAGGTGTAGCAACAGATCCTACCAAGATAACAAGTATGGTTAATTGGCCTACCCCTACCACCATCAAACAACTCAGGGGGTTCCTAGGGCTCACAGGCTATTACAAGAGATTCATACAAGGCTATGGACTCATTAGTAAACCACTGACAAATTTGCTAAAAAAGGGGGGTTTCTCATGGAATACAGAAGCAGAAGTGGCTTTTGAAAAACTTAAGGGGGCTATGGTCACAGCACCTGTACTAGCTTTGCCAGACTTTACCAAACCTTTTGTGTTAGGAACTGATGCCAGTGGGACTGGAATTGGGGCTGTATTAATGCAGGAGGGGAGGCCTATTGCCTATATGAGTAAAACCCTGTGTAGCAAGAATCAGGCCTTATAAATCTATGAAAGGGAGTTTCTTTCTGTGCTAATGGCAATTCAAAAGTGAAGGCACTATTTACAAGGATACAAATTTATCATCAAGATAGACCAACAAGCTCTAAAACATCTGTTGGATCAGAAAATAGTAAATCCAATGCAACAGAAATGGATCACCAAGCTTTTGGGGTTTGATTATGAGATTCATTACAAGAAAGGGGTGGAGAACAAGGTTGCTGATGCCTTATCTAGACAAATGCCTATTTCTGAGTCATGTCATGCTATTACATCATCCCTACCTATCTGGGTCCAACAAGTAGCTGCCAGCTATCCTACTGACCCTTTCTTTGCCAAGATATTAAAAGCAAAGACCATAAACCCTAACTCATATCCTGAGTTTATCTTAAAAGGAGAGGTCATCAGCTATAAGGGGAAGATAGGGGTGGGGAATGACCCTAATCTCAGAAGAACTATATTGACAGAGATGCACAATTCAGCATTTGGAGGGTATTCAGGTATTTTGGGTACTTACAGGAGGACTAGCAGAACTTTTTATTGGCCACTGATGAGGAGAGAGGTGGAGGAATGGGTTAAACAATGTGAAGTGTGTGCAAAATGCAAGAGTGAAGGGGGTCTATATCCTGGTTTACTTCAACCTCTACTTATTCCCCAGCAGTCTTGGACTCATATTTCCATGGATTTCATTGAAGGGCTTCCTACATCTTTTGGGAAGGATGTGGTTTTGGTGGTTATTGACAGATTAACCAAATATGGCCACTTTATTGCTCTAACACATCCCTARACTGCTGCTACAGTTGCTAAACTATTCTTGGACAACATATACAAATTGCATGGGCAACCCCTACATATTGTTACTGATAGAGACAAGGTTTTTACTAGTTCCTTTTGGAAGGAACTTTTCAGGGCAATAGGCACTAAACTGGATTTTACATCTGCCTACCACCCTCAATCAGATGGACAAACTGAAAGGCTAAATCAATACCTTGAAAATTATCTCAGATGCATGAGTCATAACAATCCTAAACACTGGGTCAAGTGGCTTTCCCTAGCTGAGTTTTGGTATAACACTAATTACCACACAATCCTAAAGTCTACACCTTTTCAAGCCCTATATGGTTATCAACCTCCTACTGTATTCATGGAATCACACATCATCACCCAAAATTCAGATGCTACAGAATTCATTCAAAACAGGCAGCAATTCATACATGACCTCAGAGAAAACCTAAAACTTGCACAACAACGCATGAAGTTCTATGCAGATCAACACAGAGAGGAGAAACATTCTGAGGTAGGGGATTGGGTGTATTTAAAGCTACAACCTTTCAGGCAAAATTCTATTGCACTCAGGAAAAATCACAAACTTTCTGCCAGATTTTATGGACCCTATAAAATTTCAGAAAGGATTGGGAGAGTGGCTTACAGATTGGAACTCCCAGAGGATGCTAAGGTCCACTCGGTTTTCCATGTGTCCCTTTTGAAGAAGAAGTTGAGCCCCAATCAGGTACCGCCACCTACTGCTCCCCTTCCGCTGTTGGATGAAGATGGGGAATTTCAGGTTTCTCCCCGTGAATCGATTGGCCAACGGTTTAAACGAAGAAGAAGGGGAGAGGTTAGTCAATTTCTTATACACTGGGAAAATGATAACAAACGCAACGCAACTTGGGAGGATGAAGGGTACTTACACAGCTTGTTTCCAAAATTTGATCCTTGGAGACAAGGATTTTCGGAGGCGGGCGGTATTGTCATGGATCGGAACGGATACGCCGGAGCTTGTGAAATTAGGGCACAAATGGGGGAGAAATGCGACGGGCCAGATGTTGGAAAAGGGAAAGGAGTGAGTTGATGAGGTCAACGGGTTCATGCGGGTTCGGGAGACGGTTTTTGGATCGGGTTCTGAGTCTTTGTGGGCCGATTGGAGTTTATTATGTTTAATGGGCCTACGGCCCATTCTTATTAATTCAGTTTTAATTAAATCCAGCCCGTTCTATTAGCTTTGTTTTTATTTAATTTGTTAAGATATTTTACTGGATGTAATGGGTTGGGGACATGTGTATTTGGTCCCCCCAACCTTATGCTATGTTTTGGCAAAACTTGAAATGAAAAGATAAGCAACAAATTACATTCTTCATCTGCCTACCTAATTCTCTCTCTTCTCCCTTCTTCTCCAAGTTATCCTCATCTTTACATTTCTTATTACATTGCAGCTAAATCCCAGAAAATACATATTGAATTAATATACAGAAATTACAGTATATTACATAATTCCTTAATTAGATCATGACCTCCAAAGTATCGCGGTTCGCTTCCATAATTCCTTTGTCTTTGTGTTTGAGGTAAGGGTAAATCATTGTTTATAACATCGAATAACTCATTATGCCCGCCTCCATGATGGGATCCATGATTAGATCGTCTCGCCATGGACTCAGGAATCTCGTCGCACACAAAATCCGTGTCTAAAGAAGAATTGCTCTCGGAAGCTTGTTCGGGTCTTGGTCTCGTTGGATGTGCGCGGTGAATGTCGTCGAAGGATGGTGCTAGATCGAGTTGTAGTGATCGTCTACCTTGCATAAACTCAATAAGACAAAAACGCACCAAGCGGAAAAGTCCAAACTAAGCACACGAAAGCAAATAAACGAAGAAAATAAAGTGAAATAAACAAAAATCCTTGACTCCTTATTGTTGTCCCCGGCAACGGCGCCAAAATTTTGAACCAAACATTTGTGCACCCCAATTAAAGATATTTTAAATTAAAAACACGCAAGCTTCCTCGCAGAGTACGAGGGCGCTTGTAGGGTGGAAAGTTGACTCGAGTCGTCTCTCAAGGACAACAAATTATCGGATCTCAGATAATTGTTCAAAAACAAGTAATCAAAGTATTTTTTTGGGGGTTTTGTTTGATTTTTGATTTATAACTACGAATTTAAATTGCAAGACTTGAACTTAAAAACTAATTTAATTCTCCTAAATTATCAACCTAGAATTTGAAAGCAATTATTTAACCAATTTAAAACCTAAATTAAATTAACTAGTTAATTATCTAAGATATAACTATATTAAAATTCAAACTAATTAAGAACTCAATAATAAATCTAAAATGCAGCGGCATAAAAATCATTAAACGAACTTAATAAATCCTAATAAATCTACGATCATGCATGAAATAATAAACTACGAAGCTAACGAGACCTTGAACCATGAAAACGAAGCGATAAAACGTAAACTAGATCGCATGAATATTATCAACCAACTAAAGTCTCAAATACCCAAGCATATAATGTGAAAACTGAATTAAAACAGAGAATAAATAACGTATAAGATTCAGCGATTTCAAAATCCGAAAGCAACTTCAAGATCAATAACTTAAAACTAATTATCTAAGCTTAAAAACTAAGGTTTAATCTAAGAAAACAAGTAAAAGGGATGGAAAACTTATTAAGCTACTGGAAAGAAGTAAGAACTTCAGCTAATCCGAAGAGGAAATTAGTGAATCAGTCGAGAAACGATGAACGGCGTCGAACGGACTCCGGAACTCGTCGTCGTCGAATCTTGGGTTGCTCTTCGATCTTCGTATTTTTGATGTTATTCTCCGACTCTAAACCCTAGGATTATGTTTATGGTAAGTTTTTAGGGTTGAAAGTCCGCCCAGAACTCGGATTAATGGGTGGTTTATATAGAAATCGCGTATCTTGGGCCGCAAGTTACACAGGTTGGTTATTGGGCCCGTTAACGGTAGCACTTTACGGTAAGGAGCTACCGTAAGCAGCTACCATAAACGTCTCTGTTGCCTCCTTATGGTGATGTTTACGGTAAGAGTTACGGTAAGGCTTACGGTTAGGGTCACGGTAAGGGTTACTGTAAGCCTCCAAAAACTTGCTACATTTTCGTCGGAACGCTCGATTCTTGTCTCTTAATAATCAACCTTCATCTCTTACGTGCTGAGCCATTCCGGTTACTTAGCTGTATGGCGAAAAACAGAGATAATTTACCTTTTTGCATCAATTAAGGTCAAAACATGGTAAAATAAGCTGGAAACACAAATATACGAATTGAAGCTTAAACTATCCAACTTATACCAAAAACAATAAGAAAAAGTAACTAAAATACTACTAAAAACGAGCATAAATACGTGTTAATCATGAACTTCTCTCCTTTTCTTGTTAGTCGAGTTATTGGCCCTTCTATCTAAGAAAATCCTTCAATAAATCTTCGAAAGTATCCTGTTAGACCCAGAAGACTATGAACTTCACTCGCATTCTTTAGAGTATCCCATCCGTTAATGGCTTCAACTTTGGATGGATCCACTTTTATCCCTTGAGTAGTAACGATGTGACCAAGGAACACTACCTGGTCTATCCAAAATTCACACTTACTGAACTTCGCACACAACTTCTCATTGTGAAGTGTCTCCAACACTATTCATAAGTGTTCTTCGTGATCTTCTCGATTCTTTGAATATATCAAGATGTCATCAATGAAGACTATGACAAACTTATCTAAGTAGGGGTGAAAAACCCAATTCATCAAACCCATGAACACTGTCAGAGCATTAATTAACCCGAAAGGCATCACAACAAATTTGTAGTATCCATATCATGTTCTAGAAGCCATCTTTGGAATGTCGCTCTCTTTGATCTTCAATTGATGATACCCTGACCTTAAGCCGATCTTGGAAAAGATACTTGCTCCTTTCAATTGATAGAATAAGTCTTTAATTCAGGGTAATGGGTACTTGTTCTTCATTGTGAGTCAATTAAGTTCTCTATAATTGATACACATCCTCATTGACCCATCTTTCTTTTTAACAAAGAGGACCGGTGCTCCCCAAGGTGAAACACTTGGAGGATAAAACCTAAATCCAATAGCACTTGGATTTGTGCTTTTAGTTATTTTTATTCCTTTGGTGCCATCCTATATGGTGCCTTTGAGATGGGTGCCGCCTCTGGTGTCAAATCAATAGTGAACTCGACTTGACGGTTTGGCGATAAACCTGGTAACTCTTCAAAAGAAATGTCCTAGAAATCCCGAACAATAGGCACTTCGAGCGGAGACACCTATACCATTGGGTTGCTAACCAAATTCACTAGGAATCCTTGGCATCTTTCTTTGTTTAACAAATCTATAGCTTTCGTTGCTGAAATAACTTATGGCACTGTCTTAGTTTTGACCCCATAAAACTTGATCTCTTCACCTTTATGAAGTTTGAAAGTTATTTCTCTTTCTTAACATTGGATATTTTATTAATATTTTGTGAGCAAGTTCATCCTCAATATCACATCAAAATATTTTATTTTGACCACATACAAGTCAGCTTTGAGATTCTTTCCTCCCACATCAACTTGTACTCCTTTATCCATCAAATTTGTAACCATCACGTTTCCGAAGGGTAAACTAGCTTATAAGGGTTCCTCTACTCTAGTGATCTTAACTTCGGTTAGATTATGAAATTTCTCCGATATAATAGAGTGTGAAGCACCCGTATCGAAAAACACAAAAGCAGGAATTCCGGAGGTAGTTAGCATACCTTTTATCAATCCAAGATTTTCTTCGGCCTCGCTTCGTGCCATGTCATATATTCGAGCATTTCCTCCAGTAGCTGGTCCTGGCTTTGTCACTCCACTGCCTTGATTCCCTTGATCGTACACATGGAAAAATGGTGATGCATGCCCACTCTGGTGGCAACGGTAATATTTTCCTTGTCCTTACAAACATGCTCCAAGATGATTTCTGCTACTCACTCGGCACTAGGGTTTGTTGTTCATCACTTTCTGATGGTTCACCTCACCGGTTCTTTGTTTTTTTCCTTGGCCGGAACTTCCTCCGTCCCATATCCTCTTTTCCATTTTAGTCGCAGGTTTAGGTTTCACCTCTTCCCCTCCAAAACTCGTCTCTACATCTTGGGTCCTTTTGACCATTTCAGCATACAAATGATAACCTTGTGCTAATAATATACCATTTAGTTAAGCCCTTAAGTCTCTCACGAACCTCAATGATTTCTTCAAATTATTATCCATGAGGTGCAGTGCAAACCGGCTCAACTAGTCAAACTTTCTCTCATATTCGGTGACCGTCGAGTTCCCTTGTACGAGGTTCAAGAATTCGGTCTCCTTGTGACATGATAAGAGTGAGGGAAGAACTTATTCATGACCACTGCCTTGAAATCATTCAAAGTGAGGGTGTCTCGTTCTTCCTCCGTACGAGTTTGACATATAGCTTTCCCACCAATAATAGTCCACATCTTCAGTCAGGTTTAAAGGTGGCACATGTGATCTTCTACATGTCATCGCACCCTATCATTCGAAAAATTCTCTCGAGCGATTGAAACCATTTTTCAACTACCTCAAGACCATCTCTACCATTTAAAGTGGGTGGACTATAGAGGTGAAATTGATCCACCGCTCTTGCATTGTTGTTCCCATTTCTATAACCATTTTCTCCCTCATTATTTTGGAGATGTTGGAGAAAGTCGACGAATCTTCCCCCATAGCATTAGCGGCCGTCTGAACATGAGGGTTTTGTTCATCTTCACTGGCCCTATTCTCATTTTGGTTTCTTCGTTTAGGTGCCATTGTCTTATACTCCCAAATGGTTCTTTGATTAATTTATGAGAATAATTTCTTAATATCCATTGTAAAACTCAAACTCTCACCAAGTAAAATGGACACATAGACAAGTTCTAAAATCAAAATCAACATACTTATTTTATTCCAAATTATTGTCATCCCGTTTCACGTGAAGACAAAAGGTAGAAAACCCAAAATAAAATTAAAGTCTTAAATAAAAGTAAAAACCTAAAATAAAAGTTAATAATCATACATAAGACTCTAATCCAGAACGATCATGATGCTCCGCTTTGAAGAACTTTCTCTCACGAGGGTTATCCCTAGGTGGCATACGTTTAGGACAAAGTGGGGCAGTATGACCTAGAGTGTAACATCAGTTACACGCATCCACGTGCTCCACATTTCCCTTCATAAGCACCTTCTGTTTTCCTTCGGAATCCTCTTCATCTTCTTCATCCTCGGGGTCATCCTCTCTTCAGGATCTTCGTTGGACTCCTCGCCAGCCTCTTCCTCGGGCACTCTCTCAGCGGGAATGGAATTGAGCCAACTATAGATCATTAGTGAAATGTACCTCTTGTAATCCACTATAAAGTGGGGAACGTACGAGTGGATCCTCATGAGATTGGTACGTATCTCATCACCTCGAAGTCTCCACTGAAAGGGTAGTAGCTCAATCGTTAAATGAGTCGCGTCATACACGTTAGTAGCACTTCGGTCTTCCTTTGCCATGAGGCACAAATGGTGTTTGTTCAGTAATACGATCCCACGGGGGCCCTCTCCAAGAAATTGTAGTTCGCAAACAACTCCATGCCCCGAGGAGTAACCCTCTTCCTCGGAGTTTGTCGGAATTGGCCAAAGTTCATCTAATTTACAAAAATGCCATCATGAAATAATAAATAAATGAGATGCTTATATTGTAAAGGAATTTGTTGTACTTTGAGGAAATCAACGGGGATTCAATGAGAATGAATGAGAACTATTAGTTTATTTAAAATTTTCAAAATTACACACACACACACACACACATAATATATATATATATATATATATATATATATATATAATTGAGCCGAGTTTAAAAAAACAAACTCGCTCTGATACCACCTTGTAATGCTCTGATTTTGCTAAAACGAAATTGGTTTATATTATAAAGATTTGAAAAAATCTTGGCGTCACATAAATGTTGAATTTTACAAAACGAAAGTAAAATTTTACAAGAAATTGAATTTACATAGTGAACACTTATAATAGAATTAAATCAAGCCGCTATCAATTAAAATTGATAGTTATCGTAGCCTCAAATCAAGTTTAGCCTTTATTTAATAGATAAAATAATAATATAAAACTCTTAATACTTTTCATTCAATCCTCGCCCTCCTTCACTTGATGTCCTCATTTGTACCTAAAAGAAATATCGTTGGATTATGATGATCTCAACGTACTCAATAGGTATACCGACATATCTCATATAAATACTAAACCTCAAATATAGGCATTGACTGTAGCCAAAACGCGACGGGTTTCCCAAATGATCCTTTACGCGGTCACCAATTTTAATTCGTGGATAACACGTCAGGATAATCTGTCTAGCTATATTCGATTTTAAAAGTAGATTGTACTCTAAAGTACATGACATACATAGCATGATAATTGAGAATTTAGATTTAATACAAGATAAGTCGGTGGTCCCGACCTCGTAAAAGTCTTGGAAAACTTGATTGGATATGTCATCGTCGAAACCTAAGCCCAGTATTTTTCCTCACATAAAATTTATAATACACTTAATTAATATAAAAGAATCATTAATATAAATATTAATAAAAATATAATTAATATAATATAGAATTGGACTGAATTGAAGTTTTTATAAAGTTAAGGACTGATTTTGGGGTATTTATGAAATTGAGAGCTGGATTAGAGGTTTTGGGTAAATTGAGGGCTAAATTGAAAAGGGCTATAAGATGGTGGGGGTCAATATGTAATTTATGGGAAAGTTAGAGAATAAAAAAGCCTAAACATCAGCCCCAGAACCAACTTCGTTTTCCCCACCCACAAATCGGCATCCCCAAATTTCTAGAAATTGAAATCCTTCGACTCCTCAACGTGGCGGCTCGGCGAACTGGAATCCGGGGAGACATCTCAACTTTCATGCGACCCCATGCCACGATGGCGATGGCGATGGCGAACATCCTTCTCCCAAGGGCGATGAATAGCAACAAATATGATTCTAGTTCGATGACTTGCGGCATGGCATGTGGTTGAGGAAGATGGTGGCTGTCGGGCTTGTTTGTAGCGGCCTAAAATTGGACTGGGATCTCATCCTATGGTAAAACTGATGGTTAGGAAGATAGAAAATTATTACCTATTGCTTTGTTGTTGCTATTTTGTTTCAGTGAAAAAGTATGATAATATATATTCGTGTGGATTTTCTTGTAAAAATAATTTAGATCATATATTTGTTTAGAGGTTGGGAATCAAGGTTGAGTTTAAAAGAAAATGTGAAAAGTTGAAAAAGAAAATGGGAAGAAATAAAACGGAGAATTATGTTGGAACTATGCAGTTGGGAAAATAAGTGAGCCTAGGCCCTGTTTGGGCTAGGATTCAATATCGAATACCCGTTTGTTCTAAAATTAAAAAATCAAATACTCAAAAAATAATATCTTAAAACTAAATAATTAAATATTACTAAATATAATAATACTGGTACGACCTCATCTAATGGCAAGTCGCAAAATAGCTCGGATAGACCTGGTTGGGACGAGCTGAACTGATGCCTTAGGAGAAGAAAAAGAAGACAAAGGACGAGCTTATAGCCTTATAAGAATTATCCCGACATGATCTGAAGCCTTGAACAAAGTTTTGGGAGGTCAGGTCGAGAATTTTGAGAAGTTAGTGACAGAGCTGACTGACTCGCTCTTTATGAAGAAACTTCTTGGTCAGCTCGTCCCGGGTAACGGCCCAAGATTCGCGGTTTTGTTTTCGGGATCTCGGAAAGGCCCCACTTAGTGAATAAATATCTCAGCCCCAATGCTGGAAAAGGTATGACATTCTGAGCATTCTCACTTGAATTATTCCGATAAGAAAAATTGCTTGACTAACTTAAGCATCGGAGAGGTTTCCACTGGAAATCCCCCGGTGGTCCTTTCTAACGCATTTTTGGTGGAGCAGGTCAGGATATTCAAGGAAGAAGCAGGTGTTCTTGGTTTGGTTATTTTTCGGGTGAAAAAATTGGCGCCGTCTGTGGGAATAGCAAAACTAAGCTAAGACGTGAGACAAAGCATGACATCAGATGGACTCAAGCAAAATCTAGTGGCGGAACTGGGTGGAACGCCAAGTCCTGCCACGCCAACGGGAATGCCAGAGACAACATGACCGTCAACAACAACCAGGCCCAGCGCGCCGCAACCCCATCCAGGGGGGGGGGGGGGGGGGGGCTTCACAGGCCGAGGGAAAATCACTAAATGACTCTTTTCTGCGGCAAATATCTGATCTCATCGGTAAGGTGGTAGAGGTAGTTGTGGAAAAGAAATTCGCCAAGTTTTCGTCACCTCTTCTAAGTAACCCAGCTGCCAGAGATGGAGCCACCCCGGACTGCCCAGCACGCAACCAGAACTCTAGTTCAGGAAAAGTAGGAGAGCTTTCTGCCTCGGACAATGACACTTCGAGAAAAACCAACCCAGACCTCACTGAGCAGATGCAGAATTTGCAGAGGGAGGTCAGGGAATTAAAACAAAAGATGGAGGGCACATCCACAGGTCAAGAATGGAGAAGCACCCCATTCACGGAGGCTGTCATGCTGGATGATTTACCGGCTTTTTACCGATCTATGGGTTTCGAATATAATGGGACAACAGATCCGTGGGACCACCTGAGCCGATTCAAGATTGCAGCTACCTTACACAAATTCTCTGACTCTGTCATGTGCCGGGTCTTCCTCATGACCTTCACAAAGTCAGCTCATCTCTGGTTTAGCCCATTGCCCCCCGATCCATAAGCAATTTTGATGAGTTCAGTTCTGCATTCCTGCACCAGTTCACTAGTTGCAGGAAGTATCAGAAAATATCGCTAGAGCTGTACAGTTTGAAGCAGAGAGAAGGTGAAAGTCTGCGCGGATAAGCGATTTACAGAGGCCAAGTTGGAAGTGTCGTCAACATCTGAGGAGCTCTTGGTCAATGCTCTGGATGAAGGGCTCAGGAAGGGGGAGTTCTCCCAATCGCTGGTAGTTAAGCCAGCACTGAAATTTGGAGAGCTTCTGAAAAGGGAAGAGAAGTATATCCACTTAGAGGAGGCTCTGAAAATGAAAGACGATGGAGAGAAGCAGAGAGAACAACCTGACAGAGATGACAAAACTCTGGTTAAGACGCCTAGGACTGACCTAGTGGGAGGTCATCCTCAGTTTGATTGATACACACCCTGGCTTCACCTCATGGCGATATCCTGCAGGCTATTGAAAGACACCCCGACCTCAAATGGTCGAGAACATACACTCAAAAGCTGCGCAAGGAGAATTCCGATTGATTCTGCCGATTCCATAATGAGTATGGTCATGATACAGATCATTGCACACACCTGAAAGACGAGATAGAACGAATGGTACAGGCAGGGCATCTCAAAGAACTCATGCGAACAAAATAGGAAGGATCCAGATCTAACTCTTATAAGAGAGATCGTTATCAAATGACCATGCAAGAGCAAGGTGGTAATCGGGAAAATAGGAAAAGGAAGAGCCGGTCTCAGGAGATCAGAGGAGATATCCAGATGATCACAGGCGAAGAGTGGGATGAGCATTCACAACGCACCCAGAACAACTATGTGCAGGCTGTGAAAGGTCTGTCGAGAAAGACACAAGAAGTGGGACAGTTAGTCCCGAGCCCGAACATCTATTTTGGCTCAGAGGATGAGAACAGTATCTTGGCAGCCCACATGGACGCATTGGTGATAACAGCTACTATAGCTAACTATAACGTGCGGAGAATCTTTGTGGACACAGGAAGCTCGACAGATATTTTATTTTACGACTGCTTTAAGAAGTTAAACTTGGAATTGGAATTGGAGGAGGTCACCACCTCATTAGTGGGTTTTGCTGGGGGAGCACTACGCCCATTGGGAGCAGTGAATCTCTTAGTCACGTTGGGGATGAGCCGTTCAGGAAGACCAAATTGGTGCACTTCTTGGTGGTGTACGCACCATCTTTATACAATGTTATGCTTGGTCGGATATCTCTAAGTCAATTCCAAGCAGGGATCTCCGTATACCATATGAAGATGAAACTCCTTGTTCAGGAAGGGGTAGGTGAGGTTTGAGGAGACCAATATACATCTCGTAGAGCATACGTGGATAGTATTCGAAGAGATGAAGAGATAAGGAGATCCAAAAAACCCAGGACAAAGATGACTACCGCACCTGAGCTGGATCCGTGCGAAGAAAGCTTGATGACGGTCGACATTGTACCGGGGGATGATAGTCGAGTTGTACGAGTAGGAACGACCCTGAGTCCCAAGGTGTTGGTAGAGCTCGTGGCCCTTTTAAGAAATAGTGCGGATGTCTTTGCCTGCTCTCCCCAGGACTTAGTAGGGATAGACTCAACAATAGCTGAGTATCACCTCAACATCATCCCCACGTTGAAGCCAGTAAAACAAAGGAAGCGCAACTTTGGTCCCGAAAAGGAAGCTATTATCGAGGCAGAAGTAGAGAAGTTTTTTCGAGCTAAGCACATTCAGGAAATACAATTTCTAGAATGGCTTTCTAATGCGGTGCTGGTACCAAAGACTCCGGATGATTGGCGAATGTGCATTGATTTCAGAGACCTCAATCGCGCCTGCCCCAAGGACCACTACCCGTTGACAAGGATTGACCAGCTAGTAGATTCCACCTCAGGTTGTGAATTGCTCAGCATGATGGACGCCTCGCAAGGATATCCGCAGATCAGGCTGGCCGAAGAGGATTGGAAACAGGTTAATTTTATAACCTCGAGAGGAACTTATTGCTACGTGGTCATGCCATTTGGGCTCAAGAATGCAGGAGCCACGTATCAATGGCTAGTTGATAAAATGTTCAAAAACTATCTCGGGCACAATATGGAGGTATATGTGGATTACATGCTAGTTAAAAGTGGCAAGGCAGCCTCACACATTGACGACCTGAAGGAAACTTTCGATACCTTGAGAGAATGCAGGAGGCTCAACCCCAAGAAATGCGCATTTGGGGTAAGAGCTGGAAAGTTCCTTGGTTATATGGTTACAGAGAGGGGGATAGAGGCCAATCCAGAGAAAGTTAAAGCTACTATGGATATGCAACCTCCAAAGAATGTCACAGAAATGCAATGCCTGGCAGGTCGGATAGCGGTCCTGAGCAGATTGTTTCGCGCTCGGTGGAAAAGAGCTTACCATTTCTTCGAGCCTTACGAAAGAAGGATCGATTTCAATGGGACGAAGAATGCCAGAAGGCATTTTAGAAATTAAAAGAACATCTGGTCGGTATGTCGTTACTCCAAGCCAGTCCAGAGAGAGCCTTTGATCTTATATTTATCTGTGGGGAGGTAGGCTGTGAGTACGGTTTTGATTAGAGAAGAAGGCAAGGTGCAAAAACCAGTATATTATTGGAGCAAGGTGTTACATGATGCCGAGCTCTGGTATGTGGAGATAGAATGGGCCATGCTAGCTCTGGTCGGGACGGCTCGCAAGCTCCGCCCTTATTTTCTCTCACATGAGATAGTGGTCAGAACTAATCTGACTCTGAAAGTAATCATGAGTAAACCAGAGGTTTCAGGGTATTTAGTGAAATGGATAATTGAGCTCAGCGAATTTGACATCAATTTTGAAGGGCGAACAACAATTAAAGCCCAAGCATTGGTTGATTTCATGCAGGAGATGACCAGCTCTCCTGAGGAAGAGAAGGAATGGGAAATATAAACCGATGCCTCGGTAGGAAGTTTGGGTTGTGGCGCGGAGATAGTTTTGATAAATCCTGAAGGCGTGACTACAAAATACGCGGTATGAATGAACAATCCCCTGTCCAACAAAAGTGTAGAGTACGAGGCCGTTCTGTTAAACGACAGTATAAGTCACAATGACCTGATGGATTCAGGTCGCATGATCACAGAATGACATGGTAACCTGATAACCTCAGGTCGCATGACTGGCGACCTAATAGGTTCAGGTCGCATAGATGGCAACCCGATAGGTTATGGTCGAGTGAGTGCCAACCTGACAGGTCTTAACATCAGAGGTCTGCATGGAGCTTACATCATGTTGGATGATATCAACCCTAGATTAGTATGGTCCAGTCTGCTACAACTGTCAATAGTACGGTGGCAATGTTGTCCACACGATCATAGTTAGCCATTATCACATGTACTGTAATAATTCTGACCATAGGATCTAGGGCAACCCTAGTCAGCTATGTTGCTATAAATAGTTATGTATTTCATTGGTGTGATATATGAAAAAGATTACCAAAAACATATACAGTACATCCTTCTTTGCTCACTTTATAATAGCTCTCCTTTTATTACATCAGCTCGCCATGAGCTCCCAACTTTTCTTTCATGGTATCAGAGCAGGTTTGAGGTCCTAACTCTGACTCTGTCTTTCTTTTGCAAAATGTCTCACAATAACTCTTCCTCCTCAACCCAAACCTCCTCACCTCTACCTCCAATCATTTATCCCCAAAGTCAGCTCATTTCAACCAAATTAGATGAAAATTATTACTTGATCTGGAGACAACAAACCTTGACGACCATCAAAGGCTATGGTCTTGAAGCATTCATTAAGAAAGGATCTACAGCTCCACCACAGTTTATAACTAATGAAGGAGAAAATCAGACAAATCCCCTCTTTTCTACGTGGGAAAGGCAAGATAGGATCTTAGCTTCATCGATCCTGTCCTCTCTAAGTAAGAGCATTCTTGTTTTAACTGTTGGTTTCAATACATCTGAAGAAATATGGTCTGCTCTTGAGAACAATATTGCTACGCAGTCTCAAGCCAAGATAATGCAGAATAGGATAATGTTGCAGTCCTTGAGAAAAAATGTCTTGTCCATGAAAGAGTATTTAGGAAAGATAAAGTCTTGTTGTGATGTTTTAGCTTCTGCAGGGAACAAGATCTCTGAAAAAGATCAAATCTTGCACATTTTAGTTGGATTAAGAAGTGAATATAACTCAGTGATGGTTAATGTTACATCCAGGCCACAACCTTACACGCTAGCTGAGCTGCATGCTCTTTTGCTCAGCTACGAAGCTAGATTGGAAACCAACAACAACAATGCTTCATATGTCAATACAGAAGGATCTCAGCCCTCTGTCAATGCTGCAACACAGGTTAACACTGCAAGAGTCAACAACAATAATTATCAACAAAACAGAGGAAGCTCAAGAGGTCGCCGAGGTGGCAGGAACAGTTTCAGAGGTAGTAGGAGAGGAAGAAGTCACATAGGTCGTGGAGGAAGATTGAATGGAGGAGATAGGGTTGTCTGTCAGGTCTGTTATATCTCTGGACACATAGAAGATAGGTGCTATTACAGGAATGACAACTCCTACAGCAACACTCAATCCAAGCAGCAGTCAGTCTGAAACCCTTCACTGCATATGGCACAGTTTGGGAATGCTGGAAGCATGAGCTCACATTTGGACTATGATGCTGATACTCTCTGGTTTCCTGACTCTGGAGCAATTCCGCACGTGACAAATGACCTCTTAAACCTAAATATGGCCTCAGAAAATGTTGGAGGGAACAAATTTCAAATGGAAAATGGAGCTGGAGTGAACATTAATCACATTAGTAACCCTTTTCTCAAAAATCCTCTCAGTTCTAGAACCTTTTGCTCAAAGATCTACTTCATGTTCCCTCAATCACTAAAAATCTGATGAGTGTTTCCAATTTTGCCTATGATAATAATTTCTTATTTGAATTCCATCCTTCTTATTGTCTCATTAAGGATCAAACCACCAAGGCCATCTTGCTCAGAGGGACAGTAAAAGATGGCTTATATCATTTCCACCTACATACCACCAAGCCAGCCACTTATCATTCCTCCACCTGTACCACCTTTCATCATGCGACCTGCTCAAACTTGCATCGTTTCAAATTCTCAGAATAAAGAGCCTATTTCTGATCTATGTAATTCTAGATTAGGTCACTCTAGTCAAGATGTAATAGATAAGGCTCTGAAAAGATGTAATATTCCTTATAAAAGCAATAATAAAAACTTATCTTTATGTTCCTCTTGTATGTTAGCAAAAAGCCACAAGCTTCCTTTTCCAAACTCTCAATTTATTAGTTCCGAACCTCTTGAGCTCATCCGCTCAAGCCTATGGGGACCAACACCCATCAAATCATCAAATGGTTTTCTTTATTATGTTAATCTCATCGATCATTTCAGTAGATATACATGGATTTATCTTCTAAAGTCCAAATCTTAAATTTCAAATGCATTTGTTCATTTTAAAACCTTGTTGAAAATCGACTAAACTGCAAGATCAAAAACTTTCAATCAGATGGTGGCACTGAATATAAACCTCTTGCTAAGGTTTTTCAAGACAATGGTATAAATCATAGGATATCTTGCCCTTATACACCAGAACAGAATGGTGTGTCAGAAAGGAAACATAGGCATCTTGTGGAGATGGGATTTTCTTTACTTGCTCATTCAAACCTACCTCTTAGGTTTTGGGATGATGCTTTCACTAATTCTTCTTACATTATCCACAGAATTCCCTATAAAACAAATCGTTATAAAACCCCTCTTGAGTGTCTCTTCAATCGGTGACCTAATTACAACTTTCTTAGATTTTTTTGGTTGCCTTTGCTATCCCCATATCAGACCCTACAATTTCCACAAACTTCAATACAGGTCGGTTCAATGTAGTTTTATTGGTTACAATACTCAATACAAAGGATACAAAGTCCTGTTACCTTCTGGGAAGGTGATAATCTCCAGAAATGTTGTGTTCAGTGAGCATGAGTTCCCCATACAAGTCTAAACAGGTCACTAACTCTCCACACTTTAGCTTGTCTCCTCTACCATCCATACTCTCACCACCTCAATATCATACTTTTCCTATTCCATCTTCTCAAACAGACACACCATCAACACCTCTGAACAATGTTCCCACATCTCCAGTCTCATTGCCTGATCAAACTCCTCTTTCCCACCAATCACCTCGGCATACTCACTCCAACCCTTTGTTCCCCTTGTTGTTCAACTACCAACCCTTTGTAATGATCACTCTGGTCCTTCTCCACCATGTCCACCTTAGAATTTACATCCCATGCTGACCAGGTCTAAAGCTGGTATTCAAAAACCTAAAATACTCTCTGCCGAAGTCATCAATGAGTTGGGCAGTGTTAAACAGTTTTGAGAAATAATCTTGTATCATGGAGTTCGAAGAAACAGGGTTTTGTGTCAAGGTTGAGCACTGAGGCAGAGTATATGAGTTTAGCAAACACTGCTGCAGAGATGACGTGGATAGGATATCTGCTCAAGGAATTGAAAATTGGATCAGTTCGCACGCCTGCGATTGGGTATGTAACTTAAGCCGATTGCTTTGGCATCGAGTCCTGTCCTACATGCAAGAACCAAGAACATTAAAATTGATCTTCATTTTGTCAGAGAAAATATTCTTTCACAACACCTCGCAGTACAGCATGTTCCTTCTTCAGAGCAGATAGCTGATCTTCTGACAAAACCTTTAAGCGGGTAATTCTTCACCAAGCTCAGAGAAAGATTGAGAATCATGCCAAAGAGCTCGTTCGAATTGAGGGGTTATGTTAAATGACAGTATAAGTTACAACGACCTGATAGATTCAGGTCGCATGATCACAAAATGACATGGCAACCTGATAACCTCAGGTCGCATGATTGGCGACCTAATAGGTTCAAGTCGCATGGATGGTGACCCGATAGGTTCAGATCGAGTGAGTGACAACCTGTTAGGTCCCAGCATCAGAGGTATGCATGGAGCTTACATCATGTTGGATGACATTAGTCCTAGATTAGTACAGTCCAGTCTGCTACAGCTGTCAATAGTATTGTAGCAATGTTGGCCACACGATCATAGTTAGCCGTTGTCACATGTATTGTAGCAATTCTGACCATAGGATCTAGGGCAACCCTAGTCATATATGTTGCTATAAATAGCCGTGTATTTCATTGATGTGATATATGAAAAAGATTACCAAAAACATACACAGTACATTCTCCTTTGCTCACTTTATAATAGCTCTCCTTTTATTACATCAGCTCGCGATGAGCTCGCAACTTTTCTTTCACCTTCTAAGAGGGATTCAGATGGCAGAAGAGCTCGGGTCAGAGTGCATATGTGCTCGGGTAGACTCCCAGTTGGTCTATAAACAGATAAGATGAGAGTTTGATGCAAGAGACGAGCACATGCATAAGTACTTAACTCGGTTTCATGAATTAGCAAAGACCATGAAAGCTTTAAATGTACTTCAAATTCCCAGGGAGGAGAAGGGAAGAGCTGATTACTTGTCCAAGGTGGCCAGTTTAACAACAGATTTTCAGGAGAGAATAATTACCTTGCTTATGGCATACCAAGAATTTGGGGAAGGGGAGATAAACGCGCTGGAGGAAGAAAAGGATTGGCGCTCCCCAATCAAGGTATATTTGGACAAAGAAGAACTGCCTGAGAATAAGAAGGAGGTAGTAAAGGTGAAAATCAGGTCGTCTTGTTTTTGTTTAATAAAATGAGAGCTATTCAGAAGAGGGTTCAAACAACCTCTTTTGCGGTGCTTAAGCCCGAAAGAAGGCGCCCATGCTCTTAAGGAAATGCACGAGGGGTGCAGCGGCAACCACACTGGTGCTCGGACTCTATCAAGTAAGATAATGAGAGCTGGCTATTTTTGGCCACAGTTAAGGAAGGATGCATAAGACTTTGTGAGAAAACGTGACAAGTGCCAAAAGAACTCCCCCCTAGTGCATTGACCTGAGAAGAGCTCATGACAATGAGCTATCCCAGACCCTTTGCAAAATGGGGGATAGATCTGGTTGGACCTTTCCCCACAGCCCCAGCCCAAAAGAAGTTCCTGATAGTGGCCATAGACTATTTCAGTAAATGGGTGGAATTTGAGGCTATAGTGAAAATTACGGAGGAGGCAGTAATGTGTTTCTTTTGGAAAAATGTGGTGTGCCGATTTGATGTTCCAACGATCTTGGTGTCTGATAATGGCACACAGTTCATGGGAGCTCGGATTCAGACCTGGTGTACTAAAATGAAGATAGAACAACATTTCACGTCTGTCTACCACCCTATGGCGAATGGCCAAGTCGAAGTAACCAACCGAATTTCGGTGCAGGGAATTAGGGCGCGCTTAGAAAAGTCAAGGGGGAAGTGGGTAGAAGAGCTAAGCTCTATCTTGTGGGCATACCGAATAAATCTTAAAGAAGGTACGGGAGAGACTCCATTTAGTTTGGTGTAAGGTATGGATGTCGTGATCCCCGCAGAGGTTAGTATAGCATCTTACAGAATACTGAGCTTCAGTGAAGACCAAAATGAGTTGTTGATACAAGATGCCCTAGATTTGGCAGAGGAAAGAAGAGAACGCGCCTCTATGAAGATGGAACACATATGTGGAAGAGTTCGGGCAACTTATAATAAGTCGGTGGTAAAGCGTCAATTTCGAATGGGAGACTTGGTTCTTGGCCGAGCTGATTTAGGTAAAACTAGAGGTAAGCTGGATGCCGCTTGGTAGGGCCCATATAAGATCATCAAAGTTCTTGCAGAAGGGCATATGAACTTGAGCAAATGGATGAAGTCAAATTACCACGCCCATGGAATGTATCGAATTTACGGAAATATTATATGTGAAATAGATGTACCCGATTATTTATAAAAATTACTGATTCTGTCAACTTGTGATTGTCAGTTAAGGATACGAGCCCCAAGATTTTGACTTGATTGGCCAAGGGAAGGATCTCCCTGACCCGACCTGATTGTCAGTTAAGGGCACGAGCCCCAAGATTTTGGCCCGATTGGCCAAGGGAAGGATTTCCCTGATCTGACCTGATTGTCAATAAATCTTTTGCCCTGATTAGTTAAGGGACTAAATATCCCAAAACCTGATCTGATTGTCAGTAAATTTTTAGCCCTGATTGTCTAAGGGTGAATATCCCAAGCCTGAACTGATTGTCAGTAAAACTTTAGCCCTGATTGGCTAAAGGGCAGATGCCCTAAAAGAAATAAAAAGAAAAAATTGGCCTAATTGTCAGTAAATCTTAGCCCTAATTGGCTAAAGGGCGGCTGCCCTAAAAAACCTGACCTGATTGTCAGTAAGTTTTACCCCTGATGGGAAAAAGGACAGATACCAAGCCTGATGGCCAGTTCCAATATATTAGCTTGATGAGTTAAGGGATGGATATCCAAACCTGACTTAATTGCAAGAAATACACAAGACAAAAAAATGCTGAAAGCAAGAATTTATTCCGATGCTGAAAGCAAGAATTTATTCCGATGCACAACAGATTTTCTTAACACCATAGTGTTCAGATTAATGATAGCTTCATTTTGAAACCAACATTGATATAAAATAATAAATAATTTAAATATATGAAATTTTAAAGCTTTAAATATTGAATTATAAATTGTTACTTTTATTATGGAGAATTGATCGATAAACTTGGAATTATAGGTATTTATTCTTGTACTATTGATACTCTATAAAGATGTATATTTAGCATCACGTGTCGGCTAGACGGCTCGACCGCCGGCGACTAGCAGCAATTGGTAGCAACCGATAGTTTGAAGTACAATCATCCAGTCGATGACAGTTGATGGTTCGATGTACAACTTTCTACTTGGTGATGATTATATCTTTAGAAAAATTATTGGACAAATTACGAATCATTAAATCAAAATGTCATCGATATTTGGACCGAATCTCGAACGTCCATGGTTAATTTGACCATATAATAATTTCTGAACATAGATCAGTATAATGTAGACAACCCTGGTCCTAGAGAAGCAGTTAAATATTTATAATTTAAACTCCTCCATTATTTACTGTAATAATGTTCAAGTGGTGGGCACTATTTGTTGATTTTAATTTCTGTTATTTAAATATCGTATTACCTCTTATGTGATGAGTTAAATTATCACTAGATGGATAACTTTACATATTTCTGTATTTTATATACCAAGTGACGGGTGATACCGTCTACTAAACAGATCCTACTTCCGAATAAGTTGTTATTGATTACGCAATTTAATTATCGTAATTTAATTTCTACTATGCACTTTTAATATTGCAATATCTCTAGTGTGTAGGTTATACCACACGATTGGCTAAATCCTACTCTAAATAAATAATTGAACAAACATATGAATCCTGCTCCCGAAGTAGCAGTCATTAAAAATGGAATTCGTTCTTCACGTTTATTGGATATTAATGGAGAAAACTGAGCAAGGGGTACTAGAAGGTACCAATAAATAATTTATGAAATTGATTACTCAATAAATTTCATTTTGATAAATGAAATAAACCAATTGAAAGAATCATACGAGATCACATTGACATGATAATAAAATTCTCTCGAAGAAGCATATATCATCGACATTATGTTCATGAAGCACTAAATCCCGATATTTGCATAAAGGCAAAATGATGATATTATTACTCCAGAAAAAGTAAAAAACAGTCAAAGTGAAGATATTGAAATTAACTTAAAAGCAATAAACACTCAACATTGAAATACAAAAACATATATTAAACTCATGAAAGTGGTGGGGTGCGTCTAAAGAGTATTTAACTCCGTAACTCTGCCACCCCTTACTAGTCATGAGAGTTTACAATGAGAGGTCTAAAGGATCTGGACTTCTTTTTTTCTTAACACGAATAGTCTATAGCTGACAAGTTTTAACTTTCACAGAATCTTGAACTAGAATATATGTTTGAAGTTTTGTAAGTAGCTCAGAAATTGTATTAGCAGATATAAGTATTTCCCTAGCTGAATGAGAGAAAAACTTATAATCTACACATTGATCTAAAAAATTGAGCAAAACATTAAAAAATTATCAATATTTAAGAAGCATATAGGTTTGGTATGGAAGTTATACTCTACCCATGACGTAATATTAAGTATTTAATTTAAAGTGTCATAACCACCTGGAAGGATGATGAAAGCATCGTTGTTGTTCACAATTTACATCAAACAATCATGAAAAGATTGTGTTTGAAGCTTCAATCCAGCTGGACCCATGATAGTGCTGGTTTTAACTCTATGAAAAGGTATGATACTCACATCTATTCCCCAATAATGTGCAGATGATATAAGATTGTTAAAAAGTCTGTAGTTGGTTCCTCCATATAGAATATCAATCTTTTTCTTCCCTAATTCTCTCACAAGTTGAATCGCCATATCTATATATGAAAAATGACCTATAAGTTTGGATCCACCAAGAACACATATGGTTCTGAGTGGATGAGAAAAAGATTTACCCCTTTGAGAGGATTCTGAAACTTCCGTCTATCTTTTTCTATACTAAAGTTTCTAATATACATGAAAGATATATCTTTATGGTCTGTGACCCCGTATTTAAAGAGAAGGTTTTACAAGATCATAAATGATTTCACTATTTGCTTTTGACAATGGTGAGATATATTCACGAGCGAATAAATGATATCACGGTTTTTTTACTGTCGCAAAAGAAAAACGACAGATAAAATATTACATATTTAAATAAATAAAGCTTATTTGTCCGCAATTGAAAAACGTTTGTCTTTACAAAATAAATAAAATCCTACCACATGATACAAATACTTTCACAGTTCTTTCACATCTTCCAACGGCTAGTAATAGTAATTCTTCATTCTATAAATACATCCATACTTTACTCAACAATTACCCCACATTCTCTCAATAATTCTCAACACTAAGATTTACAAGATGTTTGAACTAATGATGATGATAATCACCATTATTCCGATTATCGCACTTGCCATATTAACCTTTAGCATAGATTATGGTACAAGTGATTTCTTGCTCCGTGTTCTTGTTCTTGTTCTTTGTCTATGTTATTTTATGTTAGCATTTCTGATAGATATCAACATGTATTAGTTGCTATGTATGTTTACACATCTTTATGCTTTAAATAAAATTCTCCTTAACTTCGCATTGTTAATAATGTGTACATTCTTTTGAATTCTCCAATAATATCCCTCGTCAATTGAAAAATGTTTATATTTACAAGATAATATAATTACATTAATTTTTATCATTTTGTTGTTCGGTAAACTGGGTTTATAAACAAGATCTTTTAAAATAAACTTTTCGAGACGATATCGTTCTTGTTCATCTTTAAATTGAACCCATAAAGCCATAGGCTCACGATGCACGTATCCACTATGATGTGTCTCAAGAATCTGTTAGATATTATGATCCAAAGACTCCTTACACAAATCATCCTCGATGAATGTTATTTTATCTTCTTGATTTTTTGAGACAAACCCCACAGATTTGCATCGTGTGTCATAATCCCATCGAACACATTTGTAGCATCCACCTAATCTTTTGGCTCTACATTTCTTTGAAAAATGATTTCTACCCATACCTAGCATATACTTGAATGAGTTTTGGAATTCAACAGATAGTCGAACTTGTGTTTCGATTAAAAATTGAATATCTCCTGGGATGTCATAACTCATTAACAGTCTCAACCTTTCGAGTCGAGATTTATAAATTCTTTTAAAGATATTTATTGGAAGAAATGGGTAGTATTTATGAAGATGTAAGAGGATAATCCATTAAGAATTTTGGACCTTTGTTGATGTGAATTTTATGATTATCTCGATGTTTTTTAGACTGCTATGAAGCGTATGAAATACATGAATAGTAAACAGTACTATCAAGAGTACGATCTATGCTACTATGTTTGAACGCTGTATTTGATAAGTGGGTTAATTAAAATATTACCTAAAGATGATGTGATATATCTGTAAATTATCTACGTGTTAAAATAAATACCTCATGCTGTAGACAAATGATTTTATAATAGATATAAGAATCTTTCAGGTACAATTTTTCAATAATGTCAATTTACATAACCGGATCATATCGGTTAACTAATAATAGAATTATTAAAATTGATATTTCATTTGAAAAAAACATCTGAGTTCTTCGTTGAATGATCTTGATTAATGGAAATTTATTACTAGCAAAAGTTGGGAATGAAATCCTAATAATCTTGGAATGAATGGGGATGAGGTATATATGGGCCTACTCTCCCTCGATGCGTGCTACTAGATTTTATGCATCAACTAGATATTCACATGAGTATATGACTCGTAATTAGAAGTATACGATGTGATTTGCTCTCAATATGAGCACGTTTTTTAAATCAAATGATAAAGTTAGTAAGATATCCCAATAACTTGAATAGATCATGGAATGATATATGTGCATACGAGTGGGATATCAATTAATAAACTATTAAAAGTCCTCCAATTCATTGTCAATATCGAGAACCGAGTGCAAAATAATATGAACTTCCTTATTGAAATTAAATATTTACAATATGCCAGTTGTCTGAGTTTGGTTTCAAATTTTTCTCAGCAAAAGAGGGAGTATTGATAATTGGAACACAATAGAAGTAAGAACTTGAAAGAAAAAAGATATAAGAAAGATTTATAGATCTTATATACCAACTACACATGCTTCAATAAATCAAACAATACTATAAGCATTGAGTATTTCCGGAAATATAAATATCAAATGGATGGTATAGGAGGCATATGTTTTCCAAGAGTATATAGACATAATAATTGTGTATAAATCATTGGAGAGGGTTGGTTATGAGATATCTCGGTAAATTATGTCGTTGTGGGAAATGATATGAAGTTTAAAAGTGTCGACACACTATAGCGTTACGTATGATTATTGATAATGAGGATATTAAAATCCGTTAAAAAATATCGATGTTGATGCCCTTTATAATGAAAATAATAATATGTGGGCTTGATGAGAAATGAGACTGGCACTCCTAAAGAAGTTTCGATTATATTACTAATACATGCAACGACTTAAAACAATGATATTATTGTGAAATAAATTCATACGCTGTGCTATTTTCCTTAGTTATGATTTTTATCTCAAAAGCCTTTTCCAAACAAGGTTTTTAACGAGTCATCTTGGTTACAATTAATATAAAATTTACACAAGAGACTTTCATGTATTTCGATGAGATAAAGATATGAGTTTGGATGTATCAATTGCATCCAAGCACTGAATATGGTACATTACTATCTTATGCGATAAATGTGAGATATCTGAAAATCTTTATTCACGAGAAACTAAATGAAGAGTATCGATTGATCAATATGATATACTCGAAGAATTATGAGATGCCCGAAGCATACTTATAAAATACGCGTCACACTCTTTTTCCCTTGGCTGAGATTTTGTCACACTGGGTATCCCTAGTAAGGTTTTTAACGAGGTAAAAAGGCGTATATTAACATGGATAATGTATTATTTTTCCTTCATTAGGATTTTTCCCATTGGGTTTTTCCTAAAAAGGATTTAATGAGTCATATTCATGATATGATGAATACTAAAGAAGAAATTAATACAGTTTCTCAAGGATATGAAATAAAATGGAGTAGTTGTACTCTTTTTCCATCGATCAAGTTTTTCCCATGAGATTTTCTTGACAATATTTTAACGAGTCAACACATGATTACTCCTACAAGAATGACAAACATGAGGGGGAGCAACTTTACGCGTGCACATTGCTCAGGTTTTGTCTTACGTGGTTTTCCTAACAACATCATGGTATATAACAGTATATTACTACAAACAGTTTTGGATTTTTTTGCCCCTTGTTTTTTTTTCTCAACTGGTTCATGCAACATTAATGTAAATAGCCATTCAAGGGGGAGTGTTATAAATATTCTCAACCAACTAATTATTTGTGAATAGTGTTTATATTTATTATGTTTATGTTGAAGGACTATTTTGCCCCTGATGAAATTTTGTGGTTACGATTGTACCTAGGGTTGCAAACGAGTCGAGCAGCTCATGAGCGCTCGCGAGCAGCTCGAGTCAATCTCGAGCACGTTACTAGTAAGCTCGTGAGCTCGACGAGTTGCTCGATTATGTCTGAATTTACTAAAATAACCCTCTTTAATAGTATTAATTAAAAAATACCATAATCTTATTAGATTTAAAACCAAAAAACTTGAGCCGAGCAATTTCGAGTCGATCCCAATCCGAGCTCGAGCATACTCATTTCCTTGTGGAGTCGAGCTCGAGGAGCAATCTTCTTGGCTCGTCGAGCTCGAGCATAGGTAAAAAAAAAAGTCAGTCCTGACTCGAGATCGTGAATGCTTGACTCGAATCGGTTCGTTTGTAGCCTTAATTGTACCATTACAAATTTTCCTATAAATATGGATTCAATTATAATAAAAATATACGTGATAATTCATTCTTCATATACTTTCTCTAATTTTCACTCCAATTTATAACAAATTTGTTATTTTTTTTATTTTTTTTTGTGACATTACCGTGCTCGATATTTAGTTGTAAATAACAAAATATCCGCAAATTCATTACAAAAACTGGTTGATGCCAACCTTCTCGGTGAAATGTCCAAACGGCGATAACAAAATTCGTTCCCACCAAGAATTAGGATGGATGAGCGTTGTTTGATCAATAGCCCACGGAGGATACTTAGCTTCTCCAAGAACAAGAGTAGTGGCGTTAAACTGGTTACGGTAAACTACCTAACCGTCGATTTCTAATCGAGTAACCGGTTACGGTTAACCATTGACCAGCGGTCATAGTTAAAACTGTAACCGTCAACCGGTAGCCAGCGGTTAGGTTACGGTTAATCTGACCGGCTAACTGTAACTGCCGGTTAATCATTTTTAAAAAAAAAATAGTGACCAGTCGATCGACTACCAACCAGTCGATCAACAGCTGTCGATCGATTGGTTTGTTGTCGATCGACTGGTCACTGGAAAATAGCCGTTGAAAATCAACGGCTGAGATCAACTAGCCGTTGATGATCAACGATCGAAATTTGAATTTGAAACTAGCCGTTGCCGGTTAACTGGTCTAACCGCCGATTAACCGGTCTAACCAAACCGGTTAATGGCTAGTTTTTCAAAAAATTTAACACATTTTGACACCTATAAATACCCCACTCCCCAAACCATGAGCTTGTAGCTCAAGTGGTATCACTAACCCTTTATAAGGGTGTTGACAAGGGTTCGAACCCTAAACCTCTCAAGTTATTTGAGATTTATCTTCTACTTTCCAACCACTTGACCCAACTTATTAAAAAAAAAAAAATACCCCACTCCCCAACACCAAATCTCAAACCAATTCATCTCTACTTATTCTTCTTCTTCTTCTCTTATATTTTCAAGTTTCAAGTCAAGTTGCTAATTTGTGCAAAAAACAATATCAATAATATTCTTAATTCTCTTTTATAATATAACTATGGCAAGCTCTTCTCGTAATGTCAATACCAACACTCCAACCTCTTCTCGTCGATGACAATCTTCGGCCCTTGCCGGAGATTATGTCTCAGACGAGATGACGTCGGAGGAAGTTGAGAACCTATATAATCAAATCAACTTCGGCTCGCAAAATCAAACCAATTTTGAAGAGGATTTACCTAGCTCCGACGAACCTGAACCGCCGACAATTTGGATGAAGATGAGGAGGGAGCAGATGTTATGCCACCGCATCAATCAAAACTGATGGAATTTGTTTCCCCCATCTTCCGATTGCATTTTACAAGAAATACGATCAACGGCGAATTTCGAGCGCAATGCAATTATTGCTTGACTCATTACGTCTTTGGTTCTAAAAATAATATAGGCTACAGGTCGCTCAAATACCACATGGAGAAGAAGCATCCCGACAAATACGGCGTGCAAAGCTCTCAAACATAACTTAACTTCTCATTTTCATCTACCGCCTGCGTCGGGACCGACGGCCAAGGTACTAGCTCTTCTAGTTTATTTCAATATACCAAAAGTGGTCATAGAAAGTTTCTTGCAAAATTTGTTGTCATTTTGAGTCTTCCTTTTAATCATGCTCATAGTAGTCATTATGAAGATTATACTAGGGGTGCATTTAATCCATATAGCACTAGGATTTCACGAAATAATTTGACTCGCGATATTGAAAAATGGTCGGTGAGTATAAATTGAATTTGATTTCACTATTTGATAGCTTGCCTCATAGTGTCTCCATATGTTCAGATATTTGGACGGATTGTTTTCATAATCATAATTATATAGGAATTACTTGCCATTGGATTGATAATTCTTGAACTTTGCAAAAACGTTTAATTGCATATAGAAAGTTTGATAGTCAGCATACGACGGTGAATATTTCGCGCAAAATAGCTACTGTTTTGTCCGAGTATCATTTAGGTAATAAATTTTTTTAAATTTAAATTGATAATGCCGCCGCTAATACGACTAGTTTAGATATGTTAAAAACTTTTTGTGAACCCGCTATTAGCGGTAAATTCTTTCATGTTAGATGCATTTGTCATATTTTGAATTTATGTGTTCGAGATGGTCTAACTCTTTTTAAATCTAAAATTCAACCGATTAGGAGTGCTACATATTATCTACATTCCCACAATTTGCTTCGAAAAAAATGGTGAAAATATTGCCGAACCAATGATTTTCATCTAAAAAAAATTCAAACGATGTGCTAAATTGTTGGAACTCTACTTATAAATTGCCTAATGATTCTTATCAATATAGATATGCATTGTGTGAATTTTTTAATAATCAAGATGTCGATTTCGTTTTGTTTTCGAATATGTGGGATGATTGTTATAATATGATGTCCCTTTTAAAAACTTTTAATGACGCCACAGTGACTTTATCCGGTTTTTATTATCCTACCTCTTCACTACTTATTGATCAATGTATTCAAATTGTACTTGTTAGTACTCTATAACTCTGAATTAGGTGAATGTATTGCTATTATGTTGAGTAAATGGTTCAAATATCATCTGTACATTCCTGATATTTTTTTAATTGCAAAAATTTAAACCCGAATTATCGGATAGAGGGTTTACAAAATTTACTTAAAGTTTATTACGATGCATTAGGACCTTTTTTAGAAGTTTCAAATATTGAAATTCCTAGCCCACTTAGTGTTGCTCACCAAGCAAGCCAATCTTTAACACAAATTTTTAATGATTATGATGAATCTTCTAGTGATGTTAATGTGTCCCCTTCTCCTTCCCCCACCACTTCTAATACAAGACTCAACGACCCTCGACAAGCTCTAACCCCATATATGAGGATACTAAGCGAAATCGGCAAAGGGTTAGTGCTAGTCGATCAATGAAATTAGACAGTTATTTGGGGGCTTTTGAACCGACTTCGGTTCCAAAAAAGCCCGATGGTATTACTAACGATCTTGTGCAGTTTTGGTCGAAATTGGCCAGTATTTTTCCTACACTCTCTAGGATTGTCAAGGAGGTTCTTGTCGTTCCTGTTTCAACAGTTTCTGTTGAACAGGCCTTCAGCATGGGAGGCTATATGTTAGATGAGCGTCGGTCTACCTTAATAGCAAAAAATCTTGAAAATCAAATGTTGATGAACGATTGGGTGAAAGCCAAAAAACGAGAACAAGAAATGCAATAAGATGAAGGTGAAGAGAGCGACTATTACGATACTACTTCGGGAAGCAACGACAACGACGAATAGGTAAGTAGGTAAGTGAGGTAAGTATAAGAACTACGTGAACTTTGATTCCTTTTCGAGGATATGTAAATAATTTAATTCTAACATTAAAAGTTAAAATTTAATTTTAATTTATAATATTAGAATTAAAATCAAGTTCTTATTTTTTAACTTCTTTTTTAAATCGAACTACGTGAACTTTGATTACTTTACGAGGATACGTAGGCAAGTTAATTCTAATATTAAAAGTTAAAATTTTAATTTTTAATATTAGAATTAAAATCAAGTTCTTTTTTTTAAACTTATTTTTTTTTTCCAAAAAAAAAACAAACAAACAAAAATGATCGACTGCTATGCAGTCGATCAGCTGCTTTTTGGTCGATCGACAGAGTTTTAGTCGATCGACTTTCTGTCGATCGACTGCCTTCGCAAAACCAGAACTCACTGTCCTTCAGTCGATCGACTGCTTCCCTTTTAAAAATAAAAATAAAAACAAAAACAGGCGGTTAACCAGTTTAACCGTAACCTTAACCGGTTCTCACCTGGTTAGGTTACGGTTAGTGTTGAACCGGTTAATTTAACCGCCGGTTAATAACCGGTTCAACACGTCTAAACAAGAGGGCCAACGTTACTTTTCTGGACACCGACCACCGCTCCCCACCGGCGTGTCTGACCATCACGGGCCCAAACTCTCGGAGGTTTATGGGTTCGTCGGATCCATCACCACCGTTGTTGCGACAGGTTCGGTTGACTTATTTTGCCTTCAGTGTTTCTTCTATAGTATAATCATTTTGTAGTTGCAACCACAAATACATCAATGATGCCAATTTTTATTTTGTTTTTTTGCGTAGTATGCTTACTGTGTTATTCTTCGAATTGTTGTCCTGGACGTGTTTTGTTTTTCAATGGTGTGAAATGTGATGTATTTCAGGCGGGAATTTTTTTTTTCTGGTCTATTATATTGACCACTTTCCAAAAAACGTACATGATATTGACCATTATCAAAACACATCAGCTAACTTGGCAAATTTATCAAAAAAGGGTTCAAAATTATCATGTTCGGGCCGAGTTGCTGACGTGGCATGATTATTTAATTTTTTTTATTTTTTATTTAATTTTTTATTTAATTTTAAATACTGAATAGAGGCGAAAAATCATTTTTGCCCTTCCTTCCCGGTTATTCTTTTTTTCATTTCTTTCCATTTTTCCATTGTTTTTGTTTCTCCAACTGACTTGGGGAATCTGGATTTCAATTTTTGGAAATTTGGGGATCAGCCGATTTTTGTGGGTGCTTCTCTAGTTTATCAGAACAGTTTTATTTGAAAATGATAACAAACATTACATATTCGAGTGCTGGCTCCACCCCTCCCGCTACCGCACCGAGGCCTACAAGGACAGCAAGAACTGCAAGAGGAAGGTCTMCTTCTTCGCCCACTCCACCAGGCAGCTCCGCATCGTGCCGGACAACTCGCCGATCGGCTCCCCCAAGTCATCGCCACCGCCGCCGCCGGAGAAGAAGTACCCCTGCTGCTGTGTTTTCTGCCACTCCATGACCAACTCCCGACCTCGACCCTGGTGGGGATGTCCCCGCCGGCGTCGCCGCCGTTCTCGCCGGATTTCTCGGCCTTCGACTGCCGCCGCGTGGAGTTGTACGGCGGCGACCGCTTCTGCGGGCTGGGCTACAAGGAGGCGCTGACCGAGTTGATGGCTTCATTCGAGGCCATGAACGTGGTGGTTGAGGCCGCGCCGGCGGGGGTTGTGGCTGGTTGCAATCGGAATCCGCCATGGGTCGATGTGAATGATTTCAATGTTGACCAGGATCAACCGCAGTTTGTGTTATCGCCTTGGACTCCGGCGTCGGGCCATGGCGGGGCCGAGGAAACTGTTTCATGGAGATTTGGGGCATCTGGATTTCAATTTTTGGAATTTGGGGATCCCGATTTTTGTGGGTGTTTGAACAATGGAAAATGGAAAGAAATGAAAAAAAAATTAAATGGGAAGGAAGGGCAAAAATAGTTTTTCCGCTCTATTTAATATTTAAAATTAAATAAATAATAATAAAAAATTATATAATCATGTCACGTCAGCAATAAATTAAGTTAGTGGATGTGTTTTGATAGTGACCAATATCATGTATGTTTTTTGGAAAGTGACATCGGTGGATTTGGATTTTTGAGGATGTTTGATTTTGTAGCCTTCTTTTTAAGTAATATTTAAGAAATGTTATGACAACAAAATAGTTGAGTAGACTGACATTTTACAAAAAATAATTTGCTTTGATCACTTTCAATCGGTAGAAAAAAAAAAGGAACTTGTTGAAGCTAAGCACCATTAGAGTTATGTTAAGATTGGATATGCTTTTTCTTGATAGTTTTGTTAGGGAAAAGGTAATCTCAGTGCTATGAATCAACTAACTTTCATTTTTTCTACTATTAATCAATTAATTATTTATTTATTTTTTTTAAAGTCTAATGTGTTCAAGAATCGGCCACAAATTCTTTATTTTCTTTATATTTCTTTAAATTATTTCATGAGATTTAAAGTATGAAAATAATTATAATGTCATCCAAAACATGTTTTTTTTCCTCTTGCAACAGTTGTCTTCATTATATGGGCATATGTTCCGGACCATTGGTTGCATTCTATAGGGATCTATTACACAGATGCGTGTAATGTTAATTAATAGCAATCAAACATGAGGATTGTTTTGACCGTTGCCATATCTTTAGGATTAATATCAGGATTGTTTTTAGACCGTTACAAATATATTGTTGTAATTAGGCAGATTAGTAGTATCTTTTAATTATTACTGTTATCAAGGCTGATTTGTAGTAATGAGTTTACCATATATATTAGCAACGTATATTGCTATATATATCCACTTTGTAAATCACTTTCAACACACAAAAGAAATATAATCAGAATTTTATAGTTTACATGGTATCGACCTAACTTTTGTGCACTAAAATCCTCATTCTAAAATTCTTTCTTCATCCTCCCACCTCTCTCATGGCAACTTCTTTATCCTCCTCAACTGATCTCCTTCCATTCTCGACGTTGATTCACATGATCACCGTCAAATTTTCGTCCACTAACTATTTGTTATGGCGTAATCAAGTGGAACCCCTATTGGTCTGGCAAGATTTATTTGGCTACGTTGACGGTTCTGTTACCTCTCCGGCGACGCATATTACCAACAGCGCTGGACAAACCGTGACAAACCCAGCCTTTCGCGAGTGGAATCAACAAGATCATAAACTTAAAAGTTTACTGCTCTCTTCTCCAACCGAAGAGGCCATGTCCATGGTGATCGGATGTTCCTCATCTCGATCTGTTTGGACAGCCTTTGAGTCGACATTCAGCAGCAATTCCCAGCCGCATGAATTCAGCCTCCAAAACAAACTACACAGTCTAGCGCGAGGGTCCCTCACAATTGGTGAATATAGGCGCCAGTTTAAGAAGATTTGCGACCAGCTTGCAGCGATTGGTCATCCCTTGACTAATTCAGATAAATCTCATCGTTTTCTTACGCGGTTTGGGGCCTGCTTTTTTGGCCTTCACGGCGGCGCTCATGGCCAAACCACCTCTACCCTTATTTTCTGAATTATTGTCAAATGCAGAAAGTTTTGCTCTTTTCATTGGCTTGGCGGATTGAGTCCCAACCAATGTCACCAATGTTGCATTCGTGGCTCATTCTCAATCATCAAATCGTGGTCGTAGTTCTTCTTCTCGTGGAGGTCGTGGTGATAATCATAATTCGTATAAAGGACGTACCAACAAAACCGGACCTCGTCGTCCACCTCGTTGCTTCCTTTGTAGTGGTGAGAATTATGCGGACAAATGTCCACAATTTCGAATTGTCCAACGCAATCAATCTAATGATGTTGCGAATCTTGCGGAAGCCTTCAACGCAAATTGTGTTGTTTCGTCACCCACATTTAATTGGTATGTTGATACAGGCGCGTCGGCACATATGACGCCTTCTTCCTCATCTTTGGATTCACACACATCCTATACGGGTTCTGATCAAGTTGTCGTTGGTAACGGTGCTCACCTCCCTATATCTCATACCGGTTCTCTCACCTTATCATCCAAACTTAAAGTACTTGATGTTCTTGTTGTTCCACACATCACTAAAAACTTGCTTTCAATTAGCAAGCTAACGTCTGATTTTCCTGTTAATGTGCTCTTCACTGATAATGTTTTTGCTATTCAGAATCGTCAAACCAGAGAGATCATAGCCAAAGGACGGCGTGATAATGGCTTATATGTTTTGGAACAAGGTTCATCTGCTTTTGTTGCTTCTCTAACATCCAAACACCTTCGTGCTTTTTCGAGTTACGACACTCACGTCTTGGCCATGTCGCCTTTGATACTATTAGTCTATTGAATAAATTGGGTTTATTATCAGTTACTTCTTTATTACCCAAACCTTCAATTTGTTCGTCATGTCAACTTGCTAATAGTAAGCGTTTGTCTTTTACGCTTAATGATAAACGTGCTTCTCATGTCTTGGACTTGGTTCACTGTGATTTGTGGGGACCTTCTCCGGTTCCCTCTACTACGGGTTTTCGCTATTATGTTATTTTTGTGGATGATTTTTCTCTCTTCACTTGGATGTATCCGTTGCTTGGTAAAGATAATTTTTATGATGTGTTGGTTCAGTTCTACACCTTTGTACAAACACAGTTTTGGTGCCCTATTAAAACTTTTCAAAGTGACGGTGGAACAGAATTTACAAATAAAAAGGTTCGCCATTATTTTAAGAAAAAAGGAACTCATCATTCAATCTCATGCTCGTACACTCCTCCTCAAAATGGTCGGGCCGAGCGAAAACATAGACACATCACCGAAACAGGATTGGCCATGATATTTCATGCTCATGCTTCTGCCACTTTATGGATAGACGCTTTCACTTCTGCTGTTTTCATTATAAACCGGCTTCCATCTCAAGTCCTAAATGGAAAATCTCCATTTGAATTACTACTTAACATCACTCCAAATTATGGTAATTTTCACCCGTTTGGATGCAAGGTATTTCCTTGTTTGCGAGATTATACAACAAACAAATTATCTCCTCGCAGTGCCCCATGTGTCTTCATCGGGTATAGCAGCACTTATAAGGGTTTTCGGTGCCTCGATCCAACCACGTCTCGAATATATGTTACAATACATGCTCAGTTTGACGAGCAACGTTTTCCTTTCGCTGGACATGGCGCCAAATCGAGCCAATCTTCCATGGAATTCTTTACTTTTGATGAAGCAGTTTCTCTGCCCAAAACCACTGAACCCAACTCACGCTCATCTCCGTTAGCCTCTTTAGGGCTTGTTAACTTGCATCATTTGTAGTGAGCCAAACTCAGCACATTCTGGCTCAACACCTTCATCTCCTGGACAAGCAACACATGCACTTCCTAGACCAACGACGGCATCATGTCCTAGCCCAGTATCAACTTCTTTTGATTGTGGGCCTACCTTCCCTCAACCGGAGCACCCACCGATCTTGCCACCACTTGTCATTGCTCCGACTTCACAAAATCATCCAATGCAAACATGCTCAAAGTCAGGCATTTCCAAGCCCAAATATTTTGCGGACATTAATCACACCAAGCTCCTCATAGACTTGCTTTTAAAGAGCCAAAGGGATTTAAATCCGCTTCCAAGCATCCTGAATGGATCGTGGCTATGGATGATGAAATTACCTCTCTTCGCAATAACAGCACATGAGATCTAGTCCCACAACCACATAATACGAATGTTATCGGATCCAAATGGGTTTTTCGTACTAAATACCTCTCTGATGGGTCTATCGATCATCTAAACGCTCGTCTTGTGGCTCAAGGTTTCACGAAACTTCCAGGTTTTGATTATTCTCATACTTTTAGTCCGGTTGTCAAAGCATCCACGGTACACATCATTATAGCTCTTGTTGTCAATCAAAACTGGCATCTACATCAATTGGATGTCAAAAATGCCTTCCTCATTGGTAATTTATCAGAAACAGTATACATGGGGCAACCACCAGGCTATATCAACCCACGCCTTCCAAGTCATGTTTGTCGCCTCAAGAAAGCTCTATACGGGCTTAAGCAGGCGCCACGCACCTGGTTTCAGCGTTTGAGCAATTTTTTGAATACTCTTGGTTTTCAGTGTATTCGTTCTGACACTTCTCTATTATTTTTTTCACCAAGGGAATCTCACGCTCTATCTCCTTGTTTATGTTGATGACGTCATACTTACATGGAACTCACTCTCATTCGAAATTTCATTACTCGCATCAACAAAGAATTCGCGATAAAAGATTTCGGTCGCCTTAGCTACTTCCTTGGACTCGAAGTTACATATACTCCTAATGGGATTTTCTTGAGTCAAGCAAAATATGCTCGTGATATTCTCACTCGTGCTAAACTTCTTGACTCCAAACCAGTCCATACACTATTAGCCGTTTGGCAAACTTTAGTTTCCACTGGAGCCGCTTTTGAAGACTCTACTCTTTATTGTTCATTGGTCGGTGCCCTTCAATACTTGACGATCACTCGTCCCGATCTCTCGTTTGCAGTTAACCTTGTGAGCCAATTTCTCCAAGTCCCTACTATTGATCATTTTCAAACAGTTAAACGAATTTTGCGCTACGTTAAAGGGACCATTGATCAGGGTTTATCATTTACTCGCGCTTCTGACACTGCGCTTTTAGGCTACTCTAACGCGGATCGGGCCCGATGCACTGAAACACGACGTTCCACATACGACTACTCTATTTTGCTTGGTGGCAACCTCATATCATGGAGTGCTAAAAAGCAACCGACCGTCGCTCGCTCTAGTTGCGAATCCGAGTATCGCGCATTAGCTAATTCAGCAGCTGAGCTGATTTGGGTAACTTAACTACTTAGAGAACTGCGTGCGTTACCTCCCGATTGGCCCATTCTTTTTAGTGACAATAAAAGTGCAATCTTTCTATCACAAAATCCGATCGCCCAAAAACGAGCTAAACACATTGATATCGATTGTCACTTTGTCCGCGAACTGGTTTCCGAAGGCGAAATATTAACTCATTTCATGCCCTCCGACCTACAAATTGCGGACATTTTCACAAAGAGTTTGGCTCGACCACTTTTTGAGTCATTTCAGTCCAAGCTTCGAGTTAGTTCCCACCCAACCTCTTGCTTGAAGGGGGGTAATAGCAATCAAACATGAGGATTGCCTTGACCGTTGCCATATCTTGGGATTAATATGAGGATTGTTTTTAGACCGTTACAAATATATTGTTGTAATTAGGCAGATTAGTAGTATTTTTATTATTACTGTTATCATGGCTGATTTGTAGTAATGAGTTTACCATATATATTAGCAACGTATATTGCTATATATATCCCCTTTGTAAATCACTTTCAACACACAAAAGAAATATAATCATAATTTTATATTTTACATTAAGGGTCAGTTCCCATATAGACCATTAGTGAAATGTTTTTTCGCAAACAGGCCATGAATTTTCAACTTTCCATTTAATCCAAAAATTATATAAGAGTACTAAATTACCATTTATAACTATTTTATTTTGTTTTTCGAAAATTAAGAACTACCCGTGTAAAACTCAGAACTACTCATGTACATTCAGAAATACTCGTGTAAATTCATAACTACTCGTGTAAATTCGAAACTACTCGTGTAATTTTCAGAACTACTCATGTAAATTCAAAACTACTCGTGTAAATTCAAAATTACTCATGTAAATTGACGAACTACTCATGTAAACTCAGAACTACTCGTATAAATTCAGAACTACTCGTGTAAATTTCAGAAGTATTCTTCAAAAATTCAGAAATACTCGTGTAAATTCAGAACTACTCGTGTAAATTTTAGAAAATTACACACTACTTCGCATAATTCTTGGAAAATTACATACTACTTCGCATTATTTTTTTGATAAATTAGCTACTACTTTGTATAAATTGCGTACTACTTCACAATTTTTTTGAAAATTACAAACTACCTTGCATAAATTACATACTACTTGGACTATCAAAATCAGAACCAGGGGACCAAAATAGCTACGTGGACTGTCTCACACTTCCAAAACCAAAATTGCAATTAAGTGTTTCCAATATCAAGGGTGTAAATTTCTAGCTATACGTTTGGTTAAGAGAGCTCTTTCTAAACTCTAGTGGTCAAGCATCATCACATAGAATTTCTCAAGCAGAACAGAGGTTTGGATAAAAAGAATAACCAAGCAACACAACTTCTCATGTAAACCAGAGATTTAGTTTCAAAATTGCCAGAAGATGGATTAAATCGTGCAGATTTTTATACAACATATGCACCTAAAATTCATCCTCGGACGAACCAAATGCTCCTCCAGGAAAGAAGTTAAATTCCCCTTCCGAACTTTCAGCAGATTATCGGATCCGAACCATAATTCAATTCAAAAGGTTGCAAGCTGCATAGGTCATAGTGAAATATCAACAAGAACGACTTCCTCGCGTCTTGGAACGGCATCACGTTGATTGGTGGCCCTCCGCACGATGAGTTCGGTCAACGACTGCCGCCGCCCTTCTCGCCGCTGCAGCCGGCGGAGTCTCCGGTCTCAGCCTCACGGCCAAGCTGTCTCAGAGAGGATGAAAGTTCTAGCATCCTTCGCTGGACTGATGATCGGTGGCCCGCTGCTCGGGCTGATGGGGATCAGCTTCGCGGCTACGATGTCTTTGCTCCTCGTGATCACGCATAAATACGCCACTTCTCTCCGTTGTTTGGTGCGCTATGACAGGGAAGGGGATGGAGTGAGGTAGCGAGAGCAAGACCTTGAACCGATGGCCGCAACCCACCTCAATTTCTGGTGAGTAAGTGGATTTTAGATGGGAAGGAATTGAAGATTTTCTGAATTTGGATCTTAAGCTTGCAATTGATTTTGGGGAAGAATTGTTTTTCTTTTCGACTGAGGCGTATTTGGGGGTTTTGAAAAAAGAAGGAAAAAAAGGCCATTTTTAATTGTAGGGCAGATTTGTCAATCTCATGTATAAATAGGATTATATGGAATGTATATTTCTTATATGGGAATAAAAAACTTTGTAGGATTATATAGGAATTGGGTTTTACGTTATAGAATTATATGGGAATTTTTCCTTTCATTAATGCATGCTTGCCATTCGGGTTTTAGAGCTTCATCCTCATTTCCTCTTATATGCCTGCCGTCTTTCATGTGCTTATTCTACATTTATCACTATTTTTTTTTTCTAAATGGATCATTGCTAAAACTTTGCTTCTGGAGGATTTGTGATAGAATATAAAAATGTCAGTAAAAAACTTGAAGGTTTGGCCAAATTAAGAACAGAAAAAAAATAAAAATAAAAGACGGCTAGTTTTGAAAATTACAAAAACCACCCTTAGGTTACATTCACTTTACATTTCGCACCTGTCATTAGTGGAAATAACACAAATTGTCAATATCATCAAATGCTTTTAGATCCGTCAGAATTTTGAAATATTTCAAGTAACCAAACAAAAATTTGGGGCAATTTGTAATATTTTTGGAAAGTTGAGGGGTGTAATTGTAAAATATTTGATAACATTGGCAAATTTGGTGTTGGACCAAAATGTAAGACAACTAAACCTCAAAGGTGGTTTTTGAAATGTTCAAAGTTAGTTGTGTTATTTTTGTAAACAGGGGTAGTTTTTGTAATTATCCCAAAAACTTACGAATAAAATGAAATAACAAAAAAGAAAAAAAAGTTATTTTCCTGAAACAAACTTCCCTTGGGTGTTAGATTGTGAAATCTAGCGACTTGAATTGTCTGATATTAGCTGAACTTCTGAGAAAGTGATGTATAGAATCTTCTGGAAGTTTCATGTTCATGAATAAAAATTATTGTTACTTTGCGCTATTGACATCTAGCATAAAAATATACATAGGCTTGGTTTTATGCACTTTTATTGATACATATCTATAGCTTTTCAAAGGTATTGGGCGATGATTGTGTTGGCTACTTCATTTTTAATCGGCATGAACTTCATAGCTACTCCTCCCACCTCCTTGAACTCGATGTTTGGTTAATTTATTTATAGAAATTATTCAGATTATGTGACAAGTAAGAATTCTTCTTTGTTCTAGAATTAAAAATTCGTTACTTTTTATATAGATGTCGAATCATGTCTAGATAGTGTATGATTATATTGTATTTGATGTCAAATCATATCTGAAAAGTAGATAGTATTATATTATTATATTGTATTTAGTACTCCCTCCGTTTTTTATTAAATGTCATTTTAGAATTTATTTCTAAAATTAAGGAACATGTCAATTTGACTAATACACCCTTAATTAATTAATAATATTTCTAACCTCTTTACTAATAATTATCTTATTATTATAAATTTATTTTGTTTCTTTAAATGAGTAGGGATAAAGTTGGAGAAAATGGGTAAAAAGTTCTAAAAAGACAATTAATTTGAAACAATTAAACTTCTAAACAACACTTAATACGAAGGAGTGAGTAGTATTTAATTATTTAAAAATAATGATGATTGAATAAAGAGGAAGAGTTATATGATAGGAGTTAGATGTAAGTAGTTGTTGATTGAGTTGAAAATTCAAGTTTTAAAATAAAAGGTTAGGGAGATTCAGAATCTCAATCTTGGATTGAGAGCTCTAAACCTAATAAGGCCTGGGTCCGGGGGGTCTGCTGTGATATTTAAAACTGCAGGCCCTGATGTTCAAGTAGTGACCGTTAGATGATATATTATATCATCTAATGGCTATTGTTTTTTTATTTTAATTTCAGTTTTTTTAAATCAGAAAAACACAAATTTTATATAATTATAAACCACTTTGTCCTCATTTCTTCAACTTAAGACTAACCAGAATTATATTTCACCCGCTTCCTTTCAAAAAAACCCCAAAACCTTCATTCTCGAACAATACAAGATCAACAAAGACCTCAATCACGTGCACGCCCACCTGATTGAAACCCGCCTTCTCCACCGCCTGGCAGTGGCGGAGCCCCTCCTCGAGTCTGCCACCCTCCTCCATCCCGTCCCCACCATCGACTATGCTCTCTCTATTTTCTCCAACCTCAGAAACTCATACCCATCAGCCTACGCTATCATGCATGATAAGGGGTTTCACTAAACTGCAATCGCCTGAAAAATCAATTTTCTTATTGAGACATATGATCGAACACTCTGTTCGTCCGGACGAGTTCACATTCCCCGGCGTTCTGAAAGCATGTTCGAAGCTCAGGGCTTTAAAGGAAGGCTAACAAATTCACGCCCATGTCGTGAAACTGATGGACGGGTTTGGAAACACAAAGTTCGTTGAGAATTCTTTGGTTTATATGTATGCTTGTTGTGGTCATCTTGATTTGGCGCTCAAGGTGTTCGATGGAGTGTCTAAGAGAAGTCCCATTACATGAAGCGTCAATGGGAAGAAGTTGTGGGACTGTTTCGAGAAAAGCTGAAATTGGGTGTTAGGTTTAATGAAGCGACTTTGATTAGTGTTTTGACGGCTTGTGGGATGTTGCGCGATTTGGAGTTAGGAGAATGGATTTATAACTATGTGTTTGAGAATGGATTAATGCGAAATGATAGCTTGATGACGTCTTTAGTCGATATGTGCAAAGTGTGGTCGTGTGGACACTGCATTCGACGTGTTCAATAAAATGTATAAGAGAATGTTGTGGGTTCGGTTTTGTGACCTGGATGCAAGTAGTTAACGGCACTGAGAATTAATCCACAAAGGATGAGCATGAATGACCATCCGGGTTAAAGGAAGTTGAAAATTTAAAAAGTCTCGGCATTAAGTTATGAATTGTATTTGTAGGAATTTTTTGTATCCGAAAGTTGTTGTATATTTAAGTTGAATGTAGTTCATTTTTGTAAATCATAACTCAAGTTGTTTGGTGTATATTTGGTTCAATAAAGAAAAATTTTGGTATGATGGTTTGGTATATCATCTTGTTTTTGTCAAATCCTTCCTCTCATATCAGTTTGCATATATCAAATTGAAGCTTACCAGTTTGCTAAATAAACTCTCTCTCACTTGCTTATTTGAAGACCTATACTGTAACTAATTTTTGAACACTATCCAAAAATTATAAAATAAAAGAAAAGAATAGAATAAACCAGGGAGGATCAGTAGCTCCTATCATAACTAATTTCAAAAGATATGATTTAATGGCTTAGATTTATTCTAACTAAGAGATATGACTTTGCACGAATAAACACAAACAGACCACAACTTATTCCATATTCTTCATCCTAAAGAGGCAAAGATAAGTTAAATGATTGTTTATTCTGTTTTCCTTTTATTACATAATCATTTAGAATAATCTTTGATTATTTTCGTGCTTCTGTCATGTAAAGAAGAATATAATCTTTTGATTTGTCCCACAGAGTTAGTGTAAGTCTTAATGCTAATTTTGCGAAAAAAGTGTTATACATGTGCTTCTTGATCCTGAAGCATGAAAGCTACTAATAGGAAGTGAAAGAGATTCAGAAACCCAATCCTTATATTCATTATCAGACTCGGATAAACCATATGAAACTAAATACGACACTCTTCCCCTGCTTGAAATTGCTTTTACTGTAGCTGCTACTCGTCCTCCAAAAAATAAACAAACAGTGTGCTTCGAGGCAGCGGAAAGAAAACTCCTCACAGATTTGCAAATCTAAAACCTCTTTTTTTTAATAAGAAAAGACGATAATTGTTCTTCAGCTCATAATTGGCATCATTAGAAAAACTACCCCAGAGGTTTGAGTAATTACACACACACACGACAACAAAAAAACTGTGAAATCCCCATATCAAAGAAAGGCAACACTTCATATTTTAGTTTATCCACATTAACTAGTATATGTAAAATAATCCACCAAAACTCTTTGCTTCCCAAAACATAGTTGGGGTCTTTTCGCAAATATTACAAATATCGGGGTAGATATTATCATTATCCCAAAATATTATTTTCTTTTATGAAATAGTTTAATTCAAGATTATCTTTTATCCTTCAACAACTACTAATAGCTATTTACCAAGTTTTTTTTATAGGATGAGCAGATAACAATGCATTAAAAATTTGAAGATAATTCTTAATATTTGAAATTCATCAAAAGGAACGGAAACATCAATGTAGCCATAAAAAACACTAAAATAATAATGACAACAGTAGCGTAAAACTCATATCAAATTCTAAAGTCCCAAATTGAGCAATTGGGGTCTTCAGATAATGAGCAAGGTCCAGAGATATTCGGAAGTGATAAAGACAAGAATTCATGGGTAGGGTTGTCAATGTGCATTGCCACGGGTTCCTGTACAAGGTAAATAGTTCAATATTAATAACACAGAAAAAACAATCTCATTTATGAATAGATGGAAAGTATATTTCATAATTATTTTAATTATTTCAAAATGTTCAATAATTAGACACTAGACAAAAGAGGAATTGAATCCTTGATTTTAACCTTAACTCACAAAACTCAAATGCGACCGTGAGAATTCATTTTAGAAACTTTATCAGGCAAAGTCTTAATGAAAGTTCAATAGAAATACCTCTCTAATTTGCACACGCGAAGTCTTATTTTTCTTTGTTTTAATCTCTTGTAACGAATTTATTCTTTTCGATCGTCGTTTCCCTTCTTTCTTTTTTAGCCCTTTCAGATTTCTCATTGTATTCTCAACCAACTTCAACACTTTGTTGTTATATGAAATTTCTTCTCCCATAGATGCGTCGTAGATCTTGTCTACGTATTCGTCAAACATTTTCTCTATTAGACCACGGGAAACTTCATTCTTTGCAGCTTGGTATATCATACTCAAAAACTTGGATTGTATTCTCTCAGCCCATTCTTCATCTTTTTCATCTACATCATTGGCTTTCAAATTATGTAGTCTCCTAGCCCTCTTTTCCCATCGACTCAAAATATATCTCTCTGGTATCTCAAAGATATCAAAAAATCTCAATACTCTCAAAACATGTGAACATATATACCCCACACCTTCAAACATCATGAACTACATGAGAACCATCCATCACTAGCACGAACCACACGATACTCTTTGTGTAATTTACCGTGAAGGATAATAGTAAACCAAGTAGGTGGCTCACTCTTATCCTTGTCTTTAATCATTGCTATTGATGAATGCTTATACTCGTCTTGGAAAATATTGAATATAGAAGGTGTGTACCTTTTTGAAGTTTGTTGAAGTATCGGACACTCGGTAATGCTTAACAGAGGCAATTGATGTCTAGCTCTAAATTATGAAGCCAACTCTTTTTCCCTCTTATCAGCCACAACTATATCATATTGTCTGAAAAAATCAGTAGCACTTAAAGCACAATTCAGATGACTCTTCAAATCTTTGTTCAAGCTCTCGCTCATTTGAGTAGTACGAATACCTAAAGTGAAACATTATTTCATGAAACATTTGGCCCATTTTTCCTTCAGTGCATAGGTTTGTTCTAACCAAGAGTTTTTTTCCAAACCGTGCTTCTCTAACATGTAACTCCATGCTTCTTCAAATTCATCTACATCCTCATACTCATACATACATCGACAGAAATCTCCCAATATGTCGGATTCCGGACTTTGATAACAAGACAAGTGCTAAAGTGCATTTTGATTGAGATGCCATGTACACAGCCCATGATATGTATTTGCCATCACAACACCGAGAGCATTAGCCATTGCAGCATCTTGATCAGTGAATATAGTCCTGGGTCTTTTACCACCATGAGCTCTAAGAAACGTCTTAAAAAGCCAAACAAAAGACTCAATCGTCTCATCATACAATAGTGTAGCACCAAAAATTGTTATCTCCCTGTGATGATTGAAACCAGTAAAAACACCAAGGGGTCTCAACTCCTTATTAGTGCCATATGTTGTGTCGAAGGTAATTACATCACCAAAATCAACGTAATCAGCTTTCATTTTACCATCAATACAAAATATATTAGTTACCATGCCACAATCATCAAACTGAAAATCATGAGAAAAGTAAGAATCGGTGCTTTTTTTCTCTTCAAAATATCTGACAATGCTTCCAAGTTCACCCAAAACCATCTCTTTCATTCTCCTATTTCTTAGGTAAGTTTTTTGATCTTCTTTGATAAATCCCAACTTTTCTCTCCCACCGGCCTCCCTACTCAACAATTCTTGAGTTGCTTTAGGCGTAATCCCTGAATCGTGTGCCAAATTTATTACGAGGGCTTGAGATGCACTCACTTCTCTATTTGACCGAAAATAATGAACCGTTTCTCTTGATTCAAGGTCGTGGTTATGGGTGCCAACAAACTCTTTTATAATGTACTTACCATTTTCCGAGTTTAGCTTCACATTAAATTTCACTTGACAATCGGTTCTTACTTCGCAACGTTGGCGAGATTTATCTTTAACCCTCTTGTCATTTTCACGAACTCCTTGTTTATAACACACAAAAAATGAATTGCTAACAACACCGTCACTTTTCCTTTTATTTGCATAGTGTTTTCTAACCCAAAACCTTGTTTTTTGGCATACTTTCTCCAAAAATCCCATGCATCACTACAAGAAATCTGGCGTTTAGTGACGATTTTTTTTCCACGCATAAAAATTCGTCATAGTATGTTAAACAATAGTGACGTTTTTTAATTTCGTCATAGAATAACACCCTTATACGACAACATTTATTGTTGTCACAATTGTTTACCGATTTCGTCACGAATACTTATATTTAATGATGTTCAAATGTATTTTGTCACAATTTTGGGATGACAAAAAAAAATTGGTTCGGAAAACCCATTTTATGACAAACATATAATAAAGTGTGACGAGATTTGGGTGTCACTATAAGTTTCTAGTTATGACGGAATCATTTTTGTCACTAATGTTCCCTTGAAGAATGGTGACGATATTTGTTGTCACAACAAGTTTCTTTTCATGACAACGCTACAATTTGTCATCAGTTCTAGAAAAATGACGACAACATTATTTTGACACGAAATAGTTCTTTGGTGATGTCAAATATGAATTTGTCATGATAATTTTATTTTTGCTACAAATTCACACCAGATTTAGGAGACTCTTCCGATAAAAAAATTGATAATAATTAGAGATGATTTTTGGTATCACTGCATATTTATGTTATTAAAAGCATCATATTTCTCATCAAATTCTCTAAATGTAATGTTAATTAATTTTAATTACTATAAATTGTATAATATTTGAAGTAATCAATAATATAAGAATAATAACAATCAACGTTAAAGAAATATATTAATTAAAATAAATAACTAAATTATGTATTTTACACAATTAAAATAACAATATTAATAGTAATATATTTGATTGAGAAATTTATTTATGCTTGAACCTGATCTATGTTCCATGAAAAATAGTGACAACATCCATTGTCACAATAAGTTTCTTTTAATGACAACACCATATTTTGTCAGTGCTTTAAGAGAAATAGTGACAACATTATTTTGACACTAAAGTCCTATTTAATGATAACAAATATAAGTTTTTCATTCGCATCAAGACTTAGGATGAGACTTTTTCAATAACAAATTGATAATAATTGGTGATGACATTTGGTATCACGATATTTTTTTAATATAATTATTATTCAACTTATTATTCATCATTAAATATTTATTTTTCTATGTTTACTTTATATTTTTTAACGACTATATTATTATTAGATAATATTTCTTAAGTTTCTTATTTTTAAATTGATTAAATAAGTTTATAAATTTAATTAATGGATTATTATTTTTTTCTTCTAATATCAATTTTTGAAATTCATTTATTATTATGTTATAACATTTTATATTTGTCTACAAAAGTTCTCAATTAATCTATTTACACAAAATCTCTTTTTGTGAACATCACTTTTTGTGAACACCTTTACTTGTGTGTGAACTATTTATTTAGAAGTTAATCACACATTATTATATTCTTATATAATTTAAATATATTTTGATATTTATTTTATAATACTTCAATTATACTTTTTATTTTTAAAATATAAATTATTCATGATTAAATATTTATTTACACTGCTTTATAATTTTGAACGGATTATATTATTATTCTATATTTTTTTACAAAGTGTTTAGTGTGTGTGTGTATTAAACTTATTTCTGAATGTATATTACTTTGTTTATAGATTATAATATCAGGATCATGTGGTGGAGTGGTTGGGGTTAGGTACAAAATTAAAACTTTGCGGGTTCAAGCCTCATGTCTCTTGAATATTATTTTTTTGCTCCCTAGAAAATGTGTAAATGTTGAACAATGTCAATAAAAAAGTAAATCGCAAAACAAAACCACTGAGATTTGAGCCCACAATGTCTCTTGAATATTATTTTTTTGCTCCCTAGAAAATGTGTAAATGTTGAACAATGTCAATAAAAAAGTAAATCGCAAAACAAAACCACTGGGATTTGAAGTACCTGACAAATTATAATCACACCTCCAATGAATGCCACGTGTCCTATCTAATTATAATATTATTAATTAAAAAATTAATATTAATTTGTTATTGTCTACAATGCCCTTATGTATGTTTAATTATTTAAATTAAAAATAAATATTTTCAATTTATTACAAAATACCCAAAAAGTTTATCTATTTATTCTAATTTCTGCACTTGGGCAGTATTCTGCGTATTGGTTCTGTGAGATATTGCCTTTATAAAATTTTGCACTTGAGTCTGCGTATTGGTTCTGTGAGATATTGCCTTTGTTAAAAACAATATAAAATTTTGCACTTGAGTTTTGAACCCCGGTGGTTTGTTTCACATTCCCCACCTTCCACCACTAGACTGTTTATATTACTTGTGCAATTTATACTCTTAATATCATTTTGTTTATTTTCTTTTACTTAATGAAAAATAAAAGGGAAAACTACATTTGGCAGAGTCGAACCCGAGTCCTCTAAAATTTTTTGTTTCATACACCTAGTCTACTACCATTACAATACTTGTATTCTTTGTTTGTATTTTACTTCTTTTAATATCAGTTTGTTATCTGCTACTTTTAATTACTAATTAAAATTTTTTCAATGCATCATATCTGATTATATATATATATTCCTGGTGCATAATTTAATCATATTTATATGCGTATGCTCGTGATAATGAAAATTCATGAGTAATACAAAATAATATAAACTTGTCACGTGATAAAAATAATTTCACAAAGCATCGAAAAACGTGATATGTGGCCTACGATCTTATAATCTAATTTATGTTCCTGAAAAAAAAATTTTAATTATTACAATTAAGTGATTCAAGTATCTCCAATCTTGTTTTATTACAGATGGTTGAACCCACTCGTCTCGAATTTGAAATATTGGACTCAGAAGGAATTGAGTACCATCGTTGGGTTTCTGATATGGAAACTACTTTAATGGAAAAGAATTTCATATCCACGATCATACCATCCACCGATCCAACAGACAAAGAACCGTCTGATAAAATTAAATCCAATGCCCTAATGTTTTTGCGGCGTCATATTGACCCAAGCTTACGCTGAAAACTACTTTAATTATTATTATATTAATTAATTAATATTGATAAGAAACTATACAATGCAACAAAGGTTGAGAGTATGTCATATTTTGAATTTTTCAAAATACGTAACTAATAATTTTTAACGAATTTAATCTAAAATTTGAAATATAAAATAATTTAATAATATTAATTAATAAATACAAATTAGACACGGTTTTAGAATGTGACATCTTGTGAATGTTTTGTAGTATGTAAATAAAGTTATTAATGAGTTTAATCTAAATATTAATATAAAAATTATTTACTAATTGTATTAATTAATAAATAGAATATATTATTTGACACGTGTTTAAGTAATTATTTGATACCAAATTTCTTATTTAAATAATTATTTCCACCAATTTTTTTATACTATGTAATTAACTGGTGTTTCTATAAAAATAGTGTCGTATCAGTGGTTTTTACATACAATTTTTTAATTTATATTATTTGATTAATCGTCCTAATCAATTTGACTACTTGTTCCTAGATATTTATTATATACTATTAGAGAGTTTTAAATTATTTGTTATTTTATTATATTTTATGAATTGTAATTTTTGTTTGATATTTGTTGGAACTTATAATTTATTTGTTGAGATTAACCAACTACTATTTGATGTTAATTTTGTCCAAAAAATATATAATTATACGTTTGTCTGATCACAATTACTCTTAGCCTAAGTTGCACCGATACGACACGGACACGAGGACACGCGTATTTTTAAAAATATAGGACACAACA